>CM067220.1:124905697-125230561 GCA_034190945.1 Octodonta nipae | reverse complement strand
GAGATTTTGGGATACATGTACGAATACAATCAGGTCCAGGACCTTTAAAGTTATCAAGCTCACAAATTATTTCTTAATTTATACTGGATATGGAAAGAGGAATAGCATGGATGTTCAATGCTTTTAAAGATTATTGTTTCATAATCTTGCCAAATATTTTGCACATTGCTAGTTCAAAGCTTTGACTGACTACATCACATTTATGACTTAGTTCTAATTTCATATCCACACTATGAGCGAGACCATACATCCCTCCACAAACTTTTGTACAACTCGAAGCTATCGTGTGATTTCAATTTTCAAAATTCACAACAGTACGTCGCTGCTCCTATAATAGATCGATCCAACAATTCTCTTGAGATAGACTGACATTTTAAACCGTTTGATTATTCTGTTAATTTTTGGCAATAGCAACACAACTAATTTAGAACTCCTCTAAAGACTTTTTCAGATTTTCAAATATATTTTATTATTCCCCATAAAAATGTCTACTGGATATTCAATATTATGGGTGTATCCATGTGAGGTGAAACACACGAGACTCATACAGATCGTTCGTAACAAAACATCACAGCACTACGCGAGAGTGTGGCCGAAAGTTCAGAGACATCGATTTGTTGTGGTGTACAAGAATTACAACAGCCACTCTTTAGCATATTCTTACTAAAGACAAATTCCAGTTAAAATAACAAATTTCGGCAGACAGACAGTTCACCCATTGGATCTTCATCAGACAGGAGTGAATGATGCTTTAGCGAACAAATTGATTTGATGAGGCCCATTTTCACCTCCATGGCTTCGTTAATCGTCAAAATTGCCGCATTTGGGGCTTAGAAAATCGACGACAGATTAATCCAAAAGCAGTGCATGCAAAACGTGTCACTGTTTGGTGAGCATCATGGTCTACAGGAACCATTTCTTTGAAATGAGGAAGATGAGGCATTACTAGTGAATGGCGAACGTTATTGAGCTTTGATAACCCAGTTTTTTGTACTTCATCTGGCACATATAGCTCTTGATGATACGTAGTTTCAGCAAGAAGGCGCCACATGTCATACCGAATTCGCTCCTGGTTCTGCATTTCCCGGTTTGGTGGCAGAATTAGCCGCCACGGTATTGTGAGTTAACACCTCTGAAGATCTAGATGTGGCCTTTTCTGATGTCTCAGGTTTATACCAACAAGGCGGCGAGCACCGAAGCATTGAAAATGTTGTAATTAGAGGCTATATCAATGAAATACCACCACAAAAGAGTATACATGTGCCAGCAAAGCCATAGCGATCATTTACAAGATATTTTGTTTCATACTGGGACTTCCAGTAAAGACTGCTACACTTATTTCAAACACTAGAGAATCTTCATTAAGTGCTGTGATTAAATAATTTATTCTAGAAACTGTAGATGATGTGATTTTTAGTGATGATTAACAATTGTTTTTAGATATAAATTGTAATAGAAGTGTTTAAAAATAAATTAATAAAATAGGCACTCATTATAGTGAAAGATGTTCTAGAAGTAATTAGTCTTAATGAATTTAGTTCTTAGTTCCGCTCGAAAGTCTAAGGGTGGAACGTAAATAGTTTTAGGGGTAGCACAGTTTAATTTTTATGTACGAAGATAAAAACTTTTGCGGATTTCATCAATAGATAGAACGTTTGAAGAGGAAGGTTTAGACTTATGTTTTAATATTGTTTTGTGTTAATTTGTTTAAATATATCGATAATTGCACGATAGATGAGTTGGTTAGAGCGTCTCTATCATAATGCTAAGATCAAAATTTTGTGCGTGTTTGAATTCGTTAGAATTACGCTTTAGCCCGGTAAATGGCGATGTGATAGGATAGAAGAAATGTTTTTTCCACTCCTGCTAAACTTTTTATATGAGTTTGAATGGGTACTTGAAAAGTTTACTTCCACTATTGTGCCTAGTAGGGGCGCTGCGATCGTATTTTACGGATTGTTTTTACAATATTTGCATGACAATCAAACACCAATTTTTCTGCTCCGAGACCAAAGCGGGGCCAGCTAGAACTTTATAAATGAATAAATATTTCAATACATTCGTAATGAAAACTACGTTTTATTGTACCTCAAAGTATTGCACTCCTGTTGAAACACTATTTAGGAATTACAAAAGTATTCAGTATTTGAAGAATTGCATGTCACGGTAAGATTGAAACCACGAAATACAGGGAAATGCGGTAAATAGAGGATTATTTAAAATGTTCGGACCTCCACCCGAAACCGCACAACAAACATACACCGCGGTTTCAGTGGGTAATTGAAAGTGGTCCAAGCAGCGGAACATATTGATCTTTGTTTTTGTTTGAACACATTAATTGGATATATTTTCACTTGCAAACAAAAAGCGAAATTGTGTGGTGTATGTATGTCGTTAAAAATGTCACAATGGATAATCGTGAGTGAGGCAAGAAGTAATTGATCAAAATTTCTAGAGCGTCTCTTTTTAATATCAGAAATGTGAGAATGAGAAGGCAATTTATTTCAAATAGATATTAAATATGTGACGAAAGTCTTAATAACTCTAAAAACAGACCAAAGAAATAAAATAAATTACATTTAATCATTTATTTTGATTATAAAACCAAGTGATAAAATACTCGCATGTACATAAGATATTTCAAATTTTAGGAGTGAATTTTTGGTTATTGGCTACAACTCGAAATTATTTATTTTGAGAACAAAATTATAGAGATTTTTGTAAGAAATCAAGCTTATCGAAATATTCCATTCAATTTTTTAAAGCTTTTATAATGCCTGATAAGATTTGTATTAAAAGTTTCTACAAGCAAAATTCGTGGAAATGCTGGATTTCAAATTAGCCCTTTTACTAGATATTGTTAATTTTTTTCTTCCTTCGGGTTTTTATCAATAAATAACCGGGTTTTTGAAAATATCTTAGAAGTGTTTTATTGATAATAAAATAATGTAAGTGTTCTAATTCGAATGAAAGATTTTATCTCAAATTAATGGTGAATTTAATAAAATCTTGTTATTTATTGTAATGGCTTTTTAGAATTTGAGGTTTATTATTATAATTTGAAATACATTTAAATTAGGACTGTATTTAAATGGACCAATGAATATGAAGTTTACATAAAAACATGGGCGTACCCAGGTTTTGGTTTAGGAAGGGATAAATAATTTTAAAAAATTGTCCTGTAGAGAGTGCCAAATAGGAAAAAAACATTCCCATGGAGAGACAAGTTACGAAATTTATGCAGCTGCCTCCCTCAGTACGCTCATGCATGCAAAATGTTAATAAAGTCGTCTTTATTAAACTTAGTATTACTTTTGAGGACAATATTCTCTGTAAGCATGTTCGAAGAATTTTAAATTACAGGAGAAATCCTTTCTTAAACTTTCTGTGTCAGTATATGTAGCATTGATAGAATACAGCCTACTTTCAAATTATAAGCTAAACTCAATTTCGGATTTACCAGGAGGCTGAGTAGGCTTAAGCCTAGGGAGACACAATTTAGGGAGGGGTCAACTTTGGCGACCGATATTTTTTATTTACATCGAGTATTTAAAAACTGCCTTAAATACTACTACACTTAAACATATACCCTCACAGATATAC
Source organism: Octodonta nipae (assembly GCA_034190945.1). Classification (NCBI taxonomy): domain Eukaryota; kingdom Metazoa; phylum Arthropoda; class Insecta; order Coleoptera; family Chrysomelidae; genus Octodonta; species Octodonta nipae. The sequence continues at coordinate 125,226,958 of CM067220.1, read as the reverse complement.
AGGGTGTAAACGGTTTGAGTGCAAATATTTTGAGGAATGAGAGTTTAGGTAAAAACAAATCAATAAGTCTTATAGCATTTTTACAAAAACGCTTTGTAAAAAAAATGGAACAGTCTCAAATTTTGCCACTGTTTTTACAGTCACCTACATTTCATTTTGCATGCAAAATGCTTGTAAAGCTTAATATATAATTTACAAACAGTTTCTATGCCTTCACTAATCCAAATTTCATTAAGAAACTATTTTTTCAGTTTTCAAATTAAATGGTTTATAAAGTTTATCTGTAGTTTTTTAATTTTCAACGTCGTGTTTCTTTCCTACTATGTTCTATAGAAAACTGGCTAAAGACGTGTAGTTTGTGCATTTGTGCAGTTGTGTGTTTTTATATCTGTTGCGATAATTTTGAAATTTTTTTATTGCGTATGTAGGTACTTTATTATCCAACATAAATAATAATACGAATTAATTAATTAGTTTGGACATATACAATTTAAAATAGGTACTCGAGAGATCTTTTGAAATATTTCTAAATCATATGTAAAATGCTTTTTATTCTTGTATACTTTAACTTAATACATAAAAGAATTACCCAAATTTTAAAGGGTACCTCGAAACATTGTGTTGAGAATGATAATGTTTTGAAAAAAAATGTTTCATTTACCCAAAACAAGCAAATGGTCGACAAAACATAATTATTCAATACAAAACTCTCCAGTGCAATTTTCGTGGTCAAGGTAATTTTTTACTAGTAACAGAGAGTGTATCGTCCGATAAGCGATGTTGTCGCATTGACAATAATTTACTTAACATATGTGTTGTCATTGCTTGGTTATTAAAGCCCATGGACCATTGATTTATAAGAGTTTTTTGTTTGATTTAATGTGGACTCTCTTCACCTAAAATATATGCACTCATACCGTTTACACCGGCTAAATATTTAAACTTAATTAATGTTTTCAATTGTGATACGAAAGGTGAAAGGTTCTAAAAAGTAAAAATGTTGAAACTGTGATTGCTTCTAATGTCAAAAGAGGACATCCAAAATTGATAAAATGTTAATATGTGTAAAATATTTATTTTTATTATTAAAGCATTAATAAGCTAAGCTGTGGAACCTTTGGATATATAAACATAAAGTTCTGTATCCTAACATCAAACCTTTGACACCCAACTTCGTTTCAACAGCTAAGATGACATCCTCATGAAGTTTGCTATTGTTTATTGAATTTATTTTGTCTAAAAAACTTCAAAAACTAATATTTTGACAAAACATTTGATTTTATAAAAATAATCTTTATAATTATAGTCTAAAATGCATAGTTTTCGAGTTATAGTCAAAAGTCCCAAAAAGTGAACAAACTTACCTCGCTCTCAAAAACGCAGTTCTAAATTTCAAACGATAGAATTCCATTAACGTCTTATTATCTCTATTTTTTTACATACTCTGTAGCCTATAAGTGTCAAATAATTCAGTATTTTCAATAAAAAAAGGTAATATTAAAAAATAATATACAGTGTGTCCGGTTATGGACTAGCGATAACCTAAATACATGTAAAGCAACTATTTTTATACACAAATACACTATAATACTAGGGCTCAATACCCCACCCCATCATATGGCAGCCATTTTGTTTTTTTTTTTTTTTTTGATGACCCATTCTCTACGTGTGAACAAAAACCTTCATATCTCTTAAAGTTTTGGTCTTACTGAGATAAAAATAGGCTTATTCGACGGACAATAAAACTGTCGTTCAACAAAATTTCAAAACAAACTGTTAACGTTTTCTTAACTTTTGAAAAAAAGATGAAATGGAAAAAAAAGGGTCAAAAAATTATGCAAATCAACAAATGATTGCAAATCAATGCAAAAGTAGTCCCGATTACCTCTCTTTTTTTCTTCACTAAATCGAAAGTTTTTGAGTTAAGCTACAATACAACATTAATTTCATAACTGTATGTTTATTACTTTAGGAGTTATTGTTGTTTGAACATAGCGTATGCGCAAGCACAAAAGACCTTTATTAAGTGACATCTGACATTAGCTGCGTGCTGTCCGAGAAAAGGCTAGCAATGCTATTCGCAACTAGCAGGAGTAAGCGAAACGGAGCATATTGACTCTACCTGCAAAGAACTTACAGGATAAAGACTAGTTACGTTAGTTGTACCTTGCCCTGCCTTGTGATCCCTACTTTTACTTACCGTCCGTGCTGTTTACGTTCTGTATTAGTGGTTATCTTCTGATATGAATATGGCAAATCGTCAATATTCAAGGCAACATATTGCTGACATACACTTCGTTTATGGTTTCAGCAAGTAATAAGACTTTAATGTGGTTTTAATGTTTACCTACCTGTTTAAAGTCCCGACAAAGGTCTTTTGTGCTTGGGCATAGGCTATGATCAAACAACAATAACTCCGAAAGTAATAAACATACAGTTGTGAATTTAATGTTGTATTGTAGCTTAACTCAAAAACTTTCGATTTAGTGAAAAAAATTAAAGGTTATCTGGACTACTTTTGCATTGATTTGCAATAGTTTGTTGATTTGCATAATTTTTTTACCCTTTTTTTGCATTTTATCTTTTCTTTCAAAAGTTAAGAAAACGTTAACACTTTGTTTTGAAATGTTGTTGATAGACAGTTTTATTGTCCGTCGAATAAGCCTATTTTTATCTCAGTAAGACCAAAACTTTAAGAGATATGAACGTTTTTGTTCACACGTTCATCCAAAAAACAAAATGGCTGCCATATGGCGGGGTGGGGTATTGAGCCCTAGTATATAGTGTAATTGTGTATTAAAATAGTTGCTTTACATGTATTTAGATTATCGCTAGTTCATAACCGGACACACTGTATATAAAAAAATTTAAACAATACTTATTTCTAATAATAAATATATAAAACAAATATTATTTGAAAGATTTCAAATTATAAATTAGAGAATTCATATTTACATGTTTTCCAAGATGGGATTCAAGGGATCGAAATACAGAAAAATTATTTATGTATTTCAATCGTATACTTGAATATTCATAAAGCTATATCCTGGATAACGGAATATAACGTCCACGCTTATAGTATTAATTCCTCCATTAAACTACCAACCCAAAACGCATTTAATGCTTGCCTTAGCAATTCCGGTAAATACTATAAAATTCAAAAGCACAATTGTTATAGTAATAAATAACATATGAATAAAGACCATAACACAGCCAAATAAATTCAAAATAATACACGACATAGCCTCGTTCTCTGCAAAGTTACTTCATTTGTCATTCAAAGTTATACCCGCTCATTATCAGGCAATTTCCTATCTGAGAACGTAGGTTTTCGCGGCCAGAGTCATAGCCGATTCTGCTTTTCCGGATTTGGACGGCGTCATTTTTTCAAATTCATTTATTTATGTATTTATTTATATACCTAAACCAGAATATAAACAAAGTTTTCAGGCGTTTCGCCCACACTTATATGGGGCTTTTTCAAGGGTAAGAAAATATAAATGTTATTTACCTTACGGCGAATAATAAAACAGAGATGTCACCATCAATCTGAATCTTTAAAAAAAATTCCATTAGGTTGTTTGTTTCTTTTTTTATTCTTTTTTATTTTTTTTATCCTTGCTAATACAATTTTGAATTATGTCTTGTCGTACTTAACTTCTAAGAAAAGATTTTAATTTTAAATGTAAATTCGTTTAGTTTAACAACTTCTGTCGTTTTGTTTTAATGTATATGTGTCTTGTATGCAAGTATTCGTACAATGTTTACTTTATGTTTGTTTTATTTTAATTATATTTGTAGCTTTGGACTTCATAATGGAGTGCAACTTATAGACCCCGTAACTAGTCGTCGATAATAAATTATTCAAAGATTGTGGGTTTGGGACCATTCATTTACTTAGTAAACTACTTACTTACTTACTTACTTACTTACTTACTTACTTACTCTGTTTATTCAAAATTTGACTTTATATAATATACTCATTTAACAATATTACTGGTAACAACTAATTGTTTTGCTGATTCTGTAGGTTATAGTTGAGCATTTAAAAAAATAGTAGGTAGTAGTACAAATATATTTAGATGAAAATGCAGTTTTATTTATTGATGAACAATTTGGTAAATGAACAATAGTAAATGTTTTATAATGTATGTAGGCATTAAATTTTTAACATTTTTTAGTGAATCATGAATTATAATATTTTGTACTGAGCAATCTTTTTGTTCATTTACAGAATCCAATTAGGATATTTTAAAAATAATTAACATAATCAGCAACCTGTCGTGCAAAAAGTTCACTTCCGCTAAATAAGCTTGACCATCCCCACCACATTTTCTTTTGTCTCCCTCTGGCACAAACTTTCATTTAAAATTCAATATTCACGAGCATTTTTAAACATTTTTACAGCATTTAAACAAAAAACCGAGATATACAAATTGAAGTACATGATACCAATTTTTAAATGTATTTGGTATATCCCAATCAGACGGAGGCAGTTAATATTATACGGTTCACAAATATTATTAATTGTTGAAATTATATTTCTGAAAAACCTACTTATCCGACAAAATCTATCTTGAACTTAATTAATTCTAACATTGTAGTCTATCATTGAGGGAAAAATTAAATTTCAGTTTTTACTACAACAAAGTTATAATTAAAAAAAAAGTTATTTTTTATTTTCTGGATTTTCTTAGCAAAAAAACCTTCAATCGGCGCATTTTAAAGGGTTCCAGATTCCTTACAACTTTTCCATTGACAGTATTACAATTGCATCATAAGCAGAAAATCAAAAAAAAAATCAGATTTTTATGGGTTTTTATTATTTAATTAATATATTTCTGGGAATTTGCTGTCTATTATCTACTACTAATGTGATGGCATAAGCGTTTTGCTGTTGAATTTTATGTCACTTAAAAATCTCTATTCACTGGTGTACTCTTAAATGAAAGGAAAAGATTTTACTTTTTTAACCGACTTCCAAAAAGGAGGAGTTATCAATTCGTGGCATATCTTTTTTTGCTTTTTTTGTATGTATGTGACCTGATTTCTTCTCCTGTGGAGAACCGTTTTGAATAAATATGGTCTTGTTTAATAGAGTATATATCCGGTTTGATGAAACTTCAACAAATTTTCAAACAGAATTCTATTGGTGCTGAAATTTGTTAATGAATACATGCGTGCATGGAAATCGACCAATATCCGTAACATATTGGTCGATTTTTCGAAAACTCCTTATGGATGTGTATAGTTTTTTAACGTTTAATCTATTAAGGAAGATCCCTAGGTGATCTCATATACTTTTCTGCGACGTGCAACTTGCAGTTTTGCAGAAAATCGTCAAAAATTCCAAAATTTTTATCAAATATTTCATCGTAATGACATAACGAACCTTTCCTCATAAATATTTTAATTCCAACGTAATAGTGCGGGAATTTTAGGCACTGGAAGTTTTAATTGCGAATTTGAAAATTTTCTATGTACATTTCAAACGTATAGGTAGTAAAGCATAGTATTCTCGGCTCCTTAAATCAATGAGTACCAAGCTCGTTTTGTTTGTATACTATTTAAATGCAAATTTTTCCATTTTGCGAAGACGGTGCTTTTGATTGTCACATTCTCCCGGCCTAATAGAAAATTCAGTGACAACACATCACATGTGAAACTCTAAACTGCTATTTGGTGCGTTTATACACAGGGTGTTTAGTTATAGCAAACAAAATCACAAAGTAAAGTGATAGAAGGAGTTGCATTTATATGATGATTGAAATATAAGACGGATTAGAATGATAGTGATCCATAGGCAGCCGTATATACCGGATGGTTGGAATATAGGGTGGACTGGACGTTTGCTGGTATAAAAATGTTGGGAAAAATGTGAAATTAAAAATTATATGGGGTGATTAAAAAACTGTTATATGATGTGGACATAAACAAATCATATACAGGGTGGTTGAAATATATGCTGGAATTGAATTATATTTATACAGTGTGATTAAAAAATTATTTCTTTTATAGCCCATAAGAAGTTGCATAAAGAGTGGAGGGGAATTAATGTTACACACGGAGATAATATAAAATTTTAAAAATTAAATAATTTATGGGGTAGCCCACAAGGAGTAATATACTATGGTTGAAATATAGGACGGATTTGACCCCGTAAATATGGGATGGATTCTACTCCGTCCTATAGTTTACAGAAGGCAGCTAACCAATTTATGCTTGTCCGTGGGCAGTCGTATGTACAGGATGGTTGGTACATAGGGCGGAGTGGAATTATCTGTAGTTGTACAGAGTTGTCAGAAAAGTTGAAAAAAGGTTACATGGCGTGGTCCATAAGGCATAAATATATTTTGGGCTTATTAAGTCAACGCGTACTAGTGCATTTTGTTCGTAAACATTTACCTGTCAATTTAAATTAAAATGTATAATTGTGTAATGTTGAGGCTTTCGATGTTACTTGGTTCTGTCTATTAAGATTATACATAGAAAATATTCAAGTTTGATGAAGTAGTAGATAAGTATGCAATGAAGGATTTTAGATTTGCTTGGCACCGACTTCAAAAATATACTAGACTGGTAGGTAATTAATTTGTACAGAATGAGCACCTCTTAATGTCTATATTTTTTACTTCCTGGGTAGGTACCTAACAACACTGAATGTGTTATTTATTTGCTAGAATTGTATTTTGTTATAATTATTTTTAGCTTTTTAGTTATAGACGGAAGTCGGTTATATATTTTTTCAAATGTTTTATTGGCAAAAATATATCCGTGACATATATTTGACTCGAAGACTACTTGTTTGAATAAAATAAAATTGACCTTGATTACCGAATAGAGAATTTAAAGCCCTTTTAAACGAAGTATCATACAATTTTAGTCAAAAAGCATAGTTTCATATGTAAAAGTTGATCTATTTCAGGATTTTTAATATACATTGATAATTATGTGAATGAATGAATTTAAGCATTACTTTACGACTTCACTGCGTAACTAGTTAGTCTAAGAACTAGTTGACTAAATGTTTATTTCCAACTCTATTTATATTGATGTATTTCAAGCACTATGTTGGCATATTTAACAATGAACTGATTTTAAATACGCCATAAAATCAAAATAGGTTTGCATATTCTAAAAGTGTCCACTATAAGTTCCACTGAATTCTTCGGATTAAGTTATTTTAATTACAATAATATAGTACGCAAAACCTCGTAGAAAGTTCGGTTCATGCCGCCGTTATTCCCCCAGAGAACTTTTGATGCACAAACAAAGAAAACTTATTAGAGCAACTCTCGTAAGGGGAGTCGCTAGTTCGGTATTTACTAACAAACTCAGGTCAGTTCTAATGAAGGCACTCTCACATTTCACTTCCTGGGAAGTCGATTAATTGGAGTTTATATAGACGACTAATTGAGGTAGGAAATTCCCATCTCCAAAACTACTTCTTGTATGTTGGTTATTTCTCCGTAATATAATTTGTAAGTGAAATTAGATTGAAATAAATTAAAGTAATAACCAAACTTATGTTCACTCATTAAATAAGTTCACTAAGAAAAAGCTGGAATGTATTCTGGGAACTTTAGTGTATAAAGTTTTGGATACTAACATCAAATTTATTTAATAGGCAAAGCAGTTTCTCTTCGAGAGTAGACTCCGAAAGGAGGTTGGCGACGACTTTCCTCATACTTCTTTATCCTTTACAATCTGGAATAATGCGAACATAATAAAAATAACGCTTCCCCGTTCCAATAAAGAGTAAACAAAATACAAAAAAAATTAACAATACTAGCTGTCGCCTAGTGGTCGAAATTCGACCAATTGTGTCAATATCTCTGGCAGGTTAAGTAACCTGAAAATTCTATAGTGACACCTAGGATTTTAGGGAGAACAGCAATTACACGGAACGGATCCAAATTCGGAACCTCTGTGTGATAGTTTCCTCGAAAATCATATATGTCGGTCTTACATCTCGCTTCTACAAATAAGTAACGCATTCAAGTTTTTTCAGATATAATTCATAGGACTTTAATTGTGTTCAAATTCGTAATTCTTAATTTAATATGACAACAATTCAACCGCTAATGGGCTATCCTACTTTTTTATTTTTTCTTTTTTTCTCACGTCCCTGTATAGCTATAATTGCACTCAATTCTCTAACATTTATTAAAATCCTCATTATAATATTTCCATCTCATTATATATTTCCACCACCCTGTATATGCAACTGCTCATGGAACACGCATAATATTTTTTAACATTTTTGAACCACCCGGTAAACCTGTCTGTATATATCACTGCCTATGAGCCACCGTATTTACTCTTTTTGTTTATGGAATTTTTAACTATCTTCTGTAACTATAATTCTACTCCGACCTATATTTCAATCATCATATATATGGAACTCTTCGTCGGTTACTATATAAATCATTTCATTTTCTAACATTTTTTATCATCATCCTGTATATTTATAATTCCTCTCACCCTATATTTCATCTTCTCTATATATACAACTGCTTATGGGTTACGAAATGTTGCATTTCCATTTCTGCCACCCTGTATATGCATCTCTGTATAATATTTTTTGCACCACCCTATATAACAGTTATTCTACTGCACTTTCTATTCCAAGAACCCTGTAAATTCAACCGCTAATGGGCTTCCCTATATAATTATTTTATTTGTTATAATTGCACTCTACTCTATATTTTAAACACCCTATATATGCAACTGCTTATGTGTCACCCACGGAAAAATGATTTCTAACATATCTGGAATCGCCCTGTATGATTATAATATACAACGATTACTTTACCACTAAACAATAACAACGCTTGCATGCCACTTCCAGAAGTACATGCTCTAATTATATAACAGCATTGGTCCCTCTATATATAATTACTCAATGTTTTGAGTTTGGCGGCGGCGGCACATTCAGTTGTTTGGCGTTGACGTAAATAATGAATTTTTATTATATTTTATTCTGCACTGAAGGTCGTCAGTAGCTACTAAACAAAACAAAAATGAAGAAAATCGGTTGAGAAACAAAGGAGAAAATAGTACCTAATCTGATTTTGAAAGTTTTAGAAAAAATTCTGCAATTTTCAACATTTCTATACATAATAATAATATTAATGTTTATTCAAAAAGATTAACATAGATCATTCGACTCCACTAACATTTAAACTGATAATAAACTATGCAATGTAATCAAAAGAGAAATTAATACAACATCACATATCAATTTTTATACAAAAACAGAAAATAATATCTACATTAGCAACAGTAACATATTTCAAAACAATAAACCGTAAACAATTGATATCACAAAGGTAAATCCTTGTACGAGATTCAAGTTGTCAGGAAGGTTATCAATTCGTCCGCAATTTTTTTATTCATGATCAGTGATTTCTCAAGGAAAGGTACCGTATCATTTTCTATAACATGAGATTTACGGTTTTCCAGAAATTAAAAATAAACAGTAATTAAGGTACTACATTTCAGACAATTTTAATAAATCTTCACCCTTTTCTCTAAATGGCTCAATGTGATATGGTCCAGCTTGGTTCAAAATACTTTCCTAGAAAAGTCTATCGTACAGGGTGTTTGTAACAGTTTTCATTGTGATTCATCTAAAGGCAGTTTCTTTGCGAAAAACAGGTCTCTTCCGTGCTTCCTCAAGTAAAATGGCAGAAACTATTCCTTTAATGTATCGAAAAGAAAAACTGTTATGTCGGCGATCTTTTCTATATACTATACGGTTGTAGGTGCAAGCAGCAAGCAATGTACGCAGTAAAATTACGGTTATAGAAGTAGGTTCAAAAAAATCTTACAAATACAGGTGCATATACAGGGTGATTGAAATATAAGCTAGAATGGAATTATAGTGATACAAGGTGGCTCAACAAATGTTGTATTGAGTGGTACATGAGTAGTTGCGTATGCAAGGTGGTTAAAATAAGAGTGAAGTAGAACTAGAGTTATACAGAGTAGATCAAAAAGCGTTACAAAATATACAGGAAGGATATTTGAGTTGTAGGGCAGAATATAACTACATTTATGCAGAAGGGTTCAGAAAAAAAATAGCAGTTGCATATACAGGTTGGTTGAAATATTAGGTGATGTAGAATTTACAATTATTCAAGATGTATAAAAAATCTGTTATACAAGCATAAGCAGTTAGAATAGTGGAATTACAGGGCGAGGTATAATTATAGGACCAGTTGCATATACCGCGTGGTTGAAATAAATTGTAGAGTAAAGTTATAGTTATACAACATGAAAGTATGCAGGCTTTCACGGCCGGTGATAATGGATGTACTATACGTTTCCGGGCTATTTTGCTGTAGTCTATTGGAAGGTCTTCCGAACGTTTTCTCTGCAACTGCCGCAGACATCTCCAGCGACGCATGCGTAGTTGATACCTCGTTGGGTGTTCGAAGCGAATATACAATATGGTTTAAAAATGTGACAAATTTTGTTATATAGGGTAGACTACGGGCAGTTGCATATATAAAATATGGGGCGAAGTAACATTATAGGTACACAGGATGATTCAAACAATATACAAATAGAAACAGTCAATTTGGTACAGAGAATTTGTTCTTATACAAAGTGGTTTTAAAAATATCAGGGCGGTTGCAATATCGTATGGAGTTAAATTATAATTGTACAGTGACAAATAAGTTCTATTGGGTGCCCAATACACCGAAGCATATACAGAGTGATTGCAATATAGGGTGAATTAGAATTCCATATAATAGCAAGTGGTCAAAATAACAAAACAAATGGAAAAAAATAAAATAATATGTGGAAAATATAAAAAAGAATACAAATTAGAGAGAGAGAGAGAGAGAGAGAGAGAGAGAGAGAGAGAGAGAGATAATAATATACTAAAATAATCAATAGGTTATACCTATTAAATCAGATAAAAAAAACGTTTCTTCCGAAATATACTTCCCTTTTCTCGTTATCTCCCTGTGTCTATTTATCTTTATTTGTGTCATTCTTAGTACTGTATATAAATAACAGGTGAATTAAAATAATTGTCACTATTTTGTTACGACTCAAGTATTAATCCTAATTTAATTCTTAAACTAAATATATCTTCAAAGAATTATAAGTTTATACACTGAGTAAGTGTTAGTAAATAGTTTTGTTCATCTGAATAAGTATTTGAAGATAAGATGTCAGAGAAAAGTTCGTTTTGTTCTTAGCTAAAATCATTACAAACAGATAACATTTAAACAAAACAATAAATTATGTACCTATATATTCAACGGTAGCAACAATTTAAAAAATTTGAAGTTCTCATTCTATGTGATTTTAAAATGAGTTTTACTCATTTTATGTCATTTAAAAATAAACATAAAATTAATTAATAATTACATAATATTTAAAAAAGTATATTTGTTCTCGGTTTTGAAGCCAAGAACTTTGGATTCGCACTTGGTCACTTGTCTTTGGTGAATATAAAAACTCCGCATGTATTTACTCCATCAGCACCTCTATTGAGTACTTTGTTTATTACAGACAATTGGAGTGATTATTAGATCGAACAGCAAATGTTTTGCACGTATTCTATATTACTTGGATCTTGTATTGGTTTATTTCCTATTTCTTATTGATTTTCTATAAAAAAAGAGCGGCAGTCATTTGAGACAGAACGATGGAAGCGAAAGCTTCTTACGAATTATACTTCCCGTTTATTGTTATCTCCTGTCTCTGTCTCTATTTCGATGTATTATCATTAGTACTGGTTATAAATTTATAATCTTAATTTATGACCTAGTACACAGAGAACTAAATTGAATGGGCATTTCAAGATCGAGGAGTTGAAGTGTCGGTGTCGAAACAAATGAAATCTCAAGTTATCCAATTCATTCCCTTGCTCATCTATTTTCATATGTGTAAGTGTGGGCCCCCGTTAAAAAGCTTTCGCTTCAAAAACAGAGGTTTGGTTTTGGAAGATCTACAATTAATGCAGGTAGAATTAGTAGAATCCGAAGGTTTACATTCTAGAAAGCTATGTGCACAATGGATGAACATTTCGCGGAAAACAACGACAGTCTTATATACAGGGTGAGTTTTTTTTATGATCAGTATGGGGATCTCGGAAACTAGGGAAGATAGAGGAATGGTTAAATTGAAAAAGATTAGCAATTTTACTGGCTCAATTTAATGACACTTTCGGATTTTTGTAAAAAGTCATGCCTTACTATATATTTTGAAAAAACAAAATTCTGTCGATTTAGTCAAATCCCTCTAACTCCTTTGTTTTTGATTTTATAAAAAAAGTGTAAATATCAAAATTAAAGGGAATTGTATCCGGAATATGATTGTCATGTCCTCGTTTGCCTGACAGCTCTCGTTTTGAGATATGACACAAACTTATCTTTTTTGAATATAAACCATAGTTGGCAATGACCTCAAAAAATCGGACATTTTTAGAGCTTTTCAACGATATAATACTCGATATAGTTATTCATAAAAATAACGGAGTTATGGATGCTTTTCTCTCTTATTTTCACTTTTAACGTGAAAATATTGTTTTCACTTTGACGTTTCCGCATTTGAGAGTAATTCCAATAGTAGTGCTGAACTGACAGTCAATATTGACAAGTTTTCGTGATAAAATGGAATATTGTAACGAAGAAAAACTGAATATGGTGGAATGTTATATCATATGCCATAAAAATTCAGTTCGTGCAGCTGAGGAATACTTTCATAGATATTTTAATCGTCGTCTACCTGCTCTATGTGCATTTAAGAGGCTTTACGATAGTGTACGCAGGTATGGATCTTTTACTAAACCACCAAAGGAACGTAATCAAATTAACGAGTCAGCACAAATAAATGTTTTTGGCAATAGTAAATCAAAATCCATCTACATCAACTCGTGAGATTGCGGCCGAAGCTGGCACATCTCAACGAACTGTAATTAAGATACTGAAAGCGCACAAGTTCCACCAGTACAAACTGCATGCTAGTGACGAACATCGACGTATTTTGTTTTGTACATGGTTTAGAGATATGTGCCTTGACAATCCACAATTTCCATTAAAGGTGTTATGGTCAGATGAAACTAGATTTACTAACTGCGGTATGTTCAATAGACACAATCTAGGCTAAAGAAAACCCTTTCCATGTAGAACAAAGACGACCCCAGATAAAATTTGGTTTTAATTTTTGGTGTGGTATCATAGGATCTACTATTCTGGGGCCTTTTATCTATGACGAATCACTTACTGGGAAGCGCTACTTGCATTTCTTGCAATACACTTTTCAAAACATGTTGGATAATTTGAAGTTGAGAACTCGTTTAGAAATTGAGTGGTTCCAACATGATGGAGCACCTGCTCATAACTCGTTATTAGTAAGACAACACTTAGATAATATCTATCCAAACTCTTGGACAGGAAGAAATGGCCCACGCGAATGGCCACCCAGGTCTCCCGATTTGGCAGTTATAGACTTCTATTTATGGGGTGCGCTAAAAAACAATGTATACAAAAAAAAAGTATGAGACAGTTGGTGACCTAAGGGAGGCGGTATTACAAGCAATTGAAGAAATTGATTGGCGGTCTGTGAGGAAAGCGGTAATGTCAATCTTAAAAAGATGCAATTTTTGTCTAAATAACAATGGTGGACTTTTTGAACAAAAACTTTAACCATACCTTAATTTCTTAAGTTTTTAGTAAAATCTATATCGCCAGGTGGCTGAAAGTAGCAATGGAATTTTAACCCATAAATAGTAACTAACTAATACTTCTGTCGGGATGTTTAGTTAAATGATAACATTAATTTGTTAGTACATACTTATTTAGTTTTTTCGTTATATCTGATATACCTAATAAAAAAAATCGTTCAATGTTTTTTGGAAGTTATTAATAAATCAATCTAATTCATGGCTAACTACGTTAAAAGTGAAAATAAGAGAGAAAAGCATCCATAACTCCGTTATTTTTATGAATAACTATATCGGGTATTGGAAAGCTCTAAAAATGTCCGATTTTTTAAACCAACTATGGTTTCTATTCAAAAAAGATAAGTTTGTGTCATATCTCAAAAACGAGAGCTGTCACGCAAACGAGGACATATTCGGGAGACAATTCCCTTCAATTTTGATATTTACACTTTTTTTATAAAATCAAAAACAAAGGAGCTAGAGGGATTTGACTAAATCGACAGAATTTCGTTTTTTTTTTCAAAATATCTAGAAAGCCATGACTTTTTACAAAAATCCGAAAGTGTCATTAAATTGGGCCAGTAAAACTGCAAATCTTTTCCTATTTAACTATTGCTCTATCTCCGCTAGTTTCCGATATCCCCATACTGATCATCAAAAAAAAACTCACCCTGTATTGTTTAGAAATTAGAACATGACTGAAACAAGTGTACCCAGTTAATAATAAATTGTTATTCTTACTGTACAACAAAACTTATTGAACAATCTACCACCTTCAACAAGATTCGTATTGGAAAATAGAACGACGGAAATGAGTCACGAAACAAAATAGCGTCATTAATTACGTTTTAATCTAATTTTAAAACATACAAAACGTAAAAAAACCCTTTGAAAAATGAAGGCTTCGAAATCACATGCAACCATCACAAATTATATATTTGCATTCACAAATTGCGTTTAATTCCATCCTTGATCGGAATTCTAACGATATACCTCTTTATTCGGTTATCCTCTCGAGGTTCAGTCAAGTATGAATCCGGAAATTTCCTTAATGCACTTTTCCAATTCAGCGAGTCCAACCTTTCTGCGGGCCCGACAAAACGAACAACATTGTTTATGACCATGGAAAATTATTTTTTTGTCTCTTGATTTGACTCACTCGGGATTCACTTTTACGTCACTCTTTGTGAACCTATTTGTGGTATAGAAATGGGAGAATTCAAGCAACTTTGAACTGCATAAGTAAAAGTTAATGTATTTCACGATAGATAGTTTTAAATCGACTTCCAAAAAGGAGGAGGTTATCAATTCGTCGCGTATTTTTTCGCTTTTTTTGTATGTATGTTACCTGATTTCTTCTCATGTGGTGCACCGTTTTGAATGAATATGTTTTTTTTTTTTAATAGAGTACATATCCGGATTGGAGAAATTTCAAATTTTGAAAAAGAATTCTATTGGTAAAGTGATAAAATTTGTGAATGAACACATGCGTGCATGGAAATCGACCAATATCCCTAATATTTTAGTTGATTTCTCGATAACTCCTTATGGATGTGTATAGTTTTTTAACGTTTAATCTATTAAGGAAGATCCTTAGGTGATCTCATATACTTTTCTGCGACGTGCAACTTGCAGTTTTGCAGAAAATCGCATAAAATTCCAAAATTCTTATCAAAAATTTGATCGTAATGACATAACGGACACTTTCTCATAAATATTTTAATTCCAAGGTAATAGTGCGGTAATTTTAGGCACTGGAAGTTTTAATTGCGAATTTGAAAATTTTCTATGTACATCTCAAGCATATAGCTAGTAAAGCATAGTATTTTCGACTCCTTAAATCAATGAGTACCAAGCTCGTTTTGTTTGTATACCAGGCAAATACCTATTTAAATGCAAATTTTTCCATTTTGCGAAGACGGTGCTTTTGGTTTACACATTCTCCCGGCCTAATAGAAAATTCAATGACAACAGATGTCAAACTTTTAACTGTTATTTGGTACGTTTATAGACAGGGTGTTTAGATATAGCAAACAAATTCACAAAGTAAAGTGATAGAAGGAGTTGCATTTATATGAAGATTGAAATATAGGACGGACTAGAAAGATAGTGGTCCGTAGGCAGCCGTATATACAGGATGGTTAGAATATAGGGTGGACTGGACGTTTGGTGGTATATAAATGTTAGAAAAAATGTGAAATTAAAATTATATATGGTGATTAAAAAACTGTTATATGATGTGGACATAAGCAAATCATATACAGGATGTTTGAAATATATGCTGCAGTTGAAATATATTTATACAGTGTGATTAAAAAAATATTTCTTTTATAGCCCATAAGAAGTTGCATAAAGTGTGGAGAGGAATTAATGTTACACAGGACGATAATGTAAAATGTAAAAAATGAACTAATTTGACTCCGTAAATATGGGATGGATTCTACTCCGTCCTATAGTTTACGGAAGGCAGCTAACAAATTTATGCTTATCCGTGGGCAGTCGTATGTACAGGATAGTTGGTACATAGGTTGGAGTGGAATTATCTATAGTTATACAGGGTTGTCAAAAAAAGTTGAAAAAAGGTTACATGACGTAGTCCATAAGGCATAAATATATTTTGGGCTTATTAAGTCAACGCGTACTAGTACATTTTGTTCGTAAAGATTTACCTGTCAATTTAAATGAGAAAGTATCATTGTGTAATGTTGAGGCTTTTGATGTTACCTGGTTATGATCTCTGATATTAATAGTGGCTCGGTATTGTAACGTTTGCCAGTATTTTAATAAAACATTTAAAATATATATATAACCGACTTCTAAATAATTATAACAAAATGCAACGCTAGCAAATAAATAACATATTCAATGTTGTTAGGTACCTATCCAGTAAATAAAAAATGTAAACATTAAAAGGTGCTCATTCTGTACAAATTAATTACCTACCAATCTAGTATATTTTTGAAGTCGGTGACAAGCAAATCTACAATCCTTCATTGCGTACTTATATACTAATTCATCAAACTTGATTCTTGCTTGGCACCGACTTCAAAAATATACTAGATTGGTAGGTAATTAATTTGTACAGAATGAGCACCTTTTAATGTTTACATTTTGTGCTTCCTGGGTAGGTACCTAACAACATTGAATGTGTTATTTATTTGCTAGAGTTGTATTTTGTTATAATTATTTTTAGCTTTT
Source organism: Octodonta nipae (assembly GCA_034190945.1). Taxonomy (NCBI): domain Eukaryota; kingdom Metazoa; phylum Arthropoda; class Insecta; order Coleoptera; family Chrysomelidae; genus Octodonta; species Octodonta nipae. The sequence continues at coordinate 125,210,073 of CM067220.1, read as the reverse complement.
TAGTTATAGGTAGAAGTCGGTTATATATTTTTAAAAATGTTTTATCTTCATATAAGGAAATCAGTTTGAAATTTGTACAGGATAATAAATTTACGACCTATTTATAAATAAAAGTATGAAATTCAGTGCTAAGAAGCACACTCTCTGTGAAAAGTGACCCTCAGAATGCATTAAATTAGGGAGGGGCTGGCGTAGTAAGAGAGAATTTTAGACAGCGCGCGAAAAGTTAGAATTTCTCATAGATATTTAAGAATGAAATATATATTTTACATATCCTTGGTTGAAATAAAATACAAAAACTGCTGCTTAATTATTATTTTATTATTTAGCAATGCACATCATACCCTCTCAGCGTTATTTTGATTCCAAATAACTCGTAAAACATAATAATTTTCAAAAAATCTCGAGTATCATCCCTATTTGAGAGCCAATTGCAAAACTCCATTCTTCTTTGAGGATCACCTCGATATAGTTTCAGAGAAATATGTATTTTATAACATTTCAACCACTTTCTTTAAACTCCCTCCAGGTGGTAGTCTGTGACACATCCATACCTGACGAAACTTGATAAGTTGATTTCAAAGTGTTCGTATTTATCTAAAATGCATAACAAGAAAGTGTTGTTTAAGAAAAATTAAATTTGTAAAATTTAGTTTTGTATCTGTTATTTCTAATACCATTCAGTTTCCATACTTTATCATGGGTTTTCGAGCACCCAACTCAGCTCAAACTCATCATAGATTTTAAATAAGGTTCCATGAGGCTGTTGCCTTTCCGGATATCACTCAAAATACATTTGAGCTGTTTTCGTACTGTTTCTATCAAAGGACCCCACAGAATCCTTATGGGTAATGGCTTTCGGCTATTTTATTTCAAATTCCAGTATGTGATAGCTCTTGAAGAGTAGAACAAAAGTGCTAATGGACACAAAGCTCCAAAGACAATAGTTTAGGATCTACAGCCCTCCAAAGTTGACGTTCAAAATCTTTATGAAAAATGCCTTTCGACTAAACTTTTTCATCTTCAAGTATGTGATAGCTCTTGAAGAGTAGATCAAAAGTGCTCATAAGCACAAAGTTCCAAAGCCAATAATTTAGGATCTACAGCCCTCTAAAGTTGGCGTTCAAAATCTTTATGGAAAATGCCTTTCGACTAAACTTTTTCAAATTCAAGTATGTGACAGCTCTTGAAGAGTAGATCAAAAGTGTTCAGAAGCACAAAGCTCCAGAGCCAATAGTTTAGGATATACAGCCCTCTAAATTTGACATGGTCCAGAATGCTTATGGGAAATGACCACGTCAACTTTAGAGGGCTGTAGATCCTAAGTCCTATTGGCTCTGGGGCTTTGTGCCCATGAACATTTTTGATCTACTCTTCCAGAGCTATCACATATTTGAATTTGAAAAAAATTAGCTGAAAACGATTCCCTATAAGGATTATGCGGTGTCCTTTGTAATAAGCTCGTAACATATCCCGTTTTTCTTAATTTGTAAAACATATTTATACCCTAATTTCGTTTGACAAGTACTTCCGTAGAGTCAAGGCCAACTAATGTGATATTTCTTTCTATTTAAATATCTGTGCTTTTAAGAAAGCAAATTATAACAAGTTGTATGCTAATGTGGCGTCCATATAAAATAGTTGATGATGCATACACCCATACAAAGACCCAGTTATATTGCCATATCACTGCAGAGACCATACACATAACCTATAAACACCCACCCTCTCACAAACTAAATGACTATCACGCATGCCCACAACCAATCAAAGCAAACCCTACAATACCGACTCATAAGGCCAACCACGGAACACAAAGCAAACAAAACCATAATACGATAAAACACGAAACTTACAACCTAACCTAACCTTCGAGAACATCGTGTGATCAGGCCCCACGAACCACGAAGCCCCCACAAACCAATAGCTCAACACCTACAAACATAACCTCTACACAGACGAATCAGCCCCCATTACATAACCTCTCAGACAGCTATCGGGCGTTCGGTCCCCCAAACGAAGGTGCCACTCAGCTCCCCAGACGACCACTCGACACCCAAACCTCCCTCGACAGAAAGCATAACCTATAAACACATAACTTCACAATTACAACCTACACCAGGGACCCTCGCCCACCCAGACAAAGACTACATACATAACCTATAAACATATATTTTACACATGGGGCTGTCCGCTACCAACCATCAGACCTCACAACACAACAGGAGTCATACACTGGGTCCTCTGCGGAGACCCCGTTGAGGCCCACTACATCTTAGACACCCTGATGCGCAGCCCTAGGTCACTTCCGCGCTACAAACCCCGTTGTTATTGTACTCTTGTTTTTGGTTTTTCCTTTCCTGGTCAAATAACGCTATAACAGAATAAAAACGAATCCTCAACTTTTTTATTTATATTTTCTTCAAACACTAAATTACAAATTTGGCTCCCATTGCATCTTCATATCTCCTGCAGTTTCCGAAATTCGAATAGTGAGGGTTAAATTTGAAGTATCCTTTATATGCTACCAAAAAAAAACTCAAAAAAAAACTCAAAGAAATTGTACAGAATAACTTATCAGTCAAAATCTGCAACGAAACTGTAGCAGTTTTTTACTTTTCTGTCATTTAACCCCAAAGATGTAAAATTAGGAAAATGATGTGACAAAATGTTGTTTTTAGGGTTCCGTATATACAATATACGGATACCCTTATAATATCATTCCGGATTTCTGCCTCTGTCACATAACAGCAATTTTCACCTAAACTACTGGACAGAAGAGGTTGAAATTTGGTATCAATATATAGTTTGGTGACCTGATCAGAAGACTTTACTGGAAAAATAAGGAGAAACCCCTAATATTCAATTTGGGGGGCAAATTATAGAATTAAATAAAAATAAAAAAAAATATAATTGTTTCTAACGGATCAAGTAATATATCAAATCATTATGACCAATACAGATGTATTTTTTAATTTTTTTTATGAATATTCTCCCTTTATTCCCCAAACTATAAGACCTATTTTTTTGTGAAGAAATCCCTAATATTAATATTGGGGGCCAAATTATAGAATTAAACGGAAAATAAAAAAATATATCTTTTTAACGCATCATGCAATACATCAAATGAAAAGGCTCATTATGAGGAATACAAATATATATTTTTCATATTTTTTTAAATTAATTGTTTACAAGATATTAAAATAAAGATATAAAAAATTCTCTTTTCTCGCTTTATTTTCGAAACCTACCTAAAATTTTGAAAATAATTAGGGGTTTTCTAAAAAGAAAAATTATTAGAAAACCCCCATAGTAATTTTACAAATATATATTTTTAAATCATTTGTTAAAAATATATTAACAAAAATATTAAATATCGACTTAATCCCCACTTTAGAAATTACACTATTTAAATTTTGAAAAATATATTTTATTTGTATTTTTGAATAATTTGAATAACAGATTTAATATTTTATAATATAAAACTTGACCTATTTTGCTCTTTATCTTCAAATCTACAGAGCCTCAAAATTCAGGCAGTAGATTATAAAAGGTTTCCCTGAAAGTTTCTTAGGAAAATAAAACTCTAATGTTAATTTTTGGTGGCCAAATTCGAAAATTAAATACATAGTATTCTTATAAAAATCAAGCGAATCCTGAAGCAGATAAAATAAAAAGTCTATGTGGGGAAAATGAAAGTGTAATTTTTTTGTAAATTTAAAACGCCTTTAAAAGATATAAGGGTAAGTATAAGAAAATGCACTCATTCCCTGCTTGTCTGAAACTGGAATATTCGAATCTTGAAGGTGGTACGGAACCCTAAGTAAGTGAGTCCAACTCGCAATTGACCAAATTAATTATTAATCGCCTTACACTATTGATATGACACTGAGATTGTTTAAATGAATTACTATCTAACAAAAGATTAAGGAAATTGTCACCGAAATTAATCAAAATTTTAAATTTTGCATTAATATTACTTTGTATCCCTTAAACGATCTCGTAATATGTTTGCTTTTTGTACTGAAAAGAAATAGTGTCAAGTGCACAACCATTCACTAAATCCTCTACAAAAATGAACATGTTTGCAACAGCAACTCCGCAATTTCCTCGATCACAAAAAAAACGCCACTACTGATAGTGCACGAGATGACAGTACTCGACTTATTGCTTTCCAGAACGATATCCTTAAAAATTTTCCACAAAGGAATTTGTTGCTTTTATCCTTGCTCCGTTATTAAAGACTAAATAATCGTCCATGTCAACATTCCCAGTGGTGAGAGCCGATGAAATGGAGTTCGTTTTGTTAGATTAAATGAAAAGGTTGTAACTATTGAAGCGGAAAAGGGCACTAAGAAATTTCCAGATTTTTCCTAAATGTGGAGTGTCGCTCTGGACGACCGTTTAATAGGAAACAATTTGATCACTGAAATGGAAAATAATTACGGATTGCAAACTTTATATACAGTGATATTTTTTTTGAGAATTCACATATCATTATTTAACAACAACATTTGGTTCTATTATTGTTTAACGAGAATTCTGGAAGATAATCCAAATGAATTCGACAATTTGGAAATAACATTTGAACAAGATGGCGAGGTCCTATAGAATGGCCAGCTCGGTCACCGGACCTGACTCCATTAGATTTTTTTCTGTGGGAGTATTTAAAATCAAAAATATACGCTGGGAAAATCCACTATATTAACATTTTAAAACATACTTGCTATAAGAATCCGTTTAATTAATTGCAGTGTAAATGTGAAATAATATTTTTAGGATTTATTTAAATTATCCTTCCAAACTGGCCTAAACCCAAGCAAAATGACTATTGTTTGCATTGTCATTACCTTTCAAATGAGCTATGACTTACCATAAGGTTCTGTTTACAATTAGTTGCCACAGTTGCCTTGTGACGTCATCTGTTACCACTAGTGGAGAAGGTTAAACCGTATATTTTCACCCGTAATATTTCATTAGAGTAACATTAAACCTTTCAAAATATACGAGTGACTGGCATCAAATACCTGGATGATTTGCTGATCCTCTGTACAAGACTGGTACTAATATGGAGGGATACAACAGCTGTTGAACAATATCGGTCCCAATACTGAACCTTGCGATACTCTCGACCTTAGAGCATGTACTTTCTGGAGATAGCCTGCAGTGCACTAATGTCATGGTAAGACTAAGGAGAGAGAAGGCAATAGAGAGGGCAAGAGGCTATTTCACTCGATTGGGAGCTGCTTCCAAGGAAATACGTTCAGCATGTTGTTCATTGCCTGCTTCCACCCACTAAGTGAAATAGCCTCCTTATTACACCCTGGCTAAAACCATAAACAACCAATTTAGTCCGGAGTAACTTATGATTAAGCCTGTCAAAGACCTTGAGGTAATTATCGTTGTTCAATCTCTTGACTGTATTCCTATCTGGTTCCATTTATTTAGATTAGGCGATAAGGTTTTACCCCATAATTTTATTTTCTTAACTATTTTTATAGAATTTCTGAGTTTTAGAGACTTTGGACTTATTTATCTAGACTGTCTTTAAAACTGCTAATTTTTGACTGCATTAATTTCTGATCAAATTGTTAATTTCATTTACTATATTTTGCTTCAGATTGTATTGTTGACGACCGTGCTCTATGTAAGCGGTTTGGCGGCACAGAAGATACCAGAGAAACGGCTGACCAGTCGATCTGCGAAACTGTCCTCGACACCAACACTGACAGCAGCAGCCTCAGAACAACACGGTGACCATGTGCCTGCAGAAACCGGCTTTTCGAGTCCACTGGCAGCTGCAACAAATCACCACGGAAGCAAATATTTCCAGTAAGTTACCTGAGACTTACTACGGTTCACGGAATTTGTTTTCTATGTATCGTTATTAAACTATTACTGAAACTTCTCTTTAAAGCTACGTATTCGTAACACTTCCTGAAATTTTATTTCCTCATGAGTGGCTCCGTTGAAACTCATTTTTTTATTACTTATAAAGGATATATTACGGTTTTTTCCTAACATATAGGGCTTTCATTTCAAAACAAGTCACTCATAATAACTTTTAAAATACCTTTAAAACAAAAAGACAAAAAAACATGTTAATTTATATTTACGTGGGGATACATTTTACAGGTATCGGTTACCTGCAGTTCCAACTTCTAAGAAGTGAATATCAGTTCTAAAAGTTCAAATACAAAGGGGTATTATGTGATACCTCTTTTTAAAGGTCTCTTTTTGCCTATCTTAGAAACATCATTTTTTTAATTATTTTTTACAGGGTAATGATCTAGAAACCGTAAATAATTTAATTGTAGGTAATTGAAAAAAGCATGAGTAGAAATACCGGAATAAACAAGTGAAAAATAATCCTTAAATGTTTTTGCGAAAGATATTTGTGACTGTAAATGTAAACAATTTAATATTAGTAGTGATTTCGTTGTATACTGACCATCAAAGGACCAGCACCTTTCTTAAATTGTTTTAAATTTTGGTATGTTCTGACAAAAAGAGTCCATGGGCTCAAATAGCATCTATGACTAGGTTTCGAGATACAGGGTGTTAAATATCGAAAATGCCACATTTTTTATATCAGATTTCCAATGATAGACGTGCTTTATTTCCGGTTATTGGAGAAATTGTGATTTGTACATTATTGGACATAAATATTTCACAAAACAATTGACATAAGTTTTGGTGGATTACAGGGTATTTAAGAAATACGTAACATGTGATTTTGTAAAAAATCTTTTTTTTATTACAACGTTGAAAACATAAGATGTTATTCCACAATTAATATCTCGTTAAAGTAATAATTTCTTTGGTGTGCTTCATATAATATACAATGTGAGCCATAAATATAGCTAAAGAAGGCATATATTATTTTTTTCCTATTAATGAGTCACCCTGTACGAACCATTCGTGCTGCAATTTTAATAAGACATTAAACAGATATATTATTTATCTGTCTCTTTATACTCAACGGGATGTTAAACTTATTGCAAGAACTATACATATTGAATGTATTTTTTTATACTACCCCGTAGTTTTAAATTCTCTCCATCAACTTTGTATTTTATTACATTTTTACGTTAACAAATGTTCAGTGTTTTACTGAGCAGGATATTATTAAAATTGTATCACTAGTTTTCGAGATATAGAGTGTTAAACTTCGGAAATGTCCTTCATCGAATCAGATTTCTCATAATAGATGTGTTTTATTTCCGTTTATTGCAGAAAACGTGGTTTGCGCATTGTTTGACATAAATATTGTACAAAAATTACTATTAATTATTTTATATTACAGGGTGTTTCCTAATACGTAACATGTTTTTTTAGAAAACTCATTTCTATTATAACGTTGATTACATAAGAAGATCTAATCGCTCAGTTAATATAATGTTAAAGAAATTAATTTTTGGACGTGTTCATACATTATACAGTGTGAGTTGTAAAATTGCTAAAATGAGCATCTATTATTTTTTCCATTAATAAGTAACCCTGTACAAACCATGCGTCTAAATCTACGACTCATCACACTAAATTCTACAAGTTTGCAAAAATTGTACAAATTAACGTATTGTAGGTTATACAGGGTTACTCATTAATAATAACTTACACTGTATAATATATGAACACGTCCAAGAACTCATTTCTTATTAATTGTGCGATTACATCTTATATATTTATCTTTGTAATAAAAAAATTAGTTTTCTGAAAAAACACGTTACATATATTGGAAACACACAGTAATAAAATATAATTAATGGTAACTGTTTTATCCCATATGTTTGTCAAATAATGCGAAAATTACCTTTCCTGCAATATACGGAAATAAAACACGTCTGTTATGAGAAATCTGATACGAAAAAGGAGATATTTCCGATGTTTAACACCCTATATCTCGAAAACTTGTCATACAATTTTAACAATATTCTGCTCAGTTAAACACTGAACATTTGTTAACGTAACAATGTTATAACATACAAAGTTGACGGAGAGAATTTAAAACTACGGGGTAGTATAAAAAAATGCAGTTTTTCAATATGTATAGTTTTTTAAATCAGTTTAACATCTAGTATAAACAGATGGATAATATATCTGTTCAATGTCTTATTAAAATTTCAGGATGAATGGTTCGTACAGGGTGACTCAATAATAGGAAAAAAATATATGCCTTCTCTAGCTATATTTATGGCTCACACTGTATATTATATGAAGCACATCCAAGAAATTATTACTTTAACGAGTTATTAATTGTGCAATAACATTTTCTTATGTTTTCAACGTTGTAATAAAAAAAAGATTTTTTCCAAAAGCACACGTTACGTATTTTTTAAATACCCTGTAATCCAGCAAAATTTATGGCAATTGTTTTGTGAAATATTTATGTCCAATAATCACAATTTCTCCACTAACCGGAAATAAAACACATCTATCATGCGAAATCTGATATTAAAAAGCGGCATTTTCGAATTTTAACATCCTGTATCTAGCAAACTAGTCATAGAATCTGTTTGAGCCCATGGACTCTTTTTGTCAGAACATCAACTTCTACAACATACCAAAATTTCAAACAATTTGGCGGAAGTCGATTTTTCCATAAGAAAGGTGCCTGGTCCTTTCGACAATGTATCCTTTATAAGAAAGAATTGAAATAATATTTATTTACGGGAAGAACAACGCTATACACGCAGAACTGTTCATGTTTTTCATCAGAGACATCTCAATACAGATATTGGGCATCAGAATGTGTTGGATTTAATTCATACATTTCAAGAAACTGGAATTGAGTGCAATAAAATTGTCAAGAGTTGTAGAGTTTTAACTGAACCTACACAGAGATTGAGATTTTAGATAATTTTGCCATGGATCCTCGAACATCAATAGCAAAAATCTTCAGGTTTACAAATATTTCCGTAGGGTCTGTGCATAAAACGTTACGCCTAAATAAATTCTTTCCCTACAACAGCGTTCTGAGGATGATTAGGACACAAGGTTAGAATTCTGCAGATTAAGGGCAAATGCAGACCCTAATTTTATTAAAAATATTTGTTTTTCTGATGAAGCAGAATTTTTTTAAATGGATTTGTCAATTAACACGATTGTAGATACTGGGACAATACCAATCCACAAGTTGTTCGGGAAGAACTCAACCAACTTCCTCAAAAAATCAACGTTTGGGTCGAAATTCCCGGAAATAAAATGTTTGGTCCTTTATTCGTGTCAGAAAATTTATCCTTAGAATTTTTAGAATACCAAATAGATTAAGATGGAACCAATTGAAATCAAGTGCCATACGCTTAGAGCGTGTAGACAATTCAAAGAATGCATCTTTAGTTGATAATGTGCAGTTGTCCTGTTTTTGCCATAGAGAAAATGTCAACTGCATAACTCATTTCGATTCACTTTTTGATATCTCGACTTTTGGTTAACTCTTTCACAAGTTAAATGCGAGGATCTGTTGAAATCTACACAGACAACCTGAACCTGGAGAAATTTCTTATAATCACAGGATCTCTAATCGTAAGATATGAATATCTACATGCTCATTGGTGCAAATTTCAAACCTAGTGCGCGGAAGAAAACCAAAGATGTTATTTGTTTTACAATTTATTATAAAGGGTGTTCTAATTTAAGGTTAATTTTTAAATTTTTAATAAAATACGCAAATTATTTGAGAATGATCAAATCTTTTATTTCAAATTACAGTACAATTGTTTCGGTTTAGTAATGGAAAACAATATCTTGTAAGTGACCATCTGCTGCTGTACGACAAGCTTCTAATCTTTTGCCAAAATTTTCGATAACTTTCTGGCATAACTGCGGTTCAGTTACTTGAAAACAGTCAATAATCTTCTCCTTTAGGTCATCAATTGTTTGGGGATCGTTGGCATAGACCTTTTCTTTCAAATAGCTCCACAGGAAAAAATCTAGAGGTGTTAGATCGCAAGATCTAGGGGCCAATGAACGTTTCCTCCTCGAGCAATTATTCGATTTCCAATTTTCTGTTTCAAAAGATTGATTGTTTCTGCTGCTGAATGACATGTTGCACCGTCCTGTTGGAACCACATATTCTGCACATCAATATGCTCCAATTCATCCCACAAAAAGTTAGTAAGCATCGTTCGATATCGATCACCGTTCACAGTAACAGCATTTCCATTGTCATCTTCAAAAAATATGGGCCAATCACTCCACCAGCCCAAAAACCACACCAAACAATTATTTTGTGGATGCATCGGTCTTTCCATTATTTCTCGTGGATTTGCTTCACCCCAGATTCGACAATTTTGCTTGTTAATAAATCCATTCAATTCAAAATGTGCTTGATCGCTGAAGATGATTTTGTTGAAAAAAATCACATTTTCAAGTTTCTGTTTTATGGCCCAATTAACGAATTGACGACGTAAACCAGTCTGTTGGCTTTATTTATTGACTTATCTGAATCTTGTAAGCCTTTAAATGAAGATCTTCGTGCAAAATTCTGAATAAAGTGGTTGTTGGAAAGTTCAATTGATGTTTTTTACTAAACCAGTTTCCACGAATTTTTCCAATGGTCACATTTGAGGGACAATTTTCTCTTCCATATTCTGTACGAAATTTTTTTCCAACTTCTGCACAACTTTCACCAAAATTAAAATATTTTTTAATTATAAACACGCTTTGCTCAATCGTATATCTCTCCAGTTTTAATAAACGGAATGTTCCTACTTGTCATCTGTCAAATAATATATGATATTCTCGTACAAAAAATATAAATGGCGGCAAATTTAAAAATTAACCTCAAATTGGAACTCCCTTTATAAACAATTCAATTTAATTATGTCTGTTCTTATATTCTTATGTATTTTTATGTTCTTAGGGATATATATGTTGCAAAGGAAAAGCCACATGAACTGTCATTTGGTCACGTGAAGGAGACACCGCACGACTGGGAGCAAAGATTCGAAAAAATCAACTTGCAAAATCTCAATCGCCAGGGAAAGGTACTTCAATAGAAAACGAAAATTTTGTCAGTTTCTCTATGACCAGTTTCCTTATTTGTTATCATTTTTACTTTTAAATTTAACCGAACTGTAAAGTCCATAAATTTCTTCTGCTGCTTTTATTTCATCCGCTTGACAAATTTTGCAAAGCTCATCGTTAAGTTTCGCTTTTTTGAACAGATAAACCGCTAAAGAAACCGCTACGCTATTTTCAGCTTAACAAAGGCTTTTCCATTGTAACTTTAATAATGCTTTTCCATTTACAGCTTTTAATATTCTTTATAGCTTTTCCTTTGCTTTATTCATAATTATTTTTCTTTTGCTAATAGATACATTCATGAACCTGCTAAAGATCATTACGAACACGGACACAAACGAGGCAACGATCATCATTTCATTGAACGCCATGAAAAAGCTCATCCCCACGCTGGCGAGTTCAAAACCAAAGTAATCAGTTCACCCTTTATACTTAGTAAGCTTTCTCAGCTTAACGCTTAGTTATTATTACTAATATCTCTGAAAGTTTTTGTGATTTGCACGTATGCATGTTTTGAAATAATTTGTACATAATTAACATCATTTAGAACAATTTCCTAATTTAGTTGTATTGTAGTTCCAAGCCAAAAGATAGTTTCCCCTCCAAAATAATTTGTTTGGTTTGCAATTTTATACACAACCGTAGTAGTTAACTTCTTAACAGTTACAGAATTCACTGGTCTTTCTTTCTCTATGAAACTTCAGCTATGATGAATAAGATTAAAGAGGAAGTGTGCCTTTGGAAATCTGAATAGTACACCCACTAAAAAACAGAGAAGGGCATGGATCATTAGACAAAAAATGAAATAGCTGTCAAGGTAAAAACAAACGGTAGAAGATGCAACCATATAAAACTCATTCAGTATTGTCACCACAGGCTACTAAGAGCAAAAATGTCAATAGACTTAAAAGGAAAATAATAATAAAATAAAAAATATTTACCTAATCAGACTGAATCCAGATAGAAAAGTGGAATTCAGATGATCTAGATAAAAGAATGATAAGTGGAATGAAATAAGCTGAAAAAAAAGTTGCTAAAATGAAAAAAAATGAAGTAAAAAGTAGTTGAAACAAAATTGAAAGAAAATTTAACTACGTCAAGACCGCAAGTCTGGGGAATTTAGGCAAATGGAAGAAGAAACTAGAAATATGATGAGAAAAAACTACCACGAAACTGAAGTTATAAGATTAACAAAGAATAAAACATCAAAAATGCGACCAAAGAACTTTGTTGATTCCGCGATCCCCATTAAAATCATAACGGAAAACCTAGGAAAAACCTTATGAACTATTTCGATATTGGGTTGTTCACAAGGACATGACCATTAGGAATTTCTTCCTTAATCATCGGCAACCAGTAACCACTGAATTCTACGGAGGTAGTAGCGATACAATCGTTTTCATTTAACAAAATTAAAGCAGACTCTTTTAGTTTTTCTTCTGGTGTTGTGTTCTTCTTTGTGTAATATAACTGAATTTTGAAACTGTATTTTATGACCAAGGTCTCAAGCATGTTCACAAATTTTGGATTTTTCAAATTGTCGTTTTTTTTATGTAATTTTTGTGTTCGTTTATTCGAACATTCAGAGGTCTAGAGGTTTCTTCAATATAGAATTTATTACATTCACACAGGATTTTATAAATGCATTTTTTGTATTTTGAGTTGTGTTATTTGGTTTGGTTTTTGATATAATTAATTTTAGTGTATTTCTTGTTTTAAATGATGTAGAATTTCGTTTTTTCAAAATATCTAGTAAGCCATGACTTTTTACAAAAGTCCAAAAGTGTCATTAAATTGGGCCAGGAAAACTCCAAATCTTTCCCAATTTAACCATTGTTCTATCTCCACTAGTTTCCGAGATCCCCATACTGATCATCAAAAAAACTCACCCTGTATAAAGCAAACGATTCAAAAATATACTATTTTTTAACTAAATTAATCTTAACACCATATGTAAAAATAACAAAAGAGTTTTAGTGCATGTTTTCTTTGCATGTAGCATGTTACTTTGTTCATACCGCTTGGGCACTTTGTGGCGTGTATACAGCATGTATGTTCTTTCAGAGGGACGTACACAGCTGGTACCATCATTCATACCATCACGACAAAAGCACCGTCGGTCGGCCGCACTCTAGTAAATTGAGATTAACCGTACCGGCTTCTTCCAGGAACAAAAGAATTAGAATTTTTGTGTAGTTGCATTATCAGTTGTAGTTACCAAATAGCTATACTTATTTGGCTAGTGTAAAATTGATGCATTATAAGGGAAATATATTAATTATTGGAAAATTTTAAATCATTTCAATGAACTTCGACTTTGCTATAAATTGAATTTGATTAGTTATCAAGATATTTAACATATTTGACTAAATAACTTCACAATTAACCCATTCAGGTCATAAAATCTAGTGGGGTACAGTGTAATATTATTAATAATCTTAAATTTGTCTATAACGTATTTTAAACATTGAATTTGGCCACGATTTTCATGTAACTGTCGCCCAGTGGTCGAAATTCGACCAGTTTTATCAATATCATCTTCAGGTGAAGTACCCTGAAAATTTTATCGTGACATTCTATCTTAGGACTTAAGGGAGAACAGCAATTACACGGAACGGATCCAGATTCGGACCCTCTGTGTCGGTCTTACATCTCGCTTCTACAAATAAGTAACGAAATTCATGTTCTTTTTCAGATATAATTAATAACTATCTTCTGTAACTATACTTCTACTCCGATCTATATTTCAGTCATCATATACAGGGTGTAAACGGTTTGAGTGCAAAGATTTTGAGGATCAATACTTCAGGTCAAAACAAATCAAAAAGCTTTATAACATTTTCAGAAATAAACTATAGTTTTGCCAAAAAAAATGAAAAAATTAGAAGTCCTGTAGCCTTTATTACAGTGAATAATAGATTATTTCCGGCTTCAAAATGATTGTAAAGCTAAATATGTAAATACTCAATAGCGTATACACCTATAATAACTGTATTAACAAAGAAAATTATTATTTAAACTCTAAATATTCTGTTATAATTTGCCGTTCGTTTATCCGATCAGATGTGGCAACATAGCATATACTCAGTACTACAGCTGGCCGCTGCCATGAATGCTTTTTGGCTGCCCGGTTCTTTTAAGAAAGTGAAAGTGATTTTTGCGTGACATTCGACATAGCGTAAGTTATTTGATTTTCATTTTAAAATATAAATTGGAAAAATAAATAAAATCTGTTGTGAATTGTGAGTTCGAGTGTATTATTTTGTGACAAACAGTGACAATCATACAATAAGGTAAAGACCTGACCTGCTATTAATTTGTGGGGAAAGCAAATGTAATAACAAGAATTTTGAATTTTGAATATTTACTATAAATAATCCGTTTGCTCGCCAGAGCTCTATCATAATGACATCCTGCAGGTCAAAGGTTTTTATTTGTCTAAGATAAGTAATATTAATTTCTTAGTAACAATTATTTCTCGAAGAATTTAACACATAAAAGAACTACATATAAGAAATGTTTTGTTTAATATAGTTTGTATCGCATTATTTTTGTATCATAATGTAAACAACTTTGTATCCTCCCTTCTTCAACTTGATGCATAAAATAAATCGCCAAATATAAATATTCATTTCAATACATAGATATTAAAAGGGTACATTTTTGAAAATAATATTTCATAAAATTTTATGTACCTAAATAAATCTACCGGCACTCGAAACTATGAAATTATTTAATGCAAAAAAATAAAAGGTGTTCATTTTTTTGTGGTGACTCATTCCTTTATTATTCACGCTACAAGCAAATCTCGTTTTTAGCGCGACGTTGCCACATTGACAATAATTTACTTAACATGTATTTCAAATTTTCTTGCCTATTAAGGTCTTTAGACCATAGTGTTATAAGAGTTTTTTGTTTTGTTTGGTGGGTACTATCTGCACCTAAAATATATGCAGTCAAACTATTTACACCCTGTATATGGAACTCATCGTAGGCTACTCTATAAATGTTGCATTTCCATTTCCGCCACCCTATATATGCATCTCTGTATAATATTTTTTGCACCACCCTGTATAACTGTAATGCTATTGCGCCCTCTATTCCAAGAACCCTATAAATTCAAATAATTATTTTATTAGTTATAATTGCATTCTACTCTATATTTTAAACACCTTATATATGCAACTGCTTGGGTACCATACACGAAAAAAAAGATGTGTAACATATCTGGAATCGCCCTGTGTAATTATAATATACAACGCCTTATATCTCAGTCAATTTAGAACATGAGAACACATAACTTTTTATCCATCCAAAACTCGCCTAGGCAGCAATTTTTACTTTAAAAAATATTAAATAGCGATAAAATTCTTATAATCATCAATATATCGAATTTTATTTTCAAGAGCAGTTTCAACCTCAAGTACGTTACCAAATCATCCTGTATTAAAACTCTCGTAATTTCAAAACTCAGCGGTCATAATTATTGTCACAATTTCGTTCTTTCTCGGTAATACGATTTTTCCCGAGTAATCGATTTCTAAACGCCAAAACCCCCGAAATGAAATTTAGGCAGTCATAGTGCAGTTTGCCAGAATTCCATGTAATAATAATAAAGATCTATGTAAATAAACAAACATTATATATATTATATTGTTAGATAAATAAGTAAAAATATATTAGCAGCATATCACATCTCGTTAAAAGAACATTTAACATTTTTTTACTTACTGCTAATATTTTAGACGACATGTTAAAATTAATTTAAAAGATTACCTTATATCGAATAATACAGCAATATATTACTAATACTTATTCAATTTTCATTTGAAAATGGTATAAAATAAAAACAACATATTCAACTTTAGAGGATCTGAAATCAAATGTATCAATTAGCTTTATAATCTCTCAATAGTTAGTTTACTTACGTAAAAGTTTTCATTGGGGGATTATATCAAAACGTTTAAGAAATGCAATGCACCACCTGTTAATTTATGTTACATAATACCTATATTTGTTGACAATTTTTGTAAGTTCATTGAAATTGAAATTTTGAAAATTATACATTGATAATTTTCTGATTGCATTGAGAAGATAACAACCTAGCGGTTAACATCGTAAAGAAATGTCAAATTGAAATTCAATCTATGGTTGGCCGTGAACTGGTCGAGAAATTAGAACCATTGCCATGATGTCAGATCTAACTATTTATCTTCAATTTCACTATTTGTAGTTATATTATAGGCTTTGTAATCTTAGTTAAATTGTATGAAACTATTAGCCTTTAAAATAGAAACGATCTAAATTAATAGTATAATGTTAAAATAATAAAATATTATCGGAAAAACATTGTTCAGTTGCCACGCAATACACATTTCTGATTTTAGTTGACAAACTATATTTAGAAAAACTTGCGAGTACCCAAGAAATTGTCATTATCTTATAATATAAAATTTTGTGGGTGAGTTCTCAATAGCATGACAATGTAGAATAACTTTCAGAACCAAACAAAATTTGTTAGCTTTTCGTTTATATTTCTCATTCGAGTCAATCTGTCTTACGATTTTCTCTCCACACAATCTGGCGGCACTGTGGACGTAAATTATTATTTTTTTATTTGATTTTATTTAATGAATGAATCGACATCATAAATATATTTTAGCATTCTGCACTGAAGGTCGTCAATAGCCACTAACCAAAATAAAAATCAAATAAATCGGTTGTGGAACAGAGGAGAAAATGGTACCTAACCGTTTTCTCTTTGCCTATTTATATACAGATACTTGTTCAAAAACGCCATATTTATAGTGTACAGAATTACAAGTGTTTTGAAATTAGAAAATTACTGAAAAATTGGCGTAGAATATAGCTAAACACTACAAGCTAAGGATGCCTATAACTTAAAAAGGGAGAACTATTGGACGGTATGATTGGTTATGTGGCTTCCGAAAAAAACCTCTTTGACTTTGCATCATTCAGCCGTCACAATGCAAGGATGTCGTCTAATTATCTGGAAGACTTTATGAAAAATATCGTTATTTTAGCAAGACACTGGGCTATTCTATATTCATCAGACTGGTATGATCACAGTACAAGAACCGAAAAGGGAATAGACAACAAAACGATAGAAGCAACATGCTTTGCACTTTATGCTACAGGTAATGTTCAGCGTCCACAAGTTGCTGTCATGGCAACATTTTCTAATCACACACAGTGCAACCAACAAGATGAATGAGTTCACTAGTTTTCTGAAGTTATGGGACATTTTCTAAAGACAATATAAGGTTTTTTATAGTATAGCCACTTTGACATAGAAAAAAAGTGGTGTCTATGATTATCATTCTATTCCATCCACATGTTAGCCATTGGATCTTTACAGACTTATTACAATCATTGGTTTTACGTTAACTGAGAAGCCCGAAAATATATAATGACGCAAACTAATGGGTATATAGGGTCAGGTCTTGTGAAAACAGGTATCCTTTCGACAAAATTCTTCACAGATCTGGAACTTGTTTGTTACAACAGAATAAGCAGGCAAAAATCAGTCTGCTGCTATTAATATTTGTTTGTTGGAGCAAAGCGAACAAATTTGAAACCACTCTACGACACTTGTACCTTCTACGTCGTCGGAGAAAAAAAATACTGAAGAAGGATGGAAGCATCCAAAAAAATAATCCAAAAGCTAAGGAAAACAATTTACCCAGCTGAATACAGACTTTGTAGAACTGGAATAATAATGAGAATAAGTTGTATCTGCCCAGATACACGAACTAGAGAGGAGCTTGTAGAAGAAGCTAAGAAAAAATAATTCCAAACCCAAAAATATAGAAAGGAAGACGAACTTAGAAAGTCTTATTGAGTTCTGTATTTTGTTATTGTATTGAATTTATTGGTTACATTTTCCAAACATGTTGTGGACATATAATTGACACATTTTTTCATATTTTATTTCTTTGGGTGTTAAAATTAGTCTGGTGTTATTCGGTGATTGTGGGGGTACACTGCATCCATACGACCTATTCCTAGAAAATGCAAATAACTTCATTGTACACTGTACCTGGACTGAACCTACCTACTATTTAGAAAAGATCCTCGTACGCTGAATAGTGTAATTTTGAACAAGTAGGTTGAAACTTCAGTCGAACCGAATATTTTATTCCAGAAACTGACAATGGGTGAGTATTTTGTAGTAGAATTTTCTAATTTACAATGATTTCTATGCTAGTTCTGCTTTAGACTGTACTGCATGCTCGACAAAGGTATTTCACTTTGTGCTTAATATAAGTTTTGGATCAATAAATTACTAATTTAATGTAAAAATTAGTTAAAATATTCACAACAAATAAGGAAAAAATAGTCATGTCATATTTATATAAATTAGAACAGACATTTTAGATTTTTTACTTTTTCATTTTTAGATGGTTTTAGGGTATCATGCATGACAAGAAAATTACTTCAGTAAACGATCGTCTTAGTTTTTGTTAATTGTTATATTTAAGTAACGTTGTTTCTAGCAATAACATGGACAGAGCTGTTTCTCCATTTTTGCATTTTCTAATTGTTTCAAAAATTTGATTGGACAAAACTGTTGGATAAAATTCTGTTCCTTCAAGTTTTAATTAAATCTTCTGGTCACATACTTCTCATTTCGTAAACTGAGTTTTAATGTAATATATGATTTTTCCGTAAACCTAGTTCAATCTCTGTACTCAGAGTATATGATGGACAAACTTGTAGAAGAATTTCAAACGTTTTTGACAAACCCTTCGTAACTAAATGAAATTTTTTTCTAACGACACCCAGGAGCCATTAGAGACTGTAAATGGAGAGTAGTTCTCCATATAAAACTGTGATTGCTTCCAAATGCGCAAATTAACCAAACATTTAAAGGTTTAAATTGGTCCTTTCCAGAAAAGCAGATATATAACACATTCCGTGTGCTCTTCTTTTATTTCAAGTGCAATTGATTTTCTTCTTGGAAACTAAATCCTTATAATCTGATTGTTCGCATTTCTGGATCTTTGGGGTGGCCTTCCTTGTGGCGTTTGACTTACTAGCTTACTTTTTAGTATATTTTCTTACTAATAGTGAATCATTCATCGGTTCTATATATTTGTTCGAAATTTTATGTTGTTACTTACCTGTTTTGTTGATATCTATAGTTTTACGTTCCATTTTTAACTCTTCATTGCTTGGTATTTTCTTGACATATTATAAAATTTTCATTTCTAAGGTACTCAGCATTTTTGTCGCCTTATTATTATCATTTTTTAACACCTGGCATCATAATGTGTATTTTCACCTCCATAATTCGATATTTCTATTTTTTCTGAGTTCTTTGGGCATGACACCAAATAAACTTGAAAGTATGTATATTTCAAAAGTCCAAACATGTCAAGGTCTAAAGTAGATCCCGTTTTCAATGGTATTACACAAAATGGACAAGAAATTAAAAAAATAAAAGGATTCGCAATGACAAATATCGCAATAACAATTTGTAAAAATAAAAACCAGAGATGCCACAATTATCATTCAGAAAACAACTGGATATTTCTGCTCCGAAGAATTTAAAATTTTTTCTTCAATTTTTAATTTTCATCTTTAGGGGTATCTACATCGAATTTTTCTGTAATAAATTTCATATTGAGTTCTGGCAGTCGGATTATAGGCCATCTAACTTTTTTTTTAAATGCTATAAAAAAACTAGAGAATATTTTTCAATTTGGTTTTTTTTTATTCGAAAGTACAATCCTTCCGGTTATTTATGGAAAACAATTTAATTCAAATGGCTTCCACGGCTGGCCTCACATAGCTAATTCGGCCGGTCCAACTTTTCAATACATTTTCAATTGTATGCGGCTGTATTTCGGCGATGCAAGCACGAATACTGTTTTTGAGCACGTCAATTGTTTGGGGATTATCGGCATAACACTTGTCTTTAACAGCGCCCCACAAATAATAGTGTCAAATCGAATCTTCTTGATGGCCAATTCACATCTCCAAAACGGCTAATTAAACGATTTTCAAATCGAGTGTGGCATAAATCAATTGATGGGCGCGATGTGTGGCACGTGGCACCATCCTATTGAAACCAGATGCCGTCCATGTCCAATTCATCAATTTATGTGAAAAAAAAATCGTTCAACATGGCGCGGTAGCGTTCGTCATTCACAGTAACAGCTGCTCCTTCCTCATTTTCAAAGAAAAATGGGCCGATGATGCCGCCAGACCAAAATCCACACCAAACAGTCACTCTTTGGAAGTGCATTAGCTTCTCAACGACCAAATTCGGCAATTTTGCTTGTTAACATATCCACCGAGGTGGAAATGAGCTTCGTCCGAAAAGAAGATTTTTCGGTAAAATTCCGGGTCTTCGTTCAAGTGCTCATTGGCCCATTGTGCGAAGCAATAGCGTATTGGATGGTCTGTTGGCTTCAACTCCTGTACCAATTGAACTTTATACGGTGTCATTCCGAGGTCTTTATGCAAAATTCTCCTCAAAGAAGTGCGCGAAATGTGCAATTCTTGCGATCGATGGCGAGTTGATGTGCTCGGAGTATCGGCCACACTTTGTGCTACAGCATCAATATTCCCCCGTATACGCACAGTAGGAGCACGTTGACGTGTTGGTTTGTCAATGAGCAAACCAGTTTCACGCACTTTTTTCACAAATTGTCTCACATACGGAGCGGACGGCGCTTCTTTTCGGCCCATAGAAGTACGGCATTTTCGCACACATTCGGCAACAACACACTCACTTTGGAAATAATTTTTGAGTATTTCCCAACGTTGTTCAAGCGTATATCCAAGCATTTTCGTTCACGGGAGACTTTAAACTAATTTTCTGTCAAAACAGATCTGACATAAATGTTACCGTGTTGAAAATGACCGCTAGTTCAAAAAAAAAGTTAGATGGCCCACCCTTACTTGTGGAGTCATCATTATAAGTATTCCTCAGAATATATTCTTGCTAGATGCTGCGGATTCTTATATTTACGCTATATCGTTCTTGTTTGAATGATTTTAGTTGTGGTTCTTGGGTGTCATGGTAGTCAAAATCTGCATTTATCGACGACTTAATCTAACTGGAAGGGATTAAAAATTCAGTTTTCCTTTCTTAAAAAGAAAATTGAACAAAATACTGAAAGAATGAATCTTTAATCCCACTTCTTATTTGACTACCCCTGAAGACCAATAAATGAGACAAATCCTTCAGTCAAAAATAATTTAACAAGTCCACCACGTTGCATAGAAATTGATCCTTAGAACCTTCCGGTTTTACCGAAAAAACTTTTTTAAGAAGATTTGTGCCAAATCAACTTATTTTTTAACAAGTTAAAGGTTTAGCCTGAGTACCCTTGTGGGTAGATAAATATGCGAAACTTGGATTATTCTAATCTCAATGTAACTTGTTTTTCCACTGGTGATATCTATTTCTTCTAAAAAAGCTTCCTTTATGAGCACTACCTGAAGAAATAAACCTGAAATATTGTATGCCTTTGGTTGTAAAAGATGGTTCATTTGATTAAATGAAACGAATGTAAGTTTCTTAACACTGAGACCAAGGAGGCCGCCACGTAAGGGCAAGAGGACAATATCTCTACCCTAAATCTCTTGTCAGTCATTGGTGCTTCGTTTTATGTGAACAAATACGTACAGTAATAACTTGCTGTCCAAAACTTACCATTTCTAGATAGGCCCTTCGACTAACACTACTAGTGCTAGTGATAAAAAAGGAAGAAATTAGTTTCACTTAGTCTTTATGATTGAGAATTAAGTCGAATTTTTAACGAGGAAAATATCCCTAAACAATATTTATCTGAAACATTGTACTTATAAGAACTATAATTTTTAGTGTTAACTTATATTTTATTCCTAAAAGCGTATTATTCCTCAGGTGAGATGGGGAGACAAACACGGGGGATACGGTGAACACTACTATGACTACAACCACGCGGGCCACGGGGACGGAGACGGAGAAGAAAGTCAACAAAATGCCGAATACGCTTCTTACCAAGACGAATCCAAAAACACTCCAATTCTAGCGACGCTAGATGGCGTTGGCAGAGGGAAACGTGAACAGAATGTACCGCAAGACGTCGAATTTATCAACGACCGAGCGAAATCTCTTATACTAGACGGTAGAGCACAAAAACACGGCGGCAATTACAGAAGAGCAAACGATTTTAGAGGAAAAAGAGAACAGAAGAAAAGGTTTGGTGAATCTTTAGTGTTTGATCCCGATCACAAAGTTATAATTGATCAAGATACTGGAAGGAGATACGTACTAGATCCTCTAGACTAAATCTGGGTAGGATCTGAGTTTGAAAGGTACAGAATTGCTTATAATTTGCTTTCTTTTGCTTCGGCGAAATGTAAACTTAAAATATCCCCCTTCTATGCAACTTATTTTCGTTTTTTTACATTCCAAGGAATTTTCAAAAGGCAGGTGCCTTCTTTATTTCACATTTAAGTCCAAACATCATGGAATTTAAGTGTGAAACAAACTTAAATGCCCGCCTTATCCTTCTTTTAGTGAATAACCTATTGTCTGCTTTCTGTTAATTCTGATCAACTAGGCTTAGAACCTTAGCACTCGCTCAACTTCTTCACATATCCTCTCAGAAAAAAATTATAATGGCGTACAGGCATTTATAGACTATAGACTATAAAAAATCAATAAACCTGACCGACACAGAGTTCTCTAGTAAGGTCGTCTAAGAAATACTACCCAATGATGCCAACAGGCTTTAGATCAGACCAGTCAGTTCTTTTCGTTTGGTCTCTGGTCACTTAAATTGATACCCACTTTTACTAAATTAATTTTGTATGCTAAGCAGCAGGCGTTATAATACTTTATATTTTTTACCTCCCTGTTTTTTTTTCTTTTGTAGTAATATTTTGTTTTCCCTTAATAATACTAACTTTAAGCTGTATGAAGGCTAATTTTATAAACTCTGTATGCTGCTGTTAACATTAAACTGAGTTTTCTGTTATTTTCTATCACTGAAGCTTTCCTGTTTTATGCTTTGTTGTTTAACATCGCTTGCCCTATCTTTTCATGAAAACGCTTTAATATCACAAGCTTCTCTTGTTTTCTTCCGATCTATAGCCCACACACCCATTCCCCTTATTTCAGGATTTTTATTTCACTCTACTGTGTTCTCTCTCACTACATTCAAAGGCATGGCCTCTCTCTCTAACTCTCTTCTTACTTTTTACTTTTAATTGTTTTAAATATTCTGCTTTTACTTTAAAGTAAAACTGTTAATTGTCACTTCTTTCATGCTTTCTCACTCCCCAACTTGGTGTCATGACAAGTCTTTCCTTTCTTTCCTGTTGTATGCTTATTTCTTTCTTCACCATCACTTTCCTTATCTTCCAATACAAAATCTTTATCGCAAGCTTCTCTCTTCTTCTCCTATCGCTTTCTCGTTCACTCCCTCTTTCCCTGGCTCTATCTGGCTTCTAGGCTCTAACTTGCTTTTAGGCTCTCTCTTTCTTTATAATGCTGTCTATCACTTCAATTTTCTTTTCAGTCTTTGCTCTTATCTGTCTTAGATATTTTGTTATTTCCTTTTAAAATAAATATTTAATATTACAAGCTTCTTGCACCATACCTCGCTGTTTCTCATTCTGTCTCCCTCACACATGCTCTCTCTACTTCCCCAACCATTTCCAGTCCTTCACGCTTATTCACGCCGCACGTAACTATATTCTTCTTCTTCTCGCTTTTAGCTGCCTTTACTATTCTGCTTTTCTACACTACATTTTTTATTTTCTGTACCTTTCAATACTCATCACAGTACAATATTTAAGTAAATTATTAAAAGACTTGTTTGCAAAGCATCTGATTTTTTTAATTTATTTTTATACCGGTTATTTAAGTCATTTGCAATGCTATTTTGATTGTTTTTATACATTATATTGTTAACTAGTTTTAAATTTATAATTTTTATTACTACCGATGTAAAGTTATTTAATAGAATTGTAAGAATAGAATGTGCTGTTGTTCAAAAATGTATGAGTACTTTTGAAAATAAATAATTAGTCAGCATATCATTGTTTGATTGTTTTATTTGTTAAAGGGATGCTCGATATGTATCGATATATCATACTAGATCGATATATGCTGTCGATACATCGAATCAATCCGATATTATCGAATCAATTGATATCGATATATAATATCGATATTTTTTACCCGATATATGAATATCGTACAAAATTAAAAGCTTCACACAATGACAATTTTGACTTATTTTCTACTTAGTACTATTTTTAAGGCAAGAGATACTTCCTATAGGCATTTACATCCTTTGTAACACGCATGCGCGTTCGCCATGTTGACAAGGCGGTAATTCGAATGTTTCGGACACTTTTCAAATTTGAATACCTACTGAACAGGCTTCATTACTGCATTCTACAGTAGAGACACATACTTGTATTCAATAAGGATGATTGTTAAAGTGCCATGGTCGTTCACAAGGTGGAAATAAGGCAGCATAAGTTGACAGTTAACAAAAACATATTAGGTTTAAAATAATATTTCGAAATAAATCAATATATTGATAATTAAAAAAATACACATTATTCGTAGCTAATCTTTAAAAAAAAGACAATTTTAAAATTTGGAAAAATTGTTTTACATGGTGTGAAAACTGTCCAAAAAAAACTTAGAGCATTTACTTTCTAGAGATAGCCTGCAGTGCACAAATGTCGTGGTGAGACTAAGGAAAGAGAGGGCAATAGAGAGGGCAAGAGGCTATTTCACTCGGTTGGCAGCTGCTTCCAATAAAGCTTGTTGTTCATTGGCTGCGTCCACCGACCATCCACCCACTAAGTGAAATAGCCTCTTACTGTCTCTATTGCCCTCTCTTTCTAGCGTTGTCATGATTTTATGCTTTACATAGATGGTAAATGATCTAAGAAAAAAAAATGACAGATGATGACGCATGCGTACAATAAATTTTTGAATATGAAAAATGAAAAGGCCTGTTGTGTCGTAGGACATACCCAGGCGTATAAGAAGAGTGTTGCCAAGGTACAGGCTAAATGCTGATTGTTCCGCCATTTTTCCGGTTTGTTTGTCGCTGTGTCGCCAGATCTGATGATTTAAGTAAAAATCACGATAACTGTATAATTTTACCATTTCGGTATTCTTAGTTAAATTTTATTAAATTTAAGTGGTAAAGATACAAACCACCTAAAGTATAAAATGTTAAAATAACAGTATTCAATAGTTATCAGAAGATTGCAACATCAACCTGATTTTAGTCGACAAATTGAATATTACAATGTAATGAGAGTTGCTGTTTGCGTACTTAGATAGTCGGGGAATTTAAAAATAAAATTAACAGCTCCAATAAGGTATCAGAAAAATCGCAACTCTTCATTTTCTGTATTACATACTAGTTAAATACAAATTGCATAGGATATATCGAAAATATCGATATTTTTGGCTCATGAACATCCCAATTTGTTATGAGCGATGAGTGATACTATTTTTCAAAGTTCATGAGTACAATTTAATATTCCTCAGTCTCCATTAAATATTTTAAGAGTTCCATGTGAATTCAGAAAATCATTTTTAGGTGAAATTAAGGGTTTTAATTAAGGTAGTGATTTGCACAATCAAAAATTTCAAAGTGCTCCTTAGTTAATGTTATAACATTCATTTTACGCCGCCAAAAATTAAGAAACCCCGTAGAAGTTAATCATTCTGATAAAAAGTTACGAAACAAAAACCGGCTAAAAAAGCAACATCGGCAGTTCCGATTCGATTCATGTAAAAAACTGGGTTCTAATGTGTCTCGAATCAAATATATATTATATGTGTTATAATGTGTCCCTCTTATGAGGCGAGCAGTTTAAAAAATGCGGCGTAAGTCGACAAAGCGAAGCTATAAGCTGTTTCTTTGTTTTATAAATAAGCTTATTTTGCTGAATTAAAGATATTCAACAGTGATTGTGAATATATGTGCATTTGAACCCACGAAACCTATTGCATTATTGAACAAATAATTTTAGCTATTGACTAGGGCACTGTTCCCCTAGTACACACTTTTTGAGATCATATTTTATGTGGAATTGTAGTTATTATTATAGAACACAAAATCAAGTTAACAATTACCTCTATAGAGAAACTGAACTGGACTGGAAATTATTGGCTAATGCCCATTTTCGAAGAGATTAAATGTTACGGGGGACGTCACAATTTTGAGGGAAAATAATTACTTTTAGAAAATTCTTAAAAACATGTGTAATCATATTGAAAACATTAACAAATCAAAATGAAAAAAGAGCGGCAGTCATTTGAGAGTGAACGATTGAGGCGAAAGCTTCTTACGAAATATACTTCCCGTTTCCTAGTTATCTCTGTCTCTGTTTCTCTTTCTTTGTGTCATTCTGAGTAATTTCAGGAGAATTAAAATAATTGTCACTATTTTGTTGCAACTCAAGTATTAATATATAATATAATATGACGTGTACATTAATTTTTAATTAAAAGATAAAAAATTCTAAATTATAATTGGTGCGTTCCCGCAATTTGTTTAGTGTATTGTTTTCAATTTAATTGAATTACTTCATTGATTTTTAAACTTCTGCACCTTTTCTAAAACATTCCGTCGCGCTAATGCTAATTTTAAGTGTTATTTTGCGTGTAAAATATAGACTGTATTGACATTCGTGTTTCGGCTCCCTTGCTATTAGGACGTGTTGTGCTCCGAACTATTCGGACATTTTTTGATCCCGTCTGAAGAGACGACGCTTATTGTTGTTTTTTACGTTACGATTTCGCGAGTTAGTAGCTTCGTTCGTAACGACCGCTAAACCGCTATCATTTTGTTTCTTTTGTGTTTACAAAAGCGCATCATTTGTTGTTAAACCCGCATTTTTTGTATGCTCAATCAATGAACATTACGTCGCTATTTTTTGTGTAACGTGTTGTCCAGACGAAGCTCTAAGAAACTGTTCCTGCTATTACGGGGCTAGCCTCAGAAGAAAGAAGAACCAAGAAAACACCAGAACTTCGACTTAAAGGTTAGTGATAACTTTTATTTGGTGATTCGTTTATGTAACGGCACGTGTTTATTGATTGTTCCGCTAAAGGTCCTTCGTCAATTATATACTTGCATTGAACCAGCATTGAACTAAAACCGCAACATCTAATTCATACATTTTTTGAATATTCTCTATGGAATGTGCATCGAAGACATTCCAATAATATTTCAAATATACTTCACCTATTTAGTATTTTGACAATATATAACAAGGCTACTTTAATTATAACAGATAACATTATAGGAACATTATTTAAGTAGATGTATATTTTTTAAATCCCAGCATCTCCAGACTATTCTTCAAATTAGCTGTTGTGATGTAGTTTAATCCAATACATATTTAAAAAAAATGCCGTCAAAGTGCATTAAATTAGGGTTGCGCTGATATAGCAAAAGGGTGGATTTTAAACAGAACACCAAAAGTTTTTAGAGCACCTCATAGATATTTAAGGAAAAAATATATATTTTTAACCACATTGCTTGAAACATTAATATTACTTTAGATTTAGCAATTCACACCATACCCTCTTTCTACACTAGCGCCAATGTGGTCAGTTTTTGAACTTGTTATTTAATGTACATATTGTTAGTAACGTTCTTCAAAGGGTCGTATCCGCAACTTTTTTTTCGGTAGAGTTGATTCGTCTAGCTATTTTTTAAGGAGATTTCATCCATCAGGACATTTATAAAGGGCTTTTGCAAGGATGATAAATACAAAAGTTACTAACTTTGCGGCGACTACATTCGTTTATTCGTTTAGTCTTTTTCTCACAAACATACTTTTGAAACGTCGCTTTATTAAACTTTTCACACTGAAGCACAAATTGTAAATGGCTAACACTTTGGATCTAGCCAGAGATGAAATAATAATTGGCCCCCCGAAATTTCCGGTACAAGAAGGGTAGGAAGTATTTAATGGGATTATTTTGGATTGTTTTATATAGTTGTGATGATATTTTTGAATACGTTCCTTAAATTTTATTAGTAGGTAATGTAAGTGATTTATTTTGTTGATGAGATTTGTGTTGAAATGTGGATGTAGGGTTGCTAGATGGGCGAAAGTCTAAAACCTTTCTCTCGGTTGAAATTTTTGGCGATTTCAACGGCCTCACGGAATTTTCTGGTGAAATAATAGACATTTGGCCACGACAGAGGAGCTGTAGAAGACGATTTGGTGGCCCGTTTCGTGATGATGTTCAGCTAGAGCGGAGTTTGAAAGGAGGCCCGTTTTCAAACGTTTGAGCTCACATAGACGAGCTAGATCCAAAGTGTAAATCATTCACAATTTGTGCTTAAGTGTGAGAAGTGTAATAAAGTGAAGTTTCAAAGTGTGTTTGTGAGAAAAAGACTAAACGAATGTAGTCGCCGCAAGGTAACATTTGTTTTTCTCATCCTTGAAAAAGCCCCTTATAAGTGTGGGCGAAACGTTGCAAAACTTTGTTTATATGCTGGTTTCACATATATAAAAAAATTAATTCGAAAAGATGACGCGGTCTAAATCCGGAAAAAGCAGAAGCAGCTACGATTCTGGACGCGAAAACTTAAGTTCTCAAATTTTTTAAAGTTATAACTGAATTTACAACACTCAAACTTCAGGAGGAAGGAGGGGTTGAACGTTCACCTCCCAGAGGCTACTTCATTGACAATCTTGTTATCTACAGTTTGTGAAAATTTTTGTCAATATCACAATTTGATATCATCACTATTTTATTCCTTTCTGTATGGGCTTTGAAAAGGCAATAAAACTCAACATGTTACAGTCACAAATAATCTATATATAAATAGGCAAAGACAAAACGATTAGGTACCATTTTTTTCCTCTGTTTCTCAACCGATTTTCTTCATTTTTGTTTTGTTTAGTAGCTACTGACGACCTTCAGTGCAGAATGCTAATATTAATTTATAATATTGGTTCATTCATTAAATAAAATATAATAAAAATTCATTATTTACGTCAATAATGTCAATGCCAAACAAATGAATGTGCCGCGTGCCGCTGCCGCCAGACTCAAACCATTGAGTAATTATATATAGACAGACCAATGCTATTATATACTTAGAGCATGTACTTCTGGAGGTGGCATGCAAGCGTTGTTATTGTTTAGTGGGTAAAGTAATCGTTGAATATCATAATTATACAGGGCGATTCCAGATATGTTAGAAATAATTTTTTTAATGGGTGGCACATAAGCAGTTGCATATTTAGGGTGTTTAAAATATAGAGTAGAGTGCAATTATAACTAATAAAATAATTATATAGGGAAGCCCATTAGCGGTTGAATTTACAGGGTTCTTGGAATAGAAAGTGCAGTAAAATTACAGTTATACAGGGTGGTGCAAAAAATGTTATACATAGATGCATATACAGGGTGACGGAAATGGAAATGCAACATTTCGTAACCCATAAGCAGTTGTATATATAGTTAAGATGAAATATAGGGTAAGAGGAATTATAGATATACAGGATGGTGATAAAAAATGTTAGAATAGGAAATGATTTATAGAGTAGACCACGAAGAGTTCCATATATATAATGATTGAAATATAGGTCGGAGTAGAATTATAGTTACAGAAGATAATTAAAAATTGCATAAACAAAAAGAGTAAATATGGTGGGTCATAGGCAGTGGCATATACAGAATGGTTTACCCGGTGGTTGAAAAATGTTAAAAAATATTATGCGTGGTCCATAAGCAGTTGCATATACAGGGTGGTGGAAATATATAATGAGATGGAATTATTATAGTGAGGATTTTAATAAATGTTAGAGAATTGAGTGCAATTATAGCTATACAGGGGTGTTAGAAAAAATAAATATGTAGGGTAG
Source organism: Octodonta nipae (assembly GCA_034190945.1). Taxonomy (NCBI): domain Eukaryota; kingdom Metazoa; phylum Arthropoda; class Insecta; order Coleoptera; family Chrysomelidae; genus Octodonta; species Octodonta nipae. The sequence continues at coordinate 125,180,154 of CM067220.1, read as the reverse complement.
CCCATTAGCAGTTGAATTGTTGTCATATTAAATGAAGAATTACGAATTTGAACACAAATAAAGTTCTATGAATTATATCTGAAAAAAACTTGAATTTCGTTACTTATTTGTAGAAGCGAGATGTAAGACCGACATCTAGGATTTTCGAGGAAACTATCACACAGAGGTTCCGAATCTGGATCCGTTCTGTGTAATTGCTGTTCTCCCTAAAGTCCTAGGATAGAATGTCACGATAAAATTTTCATGTTACTTAACCTGCCAGAGATATTGACACAATTGGTCGAATTTCGACCACTGGGCGACAGCTAGTTAGGATGAAAAGGTCATAAAGTAAAAAACAAAAACGCACTATGGTCAAGTTTTATTCATAATTCACTCCTGTAAACTTTGCCATCATTTTTTTAATTCAATTTACACTTTCAACATATTTAGATCCAACAATTAATCATTTTTTTACAAAAAGCGAAAAAAATATATTCATAATTAAAGTTATTAACTGTTCAGCCGTAAATCTAGAAATTTTGGTACAAAAAAAAAAGAAAATTTACATTTGCCATTGAGATGACGATCGATAACAAGTTTTCGCAACTTAAAAAAAAAAGACAAATAATATATAACAAAAATGTAAAACTTTACAATAATCATGTTAAATTATAATTCTCACAACTGATAATTTATATATATTTATATAACCGATCAAATTTGTTTTTTAAAAATATTTTACATATGTACAGGGTGCTCGATTTCTTCATTGGGCTAGTAGAAGTTCATTATGGAGAGTTAGTAAATTATTTACAAATTTTATTTTGTATAAATGGTTTTCGTATTGATATGAAAACCCAAAGTTAAAAAACATTTGAAAGAATTTTTATTTTCTGCCCTGTCACAGATGATACAACAATTTTTGATAAAGGTCATAATAAAATGTCAATACATCAAATAATATGAAAGCAAGTCTCGTAAATTAACAGAATTATATGCATAAGACAAGTTAAATGAATGTGTTTAAACTATATGCTCATTATTATTACATCGCTGTTAAACTGGAAACTAAATTACACTCAAAAACCTGAACAATAACCCTAAGTATTCTGCAAAACAATACATACCAATATTTATGCGATTTATATAGTTTTCGGGGAAGTGTGCTTCATTTTTCAATAATCCGATCACTTAATTGGGAAGGTGATCCAAGTTTGGACTGTAATTAACGGACATCATATATTGCAGAATTAGCTTTGCCGCGACATCTATCCGGTGAATATTTAACGTTGCATTGCAAGTATGGTTGCCTGGATTCGTGGGTCAACTCAATAAAATATTTCAGTAAAAACGAAAGGTATATCTAATAACTAACAACGACGTAAGTTATGTTTTTATAGCTATTCAAGTGTTTTAAACCAAATGTTTAATAAATATTTACATTTATAAGCAGTGTTTTCTAGACAGGAATGTTCCCGATTCCCAAGTAGGAACTATCCATCTTAAGAAACTGCGTCATAACAAAAGTATGACTTTTTACTTAGTCTCAATTGCAAGATTTAAGACATGTTTGACGCCGCTTAAAAAGTAGAAAACCAGGCATTTAAATATTTAACAGGTAGCAGATTATTGATACAATGTATTAAGAAGTACATTAGAGAGAAGACACACACAGACACACACATAAAATTGACTATTAAGAAGAAAGAAGAAGAATATGTAGAACTTATCCAAGGAACAAGACTCCTTGAAATGGAGAAGTGATCCTTGCCTTCACTTACACAGAACATAAACAGCTAATAATGCACCTACTTATTTCAACAAACGCTCTAGAATTGCTAAAAAAAGATGCTACAATGTATTTAAAAATATTTTACTAAGAAACTCAGAAACCACATTTTAACCCAAAGTTACAGGCTTCAACAAAATTGCTGTGAGAAGTTTTTTCAATAATTTTGAAAGTATTTCTGGTTCTGTTAGGAATGTGGACAAACCTGATGCAATAACCATCGAGAAATTGTAAACAGTTCAAAAAGGAACAATAGAGTGGTGGACTTGAGTGTCCAAGGAGTAAATGTAATATTCCCTAAAGGGAATTTTTAGCACCACTTTCTAGTCCCTCTCCAGAAAGAGAATCAACCATGAACTGATGGACAAACAACACACCTAATGTAGTTTTCCCACAACATAAACATACTATGGATCGAACCATAATTATGCAACTTATGAAATATTTTTTTAACTCTCCATTCAACATGCAGCACTTATTATCTTGGGGGCCCTCTGTCCCCATACAAACTGTCATTTAATTGAGCTTGATACCTCACTACACACACCAAACACTGGACATACCACACTTTATGAACTGCATGTTAAATCACACCAAATAGTTGGAGCTGTTAAAGTCTTTGAATAGGATTTAATTGGGGAGCCTGCCACAAATCTGTCACATTCAGATACAGATCAAACACAGCGGATTCAGTAAATATTAGCCCAGTGGGGGTGTAGGGAATATATCCAGCTCTAGATATGAATTTGTTAGAAAATTCCATTCCTTCCACGTCAAGAAACAAAGAAAGATTTTAGAGTAAATTTCATATGATTCGTTGAAATTCAATTGTATTCATTACTTATGTATGCAAGTTATTATGTTTCTTATGGGATCGGTAAACAAAAGCATTAAAGTAAATATAACCAAAATAAACTAAGGTAGACCGGATACCGAGTTCGTCCTGTCTGTGTCCTAGTGCCGGATTGGTGTTAAAGAACTGGTGTCGGCTGGGAGACCGTACTTTGCAGACTTCATTTACAGGTTCCTAATATCTGTTTGAAAAATTGAATCGTGTGAAAAAATGTGTAAGATGTTTTGATAAACCTCGCAAATCTATTAAAACTTAAGATTTAATAAAAGGGTCGACGGCAACTAAAACGAACTATCTTTGTACTGTCGCGGATCGAAGATTGTCATGGGGGGCTTGACTTCGTTTGGTGGGAGGCTTGACCTTGTTTGGGGGTGGTTTGACACCGCTGAAGGTTGATTTTAGCAAAATAAAAAGCATAAAACTCAGAAACTTGAGTTCCTTAGTCCCTTAGTCTAATCTACGTTAAGTGACTATGGAGATTTTGCAAATCAATGGGTAATTGTTTTAAATTAAATTAGACTTTAATTTTTCCGTTAACGCCAAGTTCAATAACATCTTTCTATTGAAAAACGGCAAATATAAGACAATTTTAAATTGTTAATAAACAACATCAAACAACAAAACAAATCAGGAAAAAATCAACCAAGTTACTGAAATTTAAAATAAATTCATAAAATAAAAAGAAACAAAATATTCTGTGCAATTTTGGCTATGTGTGTGTATCGCGTTTCACGAAAATGACAGACATTTTCAAACAATATGTTCAACATGTCACTATCATATCAAACACATTGTTTTTTGCATGTCCCTCATTAAATTATAAATTATTTATTATATGAGTGAATGGATTAAGAATTTTAAATATAAAAATGTTCCAATACAAACATTGATTTAACGAATTATATTGTTAAGTAATAAAAAAACAAATTCTGTTGAATTAAAATTTTTTATATCTGAAAATTTCTCTAATAACGTCTTTAGAGCTGCAATTAGAAGTACTGAAGTTGTTTTCCCTTTTGTTAATTTTCAACAAAAGGCATGGTATCAATATCAGTAAAGTTTAATTGATTTTTTTCCGTTAAAGTCAAGTTCAACAACACCTTATATTTAAAAACAACATTACACAATGAAACTAATCAGGAAAAATCAACCAAGTTGGTGAAATTTAAAACAAATTCGTAAAATAAAAAGAAACAAACATTGGGCGAAATTCTGGCTATGTGTGTGTGTGTCGCGTTTCACGAAAATGACAGACATTTTCAAACAATATGTTCAACATGTCACTTTCATATCAAACATATTGTTTTTTTCATGTCCCTCATTAAATTATTTATTATCACGGAGTGAATGGAATAAGAATTTTAAATATAAAAAATTCACCAATACAAACATTAATTTAACGAATTCTCTTGTCAAGCAATGAAACCAAAACATTCTGTTGAAATAATTTTTTTTATAAAAAAAATACGAAAAATGTACATTTTTGAGGGAAAATCTGAAGTTTTCTATTAATTTCTTTAGTGCTGCAATTGAAAATAGTGGTTAAGTTTTAACAAAATGCAAAGGTATCAACATAAAGAACACTCAGTAAAATTTAACTGATTTCCTATGCTTTGAAAAAAAGGGGGAAAACAGCATTCAGTTTATATGTAGTCTTAAGTCGTATTATTTTTTATGTCTTCAGTCGTATATATTCATTTTGCCATTCTAAATCGTTCACTATAACGTTTTGATTCACTTAGGGCAGACAAAAAAGAAGAAAATAACGTAAACATAAAAAACAAAAGAGAAGACTGCTTAAGAAGAAAATAATGAAGCACTTCAAGAGGAAAGGCATAGTTATAAAATTACTGAAAATTATAATTTTGCAGCAAATGCTATGAAAATTACAGGAACATCAGACTGCTGATTACAGCTAAGAAAAAAAATTCATATGGAAAATATATTCAATAAGGCAAGTGACAGAAACTGTTATGACATGGAGCTAAAAAATAAAATTTGGGAGTCACTGCAAGAGACAAATAAGTGTGAAAACAATCCAGATCTTCAAAAATCTATACAGAAAAATACAAAACTATATATAGATATATATGCAGAAACTGTATTTTTAACTGAGAAAGAGCTAAGACAATGATAATATTTATGGATGAAATAGTCAAAATATGTTGAGAAAGCAAAAAAGCTTAATTTAGGATACAATAACTTGAAGGCTGTTAAAATATCTGAAGGGACAGTCACAGACGACCAGATGGTGACAGCAAATAGCAAATAGAATCAAATATTAATACTGGAGAAAAAAACACTAATGGAATTTGGAGTTCCACAAACAACGAAAAAACAAAAGATATGGAAAAATTACATCAATTAGAAATGTTATAGGAATAAAAGGCACTAAAATCAAATACTAGATTACACAATCTGGAAATTAATCATAACAGAGTAAACAAAACAACCAAAGCCTAGCCTCAATAGGAAAGACAGAGATGAAAAACAAAGAAAATTATTGGGGAGAGATATGGAAATTAATAACAGAACAAACAAAACAATCAAAGCATAGTCTCAATAGCAAACAACAAAGATGAAAATGACAAATAAAGAAAATTATTGGGGCGATATGAAAATTAATGAAAAAATAAACAAAACAACCAAATCCTAGCCTAATATTAAAGATGGAGACAAAAAACTAACAAAATTATTGTGGAGAGATATGGAAATTAATTACAAAATAAACAAACCAATCAAAGCATATCCTCAATAGTAACGATGGAGATGAAAAACAAAGAAAATTATTGGGGAGAGATGTGGAAATTAATAACAGAACAAACAAAACAATCAAAGCATAGTCTCAATAGCAAACAACAAAGATGGAGATGAAAAACAAAGAAAATTATTGGGGAGAGATATGAAAATTAATAAAAGAATAAACAAAACAACCAAAGCCTAGCCTCAATATTAAAGATGGAAAGGAAAAACTAAGAAAATTATTGGGAGAGATATGGAAATTAATAACAGAATAAACAAAACAACCAAAGCATAGCCTCAGTATGAAAGAAAGAGATGAAAATCAAAGAAAATTATTGAGGAGAGATATGGATGTTAAATAATACATATAGAATTAGAATAATTTTATAGATTCAACAGAATATAGAGAAAGAAGCATATAGAGAGGAAAGAAAGAAGAAAAATATACAGAAAGAAAAAATGGACCAGATTTTTGTATCAATATATGTATTAAGTATATTCCACAAACCAAAATTAGATTAAAAAAATATTCATTAAATAAATATTTTAAATTTTACATATAAGTGATGAGTCTTGCTTGACAGAGGTTGATATTCACTGAAACAGATAATTTAATCCTTAAATAGATACTGGGCGATATTGTTTACGCCTTAAACTAATTATCAAAGACTTGTTCAAGCCAAGACTTACGAGACCAAATTCTTTCAAAATTCTATGAACGAACACTTTTAATTCATTCTGACATATTACATACAACTGATATATGTAGACAAAAGACAGGGACATGATTTTTTTTATTTAATTCCTTTACGTCATTCCGAAGAATGACGAATGCGTAAGAAATTAGTGATAACAAAAATTCACTAGATACGGCATCTTCTTTTCCAAAATAAAACTTCTTATAGCCCAAAGAAAAAACTTAACCCGGTATACTCTACTAAACGCCAATTTTGCGAGTCGAAATTTTAAAATAATCCACAAATTTATCTAATTCTGTCAACAAATAAAAAGAAACACATTTAAACTTATTTATCGCAATCGGGGGAAACATCATAATTTTTTTACACTTTACATAACCTCAAATATATATATTTATAATAAAATGGGCTTATAATCCGTTATCTATGTTTTTCTTCATTATAATAATTACAACGCTATATTCAATTTTAATTTCTGTTTTGCCGATATCGCATAAAACTTGATAAACCACTTAAGTTTCTTACTACATTGTTGTGTTTTGTTTATTCCGGCTCGTACTTGGGTTGGTCTTGCCTTGACCGCTTGACGTCCGGCTCTTGGAGACTGTCGGCGTTCTCGCCGGAGCTGTAGGGACTGCCCATGCTTTGCTCTTCCATGTGCCTCTTCATGTCGATGCCGATATTCCCGTAGTTACCGCTGCTAGAGAAATCAGAAAATACCTTATTACACTTTCAATATGAATTTTAGAAAATGGTTTCAAAAATTAATTGTAACAAATTATAAATAGGACATCTGCAGTAAAAACAATGAATATTGCAGAAAACTTCATGTAGCTGTTTTCTGAAAGATATAGATTTTATAAATGCAATTTTTTGTATTTTGAGTTGTGTTTCTTTGGTTTTGTTTTTGATATAATTGATTTTAGTGTACTTCTTGTTTTAAATGATGTTTTAATATTATATCGGTTTCCCCACTGTTTTCAGTCTTTCTGAGAGACCCTGTGTGGATGGTATAGTTAGTGGTCAGTGTTGCTTGATGAAGTTTTTTTACAGCTGTAGTTAAAAGTGTCTGTTCGGAGAAACGTACCGCAAATTATAACAGAATATTTAGAGTTTAAATATTAAGTTTCTTTGTTAATACAGTTATTAAAGGTGTATTAGCTATTGAGTATTTACATATTTATCTTTACAAGTATTTTGAAGCCGGAAATAGTCAATTATTCACTGTAATAAAGGCTACCTAACCTCTAATTTTTTTTATTAATTTATTTATTTATATTTTTAGGCAAAAGTATAGTATATTCCTGGAAGTGTTATACAGCTTTTTGATTTGTTTTGATCCCCAAAATCTGTGCACTCAAACCTTTTACACCATGTGTTAATGGATCTGAGGATGGGGTATTTATGACCCCGAAAACTAGTCAGTTTGGCAACAACAATAAAACATTTTTTGAGAATAAAATCATTTTAAACGGTTTGTGAGATTTGGGACCTACTACTTCCACACCATTTAGTTACTATTAGTTTATTCTGTCTAACTTTGCAAGTTTGCCTTCTGCACCAGTCAGAGATGACTTCTTCTACCATGTCATGGAAAGCATCAACTGTTTTTTCGTCCTGCATTTTGTTTTGCGAAAAATTTACACAATGACATTTATTTTCGATACATACACTCGTTATTTTCTTGAACCACTGGTGACTTTCTAAACATAATAAGTCTATTAAACAATTTTCTTGAGCTTATTTAATGGCGCACTAGATGGTGCAGGTTTATGGTTCACCATCTTAACAAATCGGCACTTCCCAGCTACTCAATATGGACGTAAGGTAGTAAACAATAGAGAAACATCAATGTTGGGATTGTCAATGCAAATAGATGGAATAATGAAATATTTAAAAGTGCTGTGCTAACACTTAATAAGCGTCAGCCGTTCACAATAATAGCTAATTATGCAATACATCAAATGCACCTGCTAAAGCAAATTATGTTGAGTGAATTGAACAGATAGTGTTAAAAAAGTTGTTAGTTGTAAAATCGAACCCTCAAAAACTCAGTATCAATATAATACTCACTTGTACGGAGAATAATTAGCTGTTTGAACAATAACAGGTTGGGGAGAAAATGCAGGAGACAATGATCTCTCCTCGATGTTCGCATTCAAGTATTTCTCTGAAAAAAATAAAAACATGTATCATTACGAGATTTCGGAAATAATGTACGAACTAAGAAAATGAATTAGTTACCAACCTTCACACGAGACGAGATTAGGCGAGAGTATCAAAAATCCCGTATCGGTCTCGTCAATTCTTAAAAAACTAAGTCTCATTCATTCAAGTGTCGGTCTTGTCTCGTTACCAGTGATCTCATCTCGCTTAATTTTATATAATGATAATAAACATTATATAAACTAAATAATAATAAATATTTTTTAAACCTATATTTATTACGCTATTATACAAAAATATTTTAACAATAAATAAATATTTTTATTTTATAAACTCATTCACTCATTTCCGAAGTAATTTTTCATGTAGAATCCGAATCCAGGATCTATCACGTCAGAATTTTGGGATATCCTAACCTAAAAGCGCAAAAATGCGATTTTAGGCTATATGTGAGGTTATGTGGCCTCACAATATTCTTTCGTTTAAAAAATTAACCGATGACACCTCAAAGTGTAAGTCTTGTTCTTTCAAATGTCGTTGAGTTTGCACAAATAGCTTAATCCTGCATTGATATATTTCATTTTGCAGTTTTCGAGTTTCATCAATTTTGCTATTCTCTATTTTATGTCACTTTGTGTCAAAGAACGTTATTTTAAAAAACGCTGATTTTTATGTTATGAAAGTCAAAGGTATTAAAAAAACAAAAGTATCTTTCAGCACCAGGTCTATGTTTATATCAATAAAACAAAAAAACTCATTGAGAAACATTTGAACAATCTTATATTTGCAGGTTATGTTAATTGTCCAAACAGAACAGTAGCTTTCAACAATTTGAAAATTCAACATCGCTCAAAGTACCTAATTTTCTGTCTGCATTTCAGTTTGAACTTAATTTAGTTTGGTGTGTGTGTTTATGTAATTCATCATTTTTAATGTTAGGACAGGTACAGCTCCCAATAAAAATACAACTTATAATACTAGATTATATTTAGTTTAGCAACCACACGGGTAATTTTGACTTTTAAACCGCTCCTGAAAGGTGCATTAAAGTGATTGGATACTCAGGAAATGATTAATGTGTAAGAACGTCCTGGTAGAAATCTTAGATTAGTTTGAGATAGTTAACCCGGCAGTCCTCACAGGTTGCCCCGTCCATGTATTAATATTTTTTTGAATAATCAACTAGTACCTGGTCAATAACAGCTAGTAGACCAATCAATAGAGCCAAAATTAACTGATAATGTGTAAAAAATACTATCAGGATAGCGACTGTGCCATCACATTAACAAAGATTCCTAGCAATATTTTGCTATGTTTTCCACTCGCAACTATGGTTTTTTACTTTGTTATAAACAATTGAAGCAATAAAATTACGTTTTATTTCTTAGCATGTTTATAAAATCGAAAATAATAAACTAATCTCAATAGTGCCAACAGGTCAATTGTAAAGCATGAAAATATCAATGAAATGAGCCCAGGCTCGATTCGATTGGATCATTAGTAACAGGAAAAAACAAAAAATACTGAAAAATGTAGGATTTTAAAAAAAAAATCGTATCTTCGTCACTTTAGAAGCTGTTGAACTGGGTTTGTAGGAACTTATAGTAATTTACATCTATTTTATGTATGCCAAAACCAGGCGCTACCGGTTTATTAATTTTTGAACAATTGTGATATAAAGTTTTCTGTTCACTATTTATGCATTGTGCTCCCATGCGTCATAGATAATCAAATTTCAATGTTGAAAAAAGTTGTTGAAAGTAGAGGTGTCATTTCTACAAAGCCTCTATTCTCATTTTTCACTAAATGTCTGTGAAATATGTGAAAAATGTTAGCAAACATGACAAAAAATGAGCGAGCGTATGAATGTATCCAAGGAGTGGGGGAAACACAGTTGTTGAGGGGAAGCGTATAGTAATATATAGTAGAGGCACATACATAGATCGTTTTAATATTTAAAATACTCACAAGTAAGAATTTTTTTAATGACCGCTCTCCTTCGAAGTTCCGTAAACCCAAAATCCACACATTAAAGCAAAAACGTTTTCGAGAAACCATTTAAATATAAATATATTAATAAACAAACAGTTCTCATTTGATATAATAAAATCGAACAAATTACTCTGTATAGAAGTTTTTTTAACGATTAAATTCTTTCACCATCTGTCAGAGTGACAGTTACTATCGATAATAATTATTGTTAGCAGTTCCCCTCAACAACCGTGTTCCCCCCACTACTCGAACAGATTCATACGCTCAACAAATTTTGGTCATTTTTGCTAACATTTTTCGTATATTTCACAGACATTTAATGAAACATTAAAATAGAGGCGTTGTAGAATGATACCTCTACTTTCAACATCTCTATTTTGAATTGATATTTGACAATCCATGTCGCATGGAGATACACTGCAAGAATAGTGGACTAAAAACTTCAGATCGCAATTATTCAAGAACTAATAAACCGATAGCGCCTGGTTTAGTCACGCATAAGGTAGATATCAATTACTATCAATTCCCACAAGCCCAGTTCGACAATTTCGATAGTGACGGAGTTATAATAATATAAAGAAAACCGCTAAATTTTCCAGTATTTTTTGTTTTTCTCTGTTACTAAAGATCTTATCGGATCGATCCTGGGCTCATTTCATTGGTATTTCCATGCTTTACAATTCACCTGTTGACACCATTGAGATTAGTTTATTATTTTTCATTTTATAAACATGCAACGAAAAAAAATTCAATTGTTTATAATAATGTAAAAAACCATAGCTGCGAGTGGAAAAGGTAGCAAAATATCACTATAAATCGTTCTTAATGTGATGGCACAGGCAGTATACTGATAGTATTTTTTGCACGAAAAAATCTCTATTGATTGGTCTATAGGGCTCAAGCTCAAAACCAACACCGAACCTTTCATAAGGGTTTTAGAAGAAGAAAGTTATTTTAATTGAAAACACAGCAAATTTCCGCGAGATCTGAATACAGTTATTAAAATACCCAATTGTCTCGGGGAAAAAAGCTTCGCATTCGGCTAAAAAAACTATTATCGATCAAACTCCATAAGGAAATAAATAACAATAATGAATAAACTGCTTAAATTCATATCTTACCTTCCCGATATTCCTGTCCATTGGAACTGATCTGGACTTCGTTCTCCATGGTCTGAGGTAGCAACAACCTCGCCTTCGTAGCTCCTACCAAAGCACTCATTTGTTGATGGCCGATCATGCCGCCCGAACCAGCGTACGCCACTGCCGGATTTCCAGGACTTCCCGGAGCCGACTGGCTAACGTCGGCGAGGTGTTCCATGGTGGGTGAGCCTTCACGCGACAGGCATTCAGACGTCATCAGATCGGAGATTCCGTGGGACGGTGAAGCTGGTGCACTTCTGTATTAAGAATATAATTCTATTGAATATGTTTTATATTATCAATAATAATAGAATATTATTAATAACTGGTGCCCCGCTCCGCTTCGCACGGGGTACACAAATCAGCCTATTTGTGATTTATTATTATCATTTATTTTTGAGATTTGTTTGTTTTGGCATTTTTGACGTTTTTTTCCTCTGTATTAATACACTTTAAGGTTTTTATTTTCACAATCTGGATTCTTGCATTTATTTAAACACTCAGTCGAACTTACTATTACTCATTTCTACTATATTCGATTTTCACACAACTATATACAATTTATCTTGATCACATGTTTACTAGACAGCAAACCTTTCATCGGCTTCCGCTATATAAACATTTCTTCTCAGAAGGTTCTAGATCAAATAGCCGCCGAGATATTTCCTTCATTGATTCTCGAATTCTCGAGAACTTTAACATATCTGGCGCCGACCTCGAGGCTTCAGACAAAAAATTTTTTGGATTCCGGGATTTTCCACGCAAAATTGTATCAAAATTCATCTAGTAGTTTTGGCGTGATTCGTGTTCAGATAGACACACAGACAGACAGAAACACAGGCGGTGAAAATTTTCCAAAATTAGTATTAAGAATTCACGAACTTGTTAGATTTACAGTATAGATGAAGTAAACAAAACTAAATTAGTGTATTAAGTCACGTTAAAACATTTGGTATGTTGAGAAAGATAGTTTTTGTTAACAAGTGATAGGTATTTAATAAATAAATTTAAATCAAAATGGAGAATGGAGGTGTTTATGTGGAAAGATATAGAATACAGCTATGAATCAGAAAACAGCTAAGGCGAAATTAATTCAGCTGCTGTAGAAAAGAGCTACAAGTAATAGACTAATTAATTCTATCTAAGAGGAGTGCCTTTTATATTTCAGGATTAGAGAACAAAAACAAATATTAATCCTCGAAAATCGCTTTATTGTTTTTCAAAATATTCCCCATGAAGATCAATACACTTTTGCATGCGTTTGAATTAATTGTCGAAGCACCTTTTCCACTCTGATTGAGGTATCTCCAAAACATGCATTCTGAACGCAGCAACCGCTTGTTCAGGTGTCGAAAAACGTTGACCTCTCAGTTTGTTTTTTACGTACGGGAAAAAAAGAATTCATTTGGTGACAAATCAGGACTATACGGCGGATGACTCATCAAATCGATGTTTTGAGTAGTCAAAAATGCAGTTGTTTGAGCCGATGTGTGAGAGCTCGCATTGTCGTGGTGAAGAGTGATCCGTCTTCGGCGGTTGGTTTTCCTCATTTCTTGGAAGACAACTGGCAAACAAATGGTTGTATACCACTCAGAATTGACTGTTCTGCGTTGTCCTGGTGGTACGGTTGCGACATATCCAGTTTTTCCGAAAAAACAGGCGATCATTTGCTTGGAAGTGCTTCGTGCGCGAATAACTTTTGTTGGATTCGGCTCATCTTGAAACACTACAGTCGACTGCTGTTTACTTTCGGGCTCATACGCGTAAATCCACGATTCATCACCTGTCACTATGTCATAAACGTGTTTTGAAGCACCGCGATCGTATTTTTTGAGCTTTTTTTTCGACCAATTGACACGAGCCTTTTTTGAACGATTGACAAATTGTGTGGGATCCAACGCGAACAATTTTTTTTGACATTCAAATGTTTATGCAATATTTGAATGTATGCTGGTCCCACTAATGTGTAAGGTTGACTCAATCTCACGATAGGTCACATCCCGATCTTGCAATATCAGTTCGCGCACAGCATCAATGGTTTCCGGAACAACAACTGTTTTTGGACGACCTTCACGAAATTCGTCTTGGAGTGAACTACGACCTCGATTGAAGTCACCATACCATCGATAAACAGTGGTCCTTGATGGAGTTTTATCGCCAAAAATTAAATTAAGTTCATCCATGCACTCTTGCTGACTTTTAATCCACGTCGAAAGTTGTAAAAAATAATCGCATGAAAATGTTCACGATTTAATTCAATTTTTTGGCCGAGATGAATCCTTTAAGTTACTGTAAACAACACATAGCGCTCGTATGTCAAAACGTTCTGAGTACGTATAACCTCAAAAATGTCAAACTTTACGATAGAGCTGTCAGTTGTCAGATTGCAACACTAGGGTTGTCCAATCCCGAAATATAAAAGGCAGCCCTCATTAAAACAAACAAAACATTATTTGCCTTTGTCACTTAAATCGCATGGAACGATATTAGAGGAATTTTTGTTTAAAAAAATATACAAGTAAAAGTCCTTACAGTATAAAGAAATTGTACAAACCTTGAACTCAATCCAAATGGTGCTCTGAAACAAGATACGCCTCTCTGTCGTCGACGCCGGAAAGCTTGTTCGATAAGTTTCGACTGAGACTGGGGGTCTATTCTCCAAAATGAACCTTTTCCTGGTTCCTCTTGACTCCTTGGGACCTAAAAATATTTGAACATATATCTACTTTAACATCAAACTAATCTCTAGTATGGAAGTCTCTGCTATCTGTCAGTAACTTTGAACGGGGTTTCTAAGAAAACCAAATCTCAAATTTTCCCGTGAATTACAAATGAAAATTTTGATATTCCAATGCAATTTTTAGTCATTATATAAGTTCAAAGTGGGTTTGATAAGAAAAGTGACGTGTTACCTTTACGCTGAGTTTAAGTTAAATATAGAGATTGTGTAAAAAAATTAACACAATTGTATACAGTATACAGTCAATTTTTCTTTAAACTGTAATTTCAATATTAAATTGTATACTGTATTTTGACATTTGAACTTGTATTACGAAATTACTTGAAGTTATTAATTTTAATAATAATTTTAAAATGTTGTTAATTAGTTAATGTATTATTTATATGTCATTTCTATTATCTAAATTTCTATTGTTACTACTATACATATAAATAAACACGATTGTCCTTTCGTTTAAACAAAATAATACATTTTAAACAGAAAACTGCCTAATGAGAAAGTAAGTTACGTTCACTTATTTTCTTTTTCAAATTAAATATTAAATAATAACTTCTGGTACCCAGATGGGTTCTCCGCTATCACCTGTTGTGGCAAATATATTTATGGAAGCCTTTGAAGCAGTAGCTCTGGAGTCTTCAAGCCACAAACCCAAAATCTGGTTGAGATATGTTGATGACACTTTTGTCATCTGGCCACATGGGCAAGAGGCTCTCCAATTGTTCTTTAACCACATTTATACCCAACATTCAAACATCAAATTCATGATGGAAATCGAGTCCAATGGATCCCTGTCCTTCCCGGGCGTGTTGGTTTCACGGTTACGAAATGGTCGAGTGGGCCAGTCTGTATACAGACAACCAACACACACTGACACATATCTCCACGTCCGGTCCCGTCATCATCATCCATCTCAGAAACGGTCAGTCGTGAACTCGCTGTTGCACCGAGCTATATCAATTTCCGAACCCAAAAGTTTGAGAAGGGAATTAGCTTGGGTAGAGGGTAGCCTACTAAACAACGGCTACAGTAAACGAAAGATTCGCAATTCCATTTTTCGTCACCAAAATCCCCTTCCTAAGAAAGAATCATTACCTAGAAAATCAGTAGCATATTTGCCCTATATCAGCAAAGTCACTGATAGGATTGGGAAGCTTCTCCATAAGTACGAGATAAAAACAGTTTACAAACCACTATCCAAAATCTCACAAATGTTACCCTCTCCAAAGGATAAACAAAATCCTCTTTCATCCAAGGGTGTTTATTCCATTCCATGCTCGTGTGGAGCAGTATACATCGGTGAAACAGGTCTGTTTGAGCACAACCGGTGTTTGAAAACGGCCCTGCTATCAAACTCTGCTGTAGCTGAACATCATCATGAAACGGCCCTCCAAATCCTCTTCGACAACTCCTCAGTCGTAGCCAAATTTCCGTATTATTTCACCAGAAGGTTCCGTGAGGCCGTTGAAATCGCCAAAAATCCCAAGAATTTCAACCGAGACAAAGGTTTTGAACTTTCGCCCATCTGTTAACCCTGCATCCACATTTCAACAGAAATCCCATCAACAAAATAAATCACTTACATTACCTACTAATAAAAAGTCCAGCAACCTATTCAAACTATCATCACGACCATAAAACAATCCAATATAATCCCTTTAAGTGCCTCCTACCTTTCTTTCACTTGAAAATTCAGGGGGCCAATTATTATTTCTTTGTTGGCTAGATCCTAAGTATTAATTCATTTACAATTTGTGTGTCAATGTGACAAGTTTAAAAAGTGACGTTTCAAAGTGTGTTTGTGAGAAAAAGACTAAACGAATGTAATCGCCGCAAGGTAACATTTATATTTCTCATCCTTGAAAAAGCCTCTTATAAGTGTGAGCGAAACTTCGGAAAACTTTCTTTATATGCTGATTTCAGATATATAAATAAATTAATTCGGAAAAAATGATATGGTCTAAATCCGGAAAAAGCAGAATCAGCAGAAAACTGCCTAATATAGATAGACACTTATTCTTATATTCTGATTTTTATGCTGATGAACAAACAAACATGTCAAAAAAAACGAAATAATTTCTATGTTTAAGTCAGTACTTATAGGTTATGCAGATTAGCCAAACAAAATAGTCGCCTTTTGCGATTTGAAGCCTTGAAGGTACAACTTCGACTAATAAAAGTACTTTTCTAACTACATTTCATTTTGTACTACGAATAGTTTACATAAACATAAACACTATTGTGCTATTTTTACACAAATTTATACATTTTGCTTTAATTCTAATTAACTACATTTCTTTTAACTCTGATTCGCTGTACTGTTTTATTTTTAAACTTTTTGTCAACACGTCGGCTTCTGACGGAAGTTAGCCATAACATTTCCAAAAAAATTTGTCATAAATATAATCTTATCTTAGATATATATGAGTTTTTTAATCTATACCGCTCCACTTGACATATAACAATAATTTTTATAAATAATCACTTTCTTCAAATTACCCATTTACCTGTGTTTTTTATTAAAATAGTATACTTCAGTTTCATATTTATACCAGTGTTTGAAGCCATGTTATGTTGGTTGCATCAATATAGACCAAGCACTGTTACGTTGGTTGCATAGTCTGTATATTACTCTCAACAAAAAAAAATACTCTGTGATTCCCAGATGTATTCAGAGTGAGAGCACCTTGTTTTTAAAAGGTGAATTAAATCTGTTTGGATATAATGATTTTATGGGATATTGATATTAAAAGAAACACAAGAAAATTGTTGTTGAATTGTTGCAAGTTGTTGTATTTTAATACAAAAAAAGAGCAAAGCTACTTACTTTGATAAAATATCTGTTGAGACTGAGGTTATGTCTGATGGAATTCTGCCAGCCCTTGTCCGCCGTACGGTAATAGGGATAATTCTTCGTAATGTAACTGTATATTCCAGATAATGTGAGTTGTTTATCAGGTGCACTGGCAATTGCTTGTACAATTAGCTGCGCATACGAATAGGGAGGCTTTGAATCGTCTTTATTGCTACTGCTGGCTCCGTACGAGCTGTCGTTAATTACGACGGATGATATCTACAATTCAAAACAGTTACCAATTAAAATAACGTATCTCAAATAACGTGGGCAAGCATAACAGTTTGTTGGTCAATACATTAAATTTTAAATTAAAACTTAATTTAAACAACGAAAACCTCTAAGCCGTGAGGCCGATACATTTGACTTAAATAATCCACCTAAATGCTAATCAGTGTTGATTAGGAACATCTGAATAACTGGAGAGGATATTTTCCTAATGAACACCTTGCTACTTATTCTCAAGTATGTAAAAGAACAAAAGAATACTAGATAGAATGAACAACTTGAAAGTATGGATGGAGTACGTCCGTGGTCAAAAGAAAAGATTGTTTTTTTTTGGGAATAACACCGCAATTGAAATAAAAAGCTGTATATTGAAAGAAAATACCAAACGTTTCAAAGTCGATTCTGACTTCGTTGTCAATGGCTTTATGTGTATTGAAAATGTAAATTGCCAAAATTTTTCAATACATATAAAGCCATTTGAAACGTTTGGTTTTTTCTTTCAATATACAGCTTTTTATTTCAATTGTGGTGTTATTCGCAAGAAAACATAAAAATAATCAAGAATATGTCACTAATAACATTTAGAAGACAAAAAGATTGGTTGCTTTAAAAGGAACTTTCTGGATAAATGGGAACAGAATGAAAGTGAAACCAGGCAAAATCAATTGATAAAATCAACGAATGAAGAAAGAAAGGTTAAATTACAAAATCGAATTACATCATTTAATCAAAAACAACTACAAACATTAGAAACAACAAAATGAACTGAAATTACATTACATTAAGCACGTTAAGTGCCACCATGTTAAAACAAATAATCACTGTGGGCCACTGTGTAAACTTAGTAAAAATTTATGAAAAATGCTCTTTTTAACCGTATTTATATAATTTATGTATTAAATTTTTTGTTTTTTTTTATAAAAAACGTCTTGTATTAAATGGATACAGTCCATTTTCATGAATCAAAGTTTTTGGTCCCTTGTATCGATTTGATAATAAGAAAAGGAGATGTTCGGCTTGTTATAAAAAAACTAAAAAACAGTCATGATTGGAAATATGCCCCAACTAAATCTTCACAAAATCGCTACAAATGTAGTGCTTCTGAAAAAATTTTGTGTTTGAAATGTTTTTTTTAAAACCCATAAATCAGAATTAATTCAATAAATATAAGTTTTTATAAATTTTATTTGTAAAAGCACTTAGAAAAAATATTGTGTTATGTATTTCACATGTAACGTATTTTTTTTTTCAAAAATTATTATGTTATCACCCCAAAAAAAATTCTCAGGCCAAAACCAAATTTTGGACCAACGGGCCATGCTTTATAAATCCCTTATACATTTAAATCCACACCTTGAATCGGTTTGAATTCAGCCAGTAAAGTAAAAGTAGTCCTTTGTATCCGTTTGGATACAGGTGGCCCAAATGATCAAGGTTACTTGTATCCAAAGGATACAAATGGCGCTTAACGTGTTAAATGAAAAAAATACAGGAAAGAACACTGTTTAATTAAATTTATGGGCATGTCGGTAAGGAAGAGACCTAGTGAAATCGTTCACAATCAAATCATCAAACTGAATTCAGAAATAGATAAGGTAAGCTAAAATTCAATTAGTAAGACAGAATGATGAATGTAAAATTCAAACAGTGAAATGAAATCAATTATACCGATAAGAAAACAAAATTTAGTTCAGGTGGTTCAAGAAGAAATCAAGAATGTTCTGAATGCCATGAACGAAAACCGTTCAATTCCGGTGGTAGTTCTTCCTGATCCATATACAAAAGACAATTGGAAGCTTCTTAGTAATTATGAGTCCTCAATTGAAGGTATGGCAATCATTCTAATCCATAGGCAGGAAAAAACAGTGTGTATACATAGAGTGGCCAGCGTAGTCACCAGATTTTACCCCAATGGATTTTCTTCCTGTGGGGTTAACTAGAAGGTGTATCAGAAAAAACAACTATTAGTGACCAATAGCGGAAAATTGTACAATAAGGTAACAGTTTAAAACGAGGAAAGTTATAGAATGCTGGATGAACCCTTTGCTATTTAAAAAAAATGAAGACGTGATTGGCACCTAAAGTGGGTTATTGGATAGGATTAAAAAGCTATGTGTCTGAACAATTTTCTTTCAAGTTTTCAAATAATCGAGTTGACAAAGAGATAATAAAACTTCCTCTCCAGATATAAAACAACATAAGATTCATCAGCAAGCAACCTAAAAGCTCTGATTTATTGCCACCCGATGTTTGACTCCAACGACTGAACGAGAATTATCTTACTATCTGTGTTGAAAGCTAACTAGGTATCTTTATTTACCGAATTTCCATTGGATGTCGCTTGTCTGTAATCGGGACTATGATTTGAAGGAACTTGATGACCGTCATCTCTGTGAGTCACTTGAGCGGCATACTGCGCTGCCAGTTGCAGATCAGCTGAGATGTTTCTCTTTGACGATCCTCCCATATGTCCACCACCGTGACTACCTGATAAAAAAAAATAATACATCGTTGTAGCAAGCTATGAATTTTAAACAAAGTATAATTCTCGATAGCAAATTATTTAAAATTTATTGATTTTAAGAGTGTTCCAATTTGAGATTAATTTTTAAATTTTTAATAAAATACACAAATTATTTGAGAATAATCAAATCTATTGTTTCAAATGATAGTACAATTGTTTCGATTTAATAATGGAAAACAATATCTTGTAAGTGACCACCTGCTGCGTAACGACAAGCTTCTAATCTTTAGGTAAACTTTTCGATAACTTTCTGGCATAACTGCAGTTCAATTACTTGAAAACAGTCAATAATGTTCTCCTTTAGGTCAACAATTGTTTGTGGATCGTTGGCATAGACCTTTTCTTTCAAATAGCTCCATAGGAAAAAAAACTAGAGCAATTATTCGATTACCAAATTTCTGTTTCAAAAGATTGATTGTTTCTGCTGCTGAATGACATGTTGCTTCGTCCTGTTGAAACCACATATTCTGCACATCAATATGGTCCAATTCATCCCACAAAAAGTTGGTAAGCATCGTTCGGTATCGATCACTATTCACAGTAACAGCATTTCCATTGTCATCTTCAAAAAAGTATGGACCAATCACTCTACCAGCCCAAAAACCACACCACAGTTACTTTTTGTGTATGCATCGGTCTTTCCATTATTTTTCGTGGATTTGCTTCCCCCCAGATTTCGCTTGTTAACAAGTCCACCCAATTCAAAATGTGCTTCATCGCTGAAGATGATTTTGTTTGAAAAAAAAAATCACATTTTCAAGTTTCTGTTGTACTAGCCAATTAACGAATTGACGACGTAAACCAAAATCTGTTGACTTTATTTCTTGCGTTATCTGAATCTTGTAAGCCTTTAAATGAAGATCTTTGTGCAAAATTCTGAATGAATTGGAATGTTCAATTGCTGTGCACGATGAAAATTGATGTTTTTGGTTGTTCAAGAACACTAGCAGTAACAGCTGCAATATTTTCTTCTGAACGTCCACTACCATGATATGTTTTGCTTTTTTCATCTTTTACTGAACCAGATTACACACATTTTTGAACAATTATTCCAATGGTAACATTTGAAGGACAAGTTTATCTTCCATATTCTGTACGAAAATTTTTTGCAACTTCTGCACAACTTTCAGCAAATTTAAAATAATTTTTAATAATAAACGCGCGCTGCTCAATCCTATATCTCTCAATTTTTAATAACCGGAATATTCCTGCTTGTAATCTGTCAAATAACATATCATATTCTAGTACAAAAAATATAAATGGCAAATTTAAAAAATAACCTTAAATTGGAACACCCTTTAGTTTATTGATGATAAAAGAAATTTAAATTTGTGAAGACATCCACTCGATTTTCGACGGTTTTCCCATTTATAATCTGGAGAATTCAATTTTTTGAGGCGCGTTCACCACTAATACTTCTTGCCAATTGTATGTTCTTGGGCATGATAGTTACTTATTTCGCATGGATAGCTGAGAAATTGGTACTTTTGAAAAGACCAACCAGTTAAGCTTCGCTAGCTTCTTGCAAGGTCATTCCTGCTGAACTATGAAATCTTAAATGGGTTTTGAAATCCTGTCCGATTTCCCTAACAAGACGTTCTCATAGGAGTTTTCTCATCAGTACTTCGTACTTTACTGAATTTTACGAAGAGCTACTGTCCGGGTCTATAACAATTGTGTTTTTTTACATCGCCCGTAGTGGGCGCACTTTTACGTTTTAGCTTGTTGTTAATTGTTTCTGAAAAGCAGGTAAGTTAATTAATTGGAGATGAAAATGTAGTAAGGGCACTTTCCATAACTTGCCAATGTGTGGATATTGGCAGGAACACTAGTTGCCTTGTTATAAAAAAATATCTCGTTGTATTAATTGAATGAAAGCTGATCTACAGTCGTGACCTTAACATGATGTTGCATTCACTTGACTTCATAATAATAATAATAACAGTAAAAATCTGTTTCAGGCTATTAACACCTATGCGTGTTCAGTGCTCAGTTACTCTTTCGGCATAGTTATTTGAACAATTACAACGAAAGGTTCGAGTTTTACTAACAAAAGCTCAAAATCACCATCTAAAGAGCTAAAGGCGAAAGGCAGATCTAAGCACACTATTAGATCAAAAAATTTCTATTTTGCGTAGTCATTTCCAGAAACTCGCAAAATTTTCTGATCTGCACAGAGTCATGTGCCAGGTTTATGATTCAACACCACTGCCACTGACACAACAACACGTCCAATTACACGACTAGACCACTTATCAGAAACTGCTGAAAAGGAAAGAGAAGACATATAAATGACGTCAACCAAAAATATGTCGACAGTGCAGCGTCGAACTACTGGTTGGTCAATGGTCATATGTTTCCTGAAAAGGAAGGCTGTATATTAGCAATCCAAGATTAAGTAATTCCAACTAAGAACATACATCATTAAAGACTGTTCTATTAACAACGACAGATGCAGGTACGGTTGCCAAACATCTGAATCTATCCAGCATATCACAGGAGGTTGTCAAGCGTTCGCTGCAACTGAATACAAAGAATGACACGATGCTGTGGCAAAAATACTGCACCAGGAACTAGCACTGAACTTGAACTATCACAGTCGATGAGATTGCCATACTATAAATACAAACTAGAAACTGTTTTAGAAAATAACAACTACAAGCTGCACGGGTAACGCACGATACTGACTGATCGGACTGTGGCTCACAATAGACCAGATATAGTTTTGGTACATATAATCCTCGGAAAACAACTTTAATTGACATAGCAATTCCAACAACAATAATATAAATATCAAGCAGGTTGAGAAAATAACCAAATATAGGGATTTGGAATTTCAAATAAAGACTCAGTGGGACATGAACAACACACGAACTGTACCAATTGCGTGCCTTAGAGGGAGTGTGCTGCCATACATTTTATGACTAATTGATGATAAAGTTACATTTTTTGATATTTGGACAGGTCTGTTGCAATGTTTCATCTATCTATGTTGAGTATGTACCAATTTCTTCATAGTTGAACATCGCATAAACATTAACTATGTCATTTAAGATACTGGTTCTACCTGTCGTTTTCAAAGTTAGGTAAACTTGTTTTTTTTTATGATTTTGAAATGATAATAGCATATTGCATCATAGAAGGATTGTTTGTTTTTACGGAACAAATGAAAGTGATAATTTTTTTACACAAAAACAGTGACAAATACGAAAAAACGCAAGAAATAAAAAAAATGCAAATTCATAAGATTCATTTGCAATTTTTGTCAATTGACAGGAGCGTACTGAAAAAAAAGTTGTAGGGGCAGAAAGAACACGACCCCAGAAAAGGTTCCACCCTGTAGATTTCAGGACCGTTTCTGTGATCTTATTAGGAAGACTTCATAGAGGCATTAATGCTCCAAAATTGAACGAAATATCTCGAAAACTCGAAAAGAAAAAAACTGAAAAAAATCGAAGGTTTCCACATTTTGTATATCGCTATTAAAATTTCTCGGATCTCCAAGAATCCAAGAAGGAAATTTCTCGGCGGCTCTTGACCTTTTTGAACCTTCTGAGAAAAAATGTATAAATACGGAGAGGTAACTAAAGGATTCATTAAGCATTCGACTGCCGTATAGTAAACAGCAGTTGTTCCCGATAAATTTCAAATTAATTATAATATGTTCCACTAAGAGTTTAAACAATCCAAGAACTCAGAGGGTGAAAATAAAAACTTTACAATATTAATAAAATCAGATAGAAGTAATTTCACGAATACGACAAATGGAAACTCTATAAAGTTCCAAAAGTTACAACGGACATAAACTGACGGGCAAATACCATAGAAGAGTTTTCCGACACTATCGATCGAGAGATGTGCTTTCCGTCGGCCTATTTAAAGGTAGACAATAACTTTTTTATCGACAAAAAGAATAATACTTCGTGTTTCCATTGCCGACATACCGAACTCTCTCTCTATTTTTGTTTTTGTCCTTGTAGCCGATTCAACGTTTCGACATATTTTCGAGTTTAAAAGTAGAATAGCGCATTGCAATTTGGACGGAAATACAAAAATTTCAGATGGTCCTGAAGTTTATTTGAAATATGGTGTTAAAAAGTTAATTGGAACTATTTATTAAACATTAGAGTCGAAAGAAGGAAATATTGTCCTCCGA
The DNA here is from genome assembly GCA_034190945.1 of Octodonta nipae. Classification (NCBI taxonomy): domain Eukaryota; kingdom Metazoa; phylum Arthropoda; class Insecta; order Coleoptera; family Chrysomelidae; genus Octodonta; species Octodonta nipae. The sequence continues at coordinate 125,156,291 of CM067220.1, read as the reverse complement.
ATAAAAATGAGAATAAATTAACTTTTCTCTGTCAGCTGTATTTTTTATGATACAGCAATATTGTTTATCTAATCCCTGCATTTAACAATGGGCAATGTAAAATTATCAGGGGTCAGCTCCTCCATAGCTAGTTTTAATAAATAAAATAATTAATATTTGCTAGTCCCAGAAACATCCGCTAGATGGAACAAGCGTTGACGATTCGACAACTTTAGAGACCAACTCCTATTCAAGCGTTAATAAGAGTTGAGGATAAGAAAGGTCTCTGTAATGTAAAAATGAAATATAATAAATCAAAGAATACGAAATCAAACCTTTATTGTTGTAGGAGATAAATATGTCATAAGGAAAGGGATTTTTGTGGGTAGGCAAAATCAGTAGACAAGACATCCTTGCTTTTTATAGCTCAGATAGCAACAGAAGACTCCTTAAAAAGAAGTGCCTTGTAAGAGAAAATATGGACATTGAAAAAAAAATACTACGGTCCCTTAATTTGTAAAATTGCCTCAGCTGAATGTGGAAAAAACTGAACATCAATATTCATATTTGACTGCATACATATAACAATATTGATTCCGTTTTCATAAATTCGTAGCCTCAGAGTGATAGCCAATGCTGAAAAGAAAAATTATTTGGCGCAAAAAAGCATTAGAGTACATTATTTACACTGTTCTGCTGACAATTTAGAAGACACGATTAAAGGATGAGGTGAAAGATGTTACCAGGACCTTACAACTTTGAAAAATCGCAAATGATGTCGACGTATAAAAATACGCTGGTCCAAAATTAGCTTCATCGATGATTTCTCCTTGAACTTGATCTCCAGTATTTTCAATGAGTTTTAACATTCTGATCCATAGTTTTAACTTAAAATAGTGTAAGGCTTATGTAATAAATTTGACCCCCTAGGCAGTAAATAAGTTCTAGACATGAAATCGACATATAATCAATATCAAATCTCACTGAATCATCCTTGATGTTAACAGGTCTTTTACTTTTGCAAAACCGTCCTGCTATTGTGTTCCTAATTGCTACAGTGCAACTTTCAGTCAAATTTATCATTCATCCCAAATATTTAAAATTATTATTATTATTTACTTGCTCCAGTTGTTATCCTTCCAATATAATCCTACCTCTTAACTCTTCAAATTAATACATTCCCTATAGAAATGGTAAAGGAAATAAAATATTTAGGTGTCATTTTAGATCCACAATTATGTTTTAATAGTCATGTTCATTATTTATGTGGAAAAATAGGTAAAAAGTTAGGGTATTTGCAAAGGATTTCTAGAAACCTTTCTAACTGGGCGAAAATATTAGTTTATAATACCATTGTTTTACCCCATTTTAACTATTGTAGTTCTCTGCTCATATCTTGTACACAGGAAAATATAAACAAAATGCAGTTACTACAAAACCGAGCCATGCGCATTATTCTAAACTGTAGCAAATATACTCCAATAAATGATATGCTACAGGCGCTAAATTGGTTACCTATTGGACTGGCTATTAAAAAGGCAAATCTAGTGTTGATCTATAGAATGGAACATGGGCAACTACCAAACTACTTAAAAAATTTATTAGTAAAAAGGGAACATTTTTATGGTTACAATATCCGATCGAGGCAAAATTACAATATTCAGGGGGTAAAAAGTGCATCATTACAAAAAACATTGCTTTTTGAAGGTATACAACTTTTTAATAGTCTGCCCGAAACAATCAAATGCGCCCCTACTTTATGTATTTTTAAGAAGGAAGTATTTCGCTATTTGTTTGATCTTTATATGTTAACTTAACTTTTGTTTTTTTGAATGTAATGTATCTGTGTTTGTACTAGCCAAGTGCTAAATAAAGGAATACTACTACTACTACTACCTATTCTGTTGTTCCCATTAGGACTACCTTTTTTCCCAATATTTATTTATTTGTAATTCAGTTTATGTTTCTGCAAAGACTGCTTGGTCAAAAGCATCTTATTATTTTTTAGTTTCTCATTGCCTAAGGTCCAGGTTTTCCGCCTTTAAATTGAAGAATGCTAGTGATATACAACAACCTTGTTTTATGATTATTTCTCTGGTTTTCGATTTTCCTCCTTTACAACTACTTCTTATGCTCTGTAAAACTCTGGAATGAAGTGTCGATCTTTCCCATCAACTTCAATATTTTTCTGTATTTTCAGTAGTATATTGCAAAACACTCGGTCAAACGCTTTCTCTCAGTTAACATAACACACCTCAGATCTTTTGAACAGTATCCTTATTTACTTTGTTGAGATGGCAAATAAAGCTCATGGTTCTATAATATTTGTATTACCTTTGTTTTCTTGAGTTAAAGATCATCAAGCCTTATCCCTGTATCATAGATTTTGCATATGAGGTTCGTCATTCTATAAATAACGGAAGGACCTAGTACCTAAAATGCTTCAAATGGTATATTATCACCACCCACTCCTCTGTTGCATTTTAATTCTTTAATTGGCCTTTCCACTTCATGTTCTTCTATTCTAGATCCAACTTTATTTATGTTACATTGCTCTTTTCACTCTATATCATTCATTCTTTTATCAGCATTACTGTTTTAATGATTATATATACCAATGATATTAGGATAGATAAATTTATTAATTATTACGTAATTTATTGTTACCACATAGTGATGAATTAATTTTATTCTGAATGAGTTCTAGACAACTTCCTCTCCATTTGACCAACTGTTCAAAACTACTGACCAATTTGAGCAAAACACATTTGCATCTCAGTTTTTTCCGTTTAGGGCGGGGAGTATATGGAAGTTATACTAACTCTCAATTCTAGTTACACACATTATGATTAGAATATAAAGTTCTGAAACAGTAGAATAAAATCGCTTAAAGTTTTTCATCTATTTTAACACAAATATACATATGTATGATAGTCAAAACTCTTTCTGGGTCTAAATTATCAGTGCCTTTATTATTCCTAGTACACCCTTTTCGTGATGTTGTTGCCCTGAAGACTTTTCATCTTTTAGGCATCTTTTAGGTGGTCTACCTAATGTTCGCCATGTTACGTATTGTCTTTCCGTCCAGATTCCCTTTACATTCTTTCATTTGAAATTACTTTTAGTGTTTCCGATTATGTATCAAGCATATATAAAAGTGTGAAATGAATCCAGAAGCAACTGAAAAAATAACGTACCTCTTGGACTAGCAGGGCAACTATTTGCAGCGCTGATGGTCCCCGTCGGTGAAGGAAACGGACTACCGTAATCTGTATCAGGTATGTTTATCTTTAGGGGGTGTAATGCCGATGTCCCACCACCCGATCTGTCCCTCGTCCGACTGGGTGATACTTCACGAATGTTGGGTGGTAACTCACAATTATCCTCCACTAGTGATTGAAAGGATAACTTTATATTTGTACTTGGAAATCTGAATGTACATCTGGAACAAAACAAATATATCAGTCAAATCTTTACTTTAAAAATGATCTTACCTAGATTCAATTCCGTAATAAGTATTTTAATAACAAATGAAAACAGTTTGATAATGGTCTATTGAGCAAATCAAGGTAGGTAACTGTTTAAAAAAAAAAAAGATAATTTGTCACTATATGTCACACCATAAAAATGTGTAACAGTAAAGAACAAAAATACCGAGAGAAAGCAAACACAACATTAGTCCAGTCACTAAAGGTGTTAAAATTCTTTATATATAAAATTCTTCTGTTCGTGTGTTTGACTCCTCCTAAACGGTTTGGCCGATTTTAATGAAATTTTTTGTATGTGTTCAAGTGACCTCAGAACGGTTTAGTTTCGCAAATCGATTCAATAAATAATGTTTTTCTAATTAATTTTTTGTATGTATGTTACCTGATTTCTTCTCCAGTGGTGAACCGTTTTGAATGAATATGGTCTTGTTTAATAGAGTATATATCCGGATTAGTGAAACTTCAAATTTTGGAAAAGAATTATATTGGTAAAGTGATGAAATTTGTGAATGAACACATGAGTGGATGGAAACCCTAACATTTCAATCAATCAATTTTTCGAAAACTCCTTATGGATGTGTATAGTTTTTTAACGTTTAATCTATTAAGGAAGATCCCTAGGTGATCTCATATAGTTTTCTGCGACGTGAAACTTGCAGTTTTGCAGAAAATCGCCGAAAATTCCAAAATTCTTATAAAAAATTTCATCGAAATGATATAGCGGACATTTCCTCATAAATATTTTAATTCCAACGTTATACTGCGGAAAATTTAGGCAGTGGAAGTTTTAATTGCGAATTTGAAATTTTTTTATGTACCTCTCAAGCATATAGGTAGTAAAGGATAGTATTTTCGGCTCCTTAAATCAGTGAGTACCAAGTTCGTTTTGTTTTCCATTTTGCGAAGACGGTGCTTTTGGTTGTCACATTCTCCCGGCCTAATAGAAAATTCAGTGACAACACATGTCAAATTCTAAACTGCTCTTTGGTGCGTTTATGCACCGGATGTTTAGTTATAGCAAACAAAATCACAAAGTAAAGTGATAGGAGTTGCATTTATATGATGATTGAAATATAGGAAATTAAAATTATGAAGTGATTAAAAAAACTGTTATATGATATGGACGTAAACAAATCATATACAGGATGGTTGAAATATATGTTGAAGTTAAATTATATTTATACAGTTTTATTAAAAATATATTTATTTTACAGCCCATAAGAAGTTGCATTCAGTGTGGAGAGGAATTAATGTTACACAGGACGATAATATAAAATGTTAAAAATGAAATAATTTATGGGGTAGCCCACAAGGAGTTATATACGATGGTTGAAATATAGGACGGATTTGACTCCGTAAATATGGGATGGATTCTACTCCGTCCTATAGTTTACAGAAGGCAGCAAACAAATTTATGCTTGTCCGTGGGCAGTCGTATATACAGGGTGGTTGGTACATAGGGTGGAGTGGAATTATCTATAGTTATACAGAGTTGTCAAAAAAAGTTGAAAAAAGGTTACAGGGCGTGGTCTATAAGGCATAAATATATTTTGGGCTTATTAAGTCAACGCGTACTAGTACATTTTGTTCGTAAACAGTTACCTGTCAATTTAAATGAATCATTGTGTAATGTTGAGGCTTTCGATGTTACCTGGTCCTGTTTATTAAGGTTATACATACAAAATAAAACATAAAGAATAAAAACTACCTGAGTTCAAAAATACTAAAAAGTTGAAAATAAAACATTTTTTAAAAAAAATATAACCGACTTCAACCTATAACTACAAAGCTAAAAATAATTATAAGGAAATACAACTCTAGCAAATAAATAACACATTCAATGTTGTTAGGTACCTACCCAGGAAGTAAAAAATGTAAACATTAAAAGGTGCTCATTCTGTACAAATTAATTACCTACCAATCTAGTATATTTTTAAAGTCTGTGCCAAGCAACAATCAAGTTTGATAAAGTAGTAGATAAGTACGCAATGAAGGATTTTAGATTTGCATCTGGATCGACATTTGTTGGTTAGCCGAGCCAACCTACCTGTTCAACCCCAATAAAGAAGAAATTAACCCATGCTATCTGCATAAATTTCTAATTTTTTGTCCTATAAATCGGTAAGCCGAATTGTTCATCAAATGAAATTTTTGTGGGTACCGGTCAATTACAAAGAATATATGCAGTAATAAACGAAAAAAAAAACTAGGATTTCTTTGCATTTCAAGAAAGGATTCACGAGCGGAGCTTCGAGCCATGTATCGCCAGCTTTACAATGTTCAAAGTCACAAGTCTTGGTATCGTTTTTTACCAAAAAAATTAAAACGTATATTACAAAGAGGAAAGTAATTTTATAGATTTGATTTTTTTCTAACTAAAATCGAGGGGACGATATTTCTCGACTTCCCCCGATATTTCGCCTCCCGTGCCCGCTTTTATCGGTGTGTGCACGGGTCGACGCCGTCTATACGACCAATTCGACCTTTCAGAAGGAACAATTTTCGGCGTGACCTTGATCCTATAACCAACTCCGTATCGACTGGCTACAATTTCACGTTTTGTCAAGCAACATGGCGAATTCGTACGTAACAGTCGCCGATAAAGCGATTCTCATTTCGTTTCCCCCCGGCCAGCAGGCGAATTTTTTTAATCGACCATCATTTTTATCACGATTTTCTAACGGCTAATGAATTGCAAAGTCGTTCGCGTCTACTACGACCATATGATCGATTGACCGGCATAAAAAGACAACTTTCGCGGAATGTTATCGTGGAATGGAATTGTTTGTTTTGTACGGCACGCCGTTGCTGACGATTATAATTATACGGCGTTTGCTTATATCAAAAATAGATGTCTATTTGGGGACAACATAAATGCAGCTTGTATTTCGATTCATTGTCGGCCTTTGTTTTTTTTTGCTAATTTGGTGGCGCTGATTACGAATCCATCTTACTATTTTTATCCGATCGCAGCAGACATTGAACACAGTGCTAATTTTTAATCATTATTCGATAGATTTTTTTTAAACGATTTCAAAAAATTCTAATTCCAATTCTGTTGTAATGTTTTAGAATTTGTTACCTCAGAGCTTCGTCAATTATGAACCAATTTCGATCATTATCTTTTGATTTGAAAGAATATACTTCCAGATTGGTTCCATGTATTTTTCAATATCATCGAAAAAAATTGTATGTTAATTAACCGATGGTTCTGAATTTGTCTGCATATACTGGGTCTCCCAACAAAAACGAGCTGCCCGGAATATTTCCCAAAATACCCATTATTTTGTAAATCGCAAAAACACGTCAAAAGGTTTACGAAGGGGGAAATATTTGGTCATAGTAACCATTAATTAAATTGCACCCTTATCACCCCAGCGATAGCTACACAATTTTTTAAAATGGAACCCCAGGATAAGTGACAGCTCCTTTTAAAGACTGTTTAAAAAGGAATTCAAGGGTCGTTTTTGATATTCGTGCCTCACATTCATTGCGCACATAGGAAAAAACATCTGGAGTAATTCAGCCATATTCTTCTTGGATACGATGTCTCAGATCATCCAGAGACTCTCGACGAGTAGCATACACGCGGATCTTTAAATGACCCCAGAGAAAAAATCCAGGGGAGTCATATCTGGCGACCTTGCTGGTCACTCGATGGCACCTCGTCTTCCAATCCATCTCTGAGGAAATTGATTATCCAGAAACTCTTTAAACTAGCAAAACAATGTGGTGGGGCACCGTCGTGCTGATAAACAAGTTCGTCTTCTACGAGACGATTATTTGCCTCCAAAATTCCATTTATTCTTGGATCTACAGCGTTTCCAAGTAAGTCTAAATACATATCTCCATTTAAAGTGTCATCTGTGAAAAAGTATCCAACGATATGATCCCCCAAGATTCCTGCACACACATTTAGCTGTAGAGGTCGCTGAGTATAAGTCTATCTAACCAACTATTGGTTAATGTTACTCCACTAAATAATAGGAGGCTTCATCAGAGAAGTAAATTTATAAAAAATTGAAATTGCTGTTTATGTGACCGGGCAATGTTTCACAGATTCTGTTCTTCTGTCAAAGTGGTCTTCATTTAAGTCCGGGCACAGACCTACCGTTTCTGTTCTGTTCTTAAAAGAACAGAACAGAAAAGAATTATAACGGAAGGCTAGAATGCAATGCAATCCGATCCGGAAAGGCAAGTACGCCCGGTCAGCAGGCAACCGGCCAGCGTCCCCGGTCAGAACGTTCTCACCGGTAAGAAAGAACCCTATAGCGGCACACGCAGCCCGGCTACAACCCGGCTCCAGCGATTTTACCCCAGTTCTCCTACAACTGTTTGATCAGTTGGTTATCGTCCATTACGAATTATCATATATTAGTCTACCACAAGCGCTAGATAACGACTGAGGGCAAAATAAGAAAGCCCGGCGACCGGCAAGTCTGTGGCAATGAACTAGGATTCTGTTCTTATAGGACAGAACAGAAACGGTAGGTCTGTGCCCGGCCTAATTCTTAGACTGGTCTGATTTTGTAGGGATGGAACTTATTACATTTGAGAATTCTGTGAAGTTCGTGAAACACCTGACGTTAACTCAATTTGTCTTAAAGATTTTTTCGGTTCCATTACAACATGTCCTAAAACTGCTGCTACTTCAACGTCCTCCATTCTTCTTGGCTCGCGTTTCATGTTAACTACGGATACTCTTTCATTGAATTATCTCCACAGCTCAGCCATGTATTTAAGCGTTACGGGTCTTTCTGGATACCTCTCATTGCAATTACGAGCAGTCTCTCTAGCACAATTATTAATCTCAACATAAAGAACAATAATTTCGTTTTTTTTTCGCTAATGTGATAACCACTTTGTCGGGTAAGAAAAATAACAATTTAAGACTACACTGAAGCAACTATGGAAAGAAACTAAGATATTAACTAGCGAAATATATGTTTTTCTTTTTCAACGAAGGAAGTTTTTAATTTCTTTGTTATATGGTGCACAGTGGCGTACCTACCTCAAAAACTACACGTTGAAAAAATACTCTTCGTCAAAGAGGCTATACAATGGAGACCATATCGAACAAATGATTTAAAATGCATTACCAGTTTCATTTTCCTTATCGCAATAGCAAAAATTAATTAAAACTATATGAGAATTATTTATTTTAATTAATAACCGTCAATAACACCGTTTTAATGTGCCCAGGTAGAGTTAAAAAATTTTGGCCCATATACTTCTTTGAGTGTGACGTTTTTTAAATAGTGGCGTAATAATTTGTTCTGCAGTAACTTGTTGTACGGATTTTCGGTAATCGAAGTTCAAAATGAAGTTTTTTAAATATAAATACTAGACATTGAAGTATATACAATTGGGAATGGTTAAAATGTTTGACTCCTCCATCAATCAATGTGTAGGGAAACGTCTGTCCTTATTTAATATAATTTTTAAAATTGTTCTATGTAGTACGTTAAGACACACTAACGTGGCACTATAACAACCACCCTACACGCTGATGCAATACCTTAGAATTGACTCGGCCAAAGCATTATAAACTATTATCATATTTTTCCGGTCTAAAATATTTCTGAGATGATAAAACTTAGAGATTAGTGTTCTCAATATGGTTGATAAGGAGTTTATAGGTTCTTTCCACTTTAGGTGCTGATCCACTATAACCCCAAGATATTTAATACTGGTCGTTTTGTTTATATATTTACATCAAAAAGTTGAATATTTTTTATATGAGTTTTTATGAATTTTGATTTTTTCGTTATCCGGCTGATCTACACCATCAACAGAAAATGTAATTAACCTGGTTTTAGATAGATTTAAACTCAGTATACTTACATCTAACCAACTTTTAAGCTTTTGCAGTCCAAGTTCTGCTTTTTCGTAAACCTCCGTCCAAGTTTCACTTTCAGATAAAACTACTGGATCGTCCCCCTAAGATGTCATTACTCCATTTAATGTGGACCGCCCATGTTTTAACTGGTAATGGATTGCTAAGCGTATCATTTATTTTTACTACTTGAAATCTATTCGATAGGTAGGTTTGGAAAATCGTAAGAACTTCTCCTGGGACACCAATTTTTTCCATGCGTGTAAGGAGCAGCATCCATGTTTATTAAAATATCTTTTGTTAGTGACAGCAATGCATCCTCGGTGAAAATATTTTTTTGAAATCCATACTGATTAGGGTTAAGAATCTCGTTTTTTGTTAACTACTTTATCAATCGATTTTTTAGAAACCATTCAAAAAATTTTGCAAAATTGTTTATTATAGTTAACGGCCTGTAATTAGCTAGTTCCTTTTTACTTCCAGATTAAAATATAGGTTTCGTAATGGAATCTTTAAAACCTGTTGGTGTAATACCACTATCAAAGGCTAAATTTATTAATTGATTTAATAAATATTCATGACAAGTTTTAAAAGAAGACGCGAGATGTAAAGACCGACATCTAGGATTTCCGGGGAAACTAGCACATAGAGGTTCAGAATCTGGAGCCGTTCCATGTAATTGCTGTTACTCGTAACTCCTAGGTTAGAATGTCACGATGAAATTTTCAGGTTAACTTCACCTGTCAGTTTTAATAAGTCTACTTGATATCTTGTCCGGACCTGGTGCTGCGTAAATATTTAACAATAACTAATTCGTCTTTGGTAACCGGAGTCAAAAACATGGAATCTTTTCTTGTGATCATGTTATTGGTCACATTAGATACCTTATCAATACTTTCTGACGTTTTTTCACCTATTTTTGTAACAAATAAATTGAAAGAAGCTGCTATTTCAATATCGTTCCATAATTTTGTGCCCAAAGGACATGCTATATCATCTCTCTGTATTTTTTTTTGTTTTTGATTGTTTGCGAATTCGTCTATTATTTGCCAAACTTTTTTATAATTTTTGTTGGCTAAATTTATTTTGTCTTTATAATAATTGTTTTTTGTAACTTAAGTATTCAATTTAATTTGTTTCTCTTGAGTAAAATCCACTGTTATTCGTTTTTTCAGTTTGTCCCTATTGATATTGATCCAAGTTTTAGTTTACGTCTATGTTTGTTTACCGTTTTAGTAATTGTGTTTTGTGTGATATACAAATTTATTATGAAACTAGAAAATGAAACCATTTATTTGAAAATGTATACAGAAATTTTAAACATTTATGTTAGCTTTAGATGGGCAATGGGGTGGGATTTTTCAAGGTTCCCCAGGGCAGCAGTTAGTGTAAATCCGGCCCTGCAAATGATTATAACTTTTTATTTTATAAGTGTAAACCAATTTCATTCATAACACTGTCGATAATAATAAGTACTAATGCTTAAAAAATAATTGAAATTGCAAACGCCTCTCTTATCAGATAAATCAATCATGTTTTTGAATATATTGTACATATATAAAATGTCGGTCGTTTGGATTTATTCCAAAACATACGCCAAACTGATAAAAACATTTTTGGAGATAGCGAATCTGATAAGGATATTATTAATATAACGTACATGCTGCAACAAATTGTTTTGATAAATTTGAAAATAAGTATGGCACGTTATCTTTGAACAAGTTTGCATAATACAGCTGAAAATAAGTCGAGTTTGTTTAGTATTTAGCGAAACTATTTTAGGAATCAAACAATTTGCATAACAACATCACTATTTTTTTGTCTATTGAATTATTGTTTTTAGGATTTAAATGAATGTGACGTAAAATATTATGACATGTAATATTCCTCATAAAATTTGTGTATTTCTGATTATTTAAAAATTAATGATATCGCTTGAATTTGCACGGAAAGCTGGACTTTTTAATCAGTCTTGATATTGTAGTTTTAAACAAAATTATGAAAAAATATTAAAAAAAAAAAAAAAAAACGACGGCAGAAATGCATCAACTGAAAAACAAGCAGAATAATATATAGAGATATGAAAATGGATACATTACAAAACATATTTGTTATACAAACTAGATTCGTTTTCATTTATGAACCTTCTAAACAATTTTATATCTATACTATTATAAAATTGTAAGTTTGTCTGTTTGTTTGTTTGTTTGGGCATCACGTAAGAACTACTGAACTGATTTTGCTGAAACTTTTTTTGTTGCATTTTTTGTTGCAAAGCCTATAATTTGACTTAAAATCTGGTGGATCTTTTATCTCCCTAAATTGACATATACGGTAGATATAGCAAAAAACTTCTACCATGTTGGATAACACAATTACTCTATTGGTTCCACTGCAAGCACCAAATATTAGATACTTGAATCAGCTTAGCTTTTATTCAAAATTCGCCAATGTAATATGTCCCGATTTAAAAAAAATCAACTGATATATCAACCGTAATTTTACAGGGTGTTATAGAAAACTTAGTGCGGAGTACAATGACATGGATTTAAAAAATCTTAAAAAAGTTATATTAGGTGTACAATAAGCAGCTGCATATATACAATGTGGCTGAAATAAGGGGGAGGCGAGTTAGTTTTACGGTCTGGTTCAAAAAAGTTATATTGAGTGGACCATACATTGTTGCATATACCAGGTGGTTCATAAACGGTCGGAGTAGAATTATATTTATATAGGGGGGATAACAAAATGATATATTGTTTGGCTCATAAGTAGTTCCACATACAATATGGTTGAAATAAGGATATTTATACAGGGTGGATATTTTTTTTTTAGAAAAAAATGTGTTATGTAAGCAGTTAGGAACTTTGAATTATGTTCTTAAGTTATTATAGTTATGAAATAGGTTGAAAAAATGTTAGAAGAAGTTGTTTGAAATATGAGATTGAAGCGAATTAAATAGTTTATAGAGTGATTAAAAAATATTTTATATCTAGAAGTAGATGCATATATAGGATGGTTGAAATATGTAGCGGAGTATAATTACAGCTATACAGGTAGGTTTAAAAATATTATAAGGAAATGTTATGATCTGCAAGCTGTTCCATTTACCGGATGGTTGAAATATGGGGTGGAGTAGGTTTTAAGGATACAGAGTGGTACAAAAATGTTATACTGGGTGGCAAATAAGTAGTTGCATATACAAGTTTGTTGAAATACAGTGAAGAAAAATTATAATTATATAGGGTGGGTAATAAATGGTAAAAAAATGTTGTTATATAGCAGTTGCATATATGGAGTACCTGAAATATAGGACGCAGTAAAGTTATAGTTACACAGTGTGATTGAAACAAGGTTAGAAAAAGTTGCAAATGAAGGGTGCTTTAAATGAAGTGTGGAGAGAAATTATGCTTCATAATGTGGTTAAAAAATATGAGGAAAAATTGTGAAATTGCGTATCTCATAATTGGTTGCACACATAAGATAGTTGAAACATGGGGTGGAGAAGTGTTACAGTTAAATATTTAAAAAATGTTATATTGGTTGACCAATAAGCAGCAGTATATACAGAGTATAATACATACAAGGTGATTCAAAAAAAAGTTGAACAAAATTGTTATATAGAGTGCTCCCTAAACAGTTGCAGTTTTGGTGAAATATATTGTGCTTTGATGGATTTGTAGTTTTACAGGGAGGTACAAAAAATGTTATACTGGATGGCCGATAAGTAGCTGTATATACAAGGTTGTTGAACTAGAGGCTGGAGTAGAATTATAGCTAAACAAGTTGCATACAAAAGTTTTGTATGATAGAACATGAGCTGTTGCATATGTGCAATATCTGTAACGTGCAATGTTAGAAAAAGTGGTTGAAATATAAAGTGGAGACAAATTATACTTTCCAGGGTGGTTAAAAAATACTTATATAGTAGTTCATAAGCAGATGCGTACATAAGATAGTCAGTGGAGTGTTTAAAAAATGTTATATTTGGTGGCCCCTAGGCAGATGAACATACAGGGTGGTTGAAGTATTTATTAGAGTAAAATTATGGTTATACAGAATGGTTCAAAAATAAGCTATAATGTTTGACTGATTGGCAGCAGTATATAAAGGATGGTTTTAATGTAGATGGAAGTAGAGTTATAGTTATACAAGGCGGTTTAAAAAAATTGATTATAATTGTTATATAGGGTGGCCAAAAGCAGTTGTAGTTTAGATGAGTCTTTAAATAAAGTTTGGTGTTAGGATGCCAAACTGCGTTTTTACATTTGTGACACACCAAGGGTTACACAGGCATTTCCATTAGGGTGGATCGAAAAGTTAAAAAAAAATTGTTTTATACTTAGGGCATGAATAGATGCATCCTACTATATAGAATACATGAAACATGGGGTGAAGCAAGATTATAGTTTTAGAGTGTGATTAACACAATGTTAGATAAAGTTGCATATAAAGGGTGATTAATTGTACTTTACAAGGTGACTCAAAAATTTTAAGAAATAATTCTTATAAAGTGTAGACCATAAGCAGTTGCAGTTTGGGTGAAATATATTCGGGATTGGTGCATTTTTAGTAAAGTAGGCTGTTTAAAAAAATTAGGAAAAATAGATATATAGGATAACCCATATGTCTCAATAAGTTATTTATTTTTATACAGAGTTGTACATTCCGTACGCGGGTGAAACCGCGGGTAGCGGCTAGTTCCTATATAAAATTTTATAAATTAAGCAATTTCTGTTACTAATAATAATGTTAAACATATCTACAGTGTGGAACAACCAAACGGAATAAATTTGTTAACGAATACAGGAGGGCGTGTTGGGAAAAACGCTTGGACACGTCGATTTGTATTTCTATATGCGCCTTTTTTCAACAAAAAAAAAATGTACGGTGGTCACGTGACAGTGGCCAATACCAACTTTCTTATTTTAAATGCAAGCCCCTGCATAGTATTTATCTTTTGGATTCTCCAGAAAATTCTAGACCTAAATCATGTACAATGTCCTACACCTATCTTCAACTCTTTCGGAAATATTAAGTGTTTTCAGATTTATTACAAAAATTAACATTAAAAAAAGAAAATTATTTTATTTCACAAATTCGCACCATTATACTCAATACTTAGTTCCCATTTAGTTCTTGATAATGAAATTGTAAGCAAAAACCATTCCTGTGTTCCTTTTTGCCTATTTAGGAAGTTTACTGAATTTTTAGGGCCACCTATAGGTTTCATTTTAGTCATCCCTTTTCACAAACTACTACCAAAAATGGGCAGTACTGGTCTCCCTTTTAGTTTACAGGGAAATATCGAAAGTCAGTCTCGCACTTGAAAAAAATATATATCTGGTAGTAGTGACGTGAAACAATGATTTGAAGAACTGCTAAGATGGACATAATGTTATGGGTTTTCTACGAGACGTCTAAAATCAAGGTATAGAAACTGGCCTTGAAAATCTGGATAACTATAGAATTGAGAGAAAGGGAAGACAAAGGATTTGGAAGAACCACCACAAGGATAACCCAGGACTACCTCACACGACAGACATACAGGATTAGAAGAGACGGAACCACATCAACGGAGACGAGCATCAGGGCAGGAGTACCACAGGGATCAGCACTATGACCGGCATTATGCAATATGTACACCAGCGACATACCGAAAGGGGCCAGACACTCAAGAACTTACGTATACGCAGACGACACAACAAAAGCGGCAACATCAGCGAGGGGGACCAGACAACAGTTTTAGAGAATGAAATATCTTAGTGAATCAAGAAATCTTAAGTTTGTAGTCTACAGGGTGTTCCTAAATTGGAGGTACAAACGAAAAGGGAAGATTCCTTGAATAGTTTGAGGAAGAAAAAGTCCCATAAACATGGGTCCGCAAACGTTTCGTTTTCAAGATACAGAGTGTTATAGTTTGAATTTTTTTCAAGTTTTTTTCTCATAGTATCTGCACTTCACAAGATATTCAAATGAAATTTGGCATTGTTATTACAATTAAGAGTTTACACCTTGTGACATGCCAATTTCGATTGCAAATCTACACTGTCCACTGTTGTCCTTCAGAACTTTTTTTTGGTGAGCCACTGGTACTTTCAAAAATTGTAAAGAAAAGCTTTATTGTTATACCAAACTTTATGTTCTCTTGTAGTTTTGTGGTATCTACTACCGGTTTCGAGAAAAAAAATTTGAATTATTCTCTTGAAATCTTCAGAAAATTCCGAATTGTCATAGAAATCTAGTTACCTACCTAGTAGGCTGTGGTGAATGAATAAATTTATTGTTAGTTTTAACACATCAAATTAAACTTCTGTGTTTTGAAAATTAAAGATATTTGCATTTTAATATCAAAACCTGCCGAATTTTACGAATTCCGAAATGGCTGACATGCATTTCATGTAGGGTCTTGCAAATGGTAATTCAAGAGAAGCTAAGCGTCTTTGCATGGAACGCTATCCCAATAGAGTGATGCCTGGTCATCGGATGTTCTCTAATATTCACAGGCGTCTTTCAGAAACTGGATCTTTTTCTGCGAAAAATATTAATGCAGGTAGACCACGAAGCGTGAGAACACGAAATAGAAGAACATCCAGGAACCAGTACAAGAAAAATTAGTGTTACCTTAAATACAAGTCATCAAGTTATTTGGCGGATCTTGTGGGATTCTTTGCTCTATCCCTATCACATTCAGAGGGTGCAGGCGCTTTGCCTCGAGATTGTCATCCAAGAATTATTTTTTGTCAGTGGTACCTCAACAGACTATTGAACAATCCTTATTTTGATTGCCAAATCCTATTCACTGATGAAGCCTGTTTCTCAAGGACTTCAATCATAAATTTTCATAATGAACACATATGGGCCGAGGAGAATCCACATGAAATGCAGAAGCTTATTTTCAAGAGGAATTTTCATTAAATGTGTGGGGTGGTAATATTGGCGATTATTTGATTGGTCCTTTCTTCTTGCTTACTGGTCAATCATACAGACATTTTTTAGAGAACGATTTGCCCTTGTTATTGGATGATATATCTTTTATGATGCGACGTGAAATGTGGTTCATGCCCGACGGTGCTCCTGCTCATTTTTCACTTTTGGCTAGGGAGTATTTCAACGAAAATGATGTAAACAGGTGGATTGGACGAGGTGGACATCAGCCATGGCGCGCCAGGTCCCCAGATTTAAATAGTTTAGATTTCTTTCTATGGGGCCATGTGAAATCTCTAATGTACATAACGCCAGTGAATACCGTAGACGAACTGAGAAATCGTATAATAGGCGCGTTTGATACAATTAGCAATACTCCAGGAGTGTTTGAAAGAGTTCGATCGTTTATGAGAAGAAGAATAGAAGCTTGTATAAGGGTTGGGGGAGGACATTTTCAACAACTGCTGTAGTTTAGTTCCTTTGTTGTTATTTAGTTTTTTTATTATGATTAATTTTTGAGTTGTACGTTTCTTGCAGTAATACATTTTTTTTGATGATCATACCAGTTTATCGAATCTTTAAGAATCATTGCTAGTTTAATAATTCAAATTTTTTTATCAAAATCGGTAGTAGATACGACAAAACTACAAGAGAACATAAAGTTTGCTATAACATTAAAGCTTTTCTTTACGATTTTTGAAAGTACCAGTGGCTCACCAAAAAAAAGTTCTGAAGGACAACAGTGGACAGTGTTCCCGAAAAAATATCACCCTGTAGATTTGCAATCGAAATTGGCATGTCACAAGGTGTAAACTCTTAATTGTAATATCTATGCCAAATTTCATTTGAATATCTTGTTGAAGTGCCGATACTATGAGAAAAAAACTTGAAAAAAATGAAACTTTAACACTCTGTATCTTCAAAACGAAACGTTGTTTATGGGACTTTTTCTTCCTAAAACTACTCAAGGAATCTCCCCTTTTCGTTTGTACCTCCAATTTAGGAACACCCTGTATAGAAAATGTAGAACTTACATACACTTTTTTATTGGAAACTATAGGATTTTTTTCCACATGCATCCATATAATTACGAACCTTTCGCCTTGCCCTCGTACACTAACCAAAACGAACGGCATGACGGTATTGATTTTCCCAGCACCACCAGATGTCTCAACGCCAACGAATACCTTAAACTTCACGATCCACTTGCTCATACTAGCCGCCCGTTGTAGTTTTCGTCTTCCTTTTTCCTTCTCCCAAGTTCCTACGCGATTTCCGTAGGAGTTTCCAAAGAAAACACAGAAGGAAGCCTTCGTTGTGGTAGTCGCTGAGATGCAGAAGTTTCTTTGCCAGACGTGAAAATCAAATTAAGGTTTAACGACGGCGAACTTTAATGCCGGAAAGAGTGGGAATCGCTCGCATCCTGCGAAACGTGTAATAATAACGAAAGGAAAATGCGGTTGAGAATTTTGATACACCCGTTTAATTTGATAGTTGCGGCGCCTGGTTTTTTAGGAATGATACATTTTCGGGCTCAAAATGTAAAAATTATACAATTAGAGTTAGTCATCTCGTAAACGTTCAGATTAAATTAGAGGACTTATTGCCAAAATGATAACAATCAGATTAGCACCCACTTGTCTATAAAGCTGAATCATTCATTATTTGATCTTGTGAATAGAAAAAGATAGAAAATATAAACAATGGTGCTAAAGAACTCATCCCATCAACTCTACGTCCCATCTACTTCAACCTACTTGTAACAAATTATTGGAAAGCTTGCGAAAATAATTCGCAATAGAAGCACAATTAGGTGCCTTTAATAATATTTCAATTATATTAAACAGGTAGCTCTTATCTTCCAAGACCAAATGGCAGAAAACATTGTAAAGGGTGTTCCAATTCGAGGTTAATTTTCCAATTTGACGCCATTTATATTTTTTGTACTAGAATATCATGTTATTTGACAGATGACAAGTAGTAATATTCCGGTTATTAAAAATGGAGAGATATACGATTGAGCAACGCGTGTTTATTATGAAAAAATATTTGAAATTTGGTGAAAGTTATGCAGAAGTTGGAAGAAAATTTCGTACAGAATATGGAAGAGAAAATTGTTCGTCAAATGTTACCATTGAAAAAAATATTCAAAACTTTGTGGAAACTGATTCAGTAAAAGATGAAAAAAGCAAAACATATCGTAGTGGACGTTCAGAAGAAAATATTGCAGCTGTTGCTGCTAGTGTTGTTGAACAACCAAAAACATCATCGTGCACAGCAATTGAACATTCCAAAACCCACTTTATTCAGAATTTTGCACAAAGATTTTCATTTAAAGGCTTACAAGATTCAGATAACGCAAAAAAAAGCCAACAGACTTGGGTTTACGTCGTCAATTCGTTCATTGGGCCATACAACAGAAACTTGAAAATGTGAATTTCTTCAACAAAATCATCTTCAGCGATGTAACTGTTTGGTGTGGTTTTTGGGCTGGTGATCGATATCGAACGATGATTACTAACTTTTTGTGGGATGAATTGGAGCATATTGGTGTGCAGAATATGTGGTTCCAACAGGACGGTGCAACATGTCATTCAGCAGCAGAAACAATCAATCTATTGAAACAAAAATTTGATAATCAAATAATTGCTCGAAGAAACATTAATTAGCCCCCTAGATCTTGCGATCTAACACTTCTAGATTTTTTCCTATGGAGCTATTTGAAAGAAAAGGTCTATGCCAATGATTCATAAACAACTGATGACCGAAAGGAGTACATTATTGACTATTTTCAAGCAACTGAACCGCAATTATGCCAGAAAGTTGGCAAAAGATTAGAAACTTGTCGTACAGCATCAGGTGGTCACTTACATAATATTGTTTTCCATTACTAAACAATTGAACTATCATTTGAAATAAAAGATTTGATCAGTCTCAAATAATTTGTGTATTTTATTAAAAATTTAAAAATTAACCTCAATTCGGAACATTTTTCTCTGCTGTTCAGCTTTAGGCGTCAAAATCAGTGGTTTTAGATTGAGGAATACTTGTATAGTTAATTATGTAACATTAAGAATGAAGCAAAACAAACTGCGAGAACTACGAGAACCATCGATACAAACAAGTGAACGGAGGTCCAATGGGATCACCACTTTCACCAATAATAGCAAACCTCTGTTTGGAGAACTTTGACGAGTTGACACTAACAACAGCAACTCACATAACAATCTCGGACAATAAGTTGTGTAAAACCGCTTGTCTCGGCAAAGTGGAAAAATACTACCAAATCTGAGAGTTCCCTGCCCTTAGGTACAGTCAAAGTTTCCGAAACTAGTCATAAGGCGGGTAAGAAAGGGTAAGGGTAAGGAAGTTAATACAGAAACGTGTTCTAACAAATAAGTGTTTGGACTTTTGAAATATACAGATTTTCAAGTTTATGTGGT
The DNA here is from genome assembly GCA_034190945.1 of Octodonta nipae. Classification (NCBI taxonomy): domain Eukaryota; kingdom Metazoa; phylum Arthropoda; class Insecta; order Coleoptera; family Chrysomelidae; genus Octodonta; species Octodonta nipae. The sequence continues at coordinate 125,136,618 of CM067220.1, read as the reverse complement.
GTTATTCCCAAAGAACTCAGAAAAAATAAAAACCAGAGATGCCACAATTATCATTCAGAAAACAAATAAGCAGTTATCAACTGTGGTGCTTTCCGTTTCCACTGCTTAACAACTTCCACGTTTTCCAACGGTGAGTGGACAAATAAAGTCAAAATAGGACTACCGATGAATACGAGGGCTGCCTTTTATATTTAGGGATTAGAGAACAAAAACAAATATTAATCATCGAAAATCGCTTTAGTGTTTTTCAAAATATTCCCCATGATGATCGATTCACTTTTGCATGCGTTTGAACCAATTGTCGAAGCACTTTTTCTACTCTGATTGGGGTATCTCCAAAACATGCATTCTAAACGCAGCAACCGCTTCCTCAGGTGTCGAAAAACATTGACCTCTCAGTTTGTTTTTTAGGTACGGGCATAAAAAGAAGTCATTTCGTGACAAGTCAGGACTATACGGCGGATGACTCATCAAATCGATGTTTTGAGTGGACAAAAATGCAGTGTTTGAGCCGATGTGTGAGAGCTCGCTTTGTCGTGGTGAAGAGTGATCCGTCTTCGGCGGTTGGTTTTCCTCATTTCTTGGAGGACAACTGGCAAACAAATGGTTGTGTACCACTCAGAATTGACTGTTCTGCTTTGTTCTAGTGGTACGGTTGCGACATGTCCAGTTTTTCCGAAAAAAACAGGCGATCATTTGCTTGGAAGTGCTTCGTGCACGAACAACTTTTGTTGGATTCGGCTCATCTTGAAACACCCATACCCATACAGTCGATTGCTGTTTACTTTCGGGCTCATACGCGTAAATCCACGATTCATCACCTGTCACTATGTCATAAACGTGTTTTGAAGCACCACGATCGTGTTTTTTGAGGTTTTCTTTCGACCAATCGACACGAGCCTTTTTTGGAACGATTGACAAATTGGGATCCAACGCGAACAAATTTTTTTGACTTTCAAATGTTTATGCAATATTGAATGTATGCTGGTCCCACTAATGTGTAAGGTTGACTCAATCTCACGATAGGTCACATGACGATCTTGCAATATCAGTTCGCGCACAGCATCAATGGTTTCCGGAACAACAAATGTTTTTGGACGACCTTCACGAAATTCGTCTTGGAGTGAACTACGACCTCGATTGAGTTCACCATACCATCGATAAACAGTGGTCCTTGATGGAGTTTCATGGCCAAAAATTAAATTAAGTTCATCCATGGACTCTTGCTGACTTAATCCACGTCGAAAGTTGTAAAAAATAATCGCACGAAAATATTCACGATTTAATTCCATTTTTTGGCCGAGATGAATCCTTTAAGTTACTGTAAACAACACATAGCGCTCGTATGTCAAAACGTTCTGAGTACGTATAACCTCAAAAATGTCAAACTTTACGATAGAGCTGTCAGTTGTCAGATTGCAACACTAGGGTTGTCCAATCCCGAAATATAAAAGGCAGCCCTCGTATGACCAGCAACGGAGCAATAATTGGGGTTTTGATTGTTTAATGGACAAGCCAAGTTATAGGTAAGAACATCAAACAATTCCAAGAATGAAAATGCCAAAGTTCACAGAGCCGACTAAGGGTCAACATAGACGAGTTTAAGTGCAACTGAGTAACTAAAAGTCCATCTACACATCACTAGAGAACCATGCATAAAGATATTAAATTTCACGAAGTAAGAAAAATATTCAACAAAACCAATTTACACACTATGCTATCCAGCACAAAAGAACTAATTCCAGACATTTTTACTAAAACATTACTCAAAAGACAATTTGAAGACCTACGAAGCAACATGTACCATGATTGTCATAAAGTTTAAGTGATCTGCAAAATTTCTATGGCTACAAGAGCTTCTAAAAATAAATTATTTTGGGATTTAATATCATGGGCTAACCAAAATGAACGGGTTTGAGTTTTTTGGTGTTTGATATTGTGGTTTTCCTGCTTTCTATTTTAGTTTGTTGAAATATGTTATCATTACCATTTTTGACATTTTAGATTTTGGCAGTTTTGACTTTTTTGAGATCTTTGCAGTTTTGATATTTTTATCATTTTTGTTTTTGTCATTTTTAATATTTTTTACATTCTTCACATTTTTGTAACATTTTTGAGATTTTGATATTTTTGACAATTTTGAGATTTCTACTTTTTTTACATTTACGGTGCCGTTGGGATTTTTGATGAGTTGTGTATTTTAAATTGCTGAGATTTTTTTCAATCTAGGTTTGTGACAAAATAATTTTGACAGTTTTGTCAAGTTTTATATTTTTGTGAAGTTTACTGTAATAAATATTTTTAGCACTTCATGGTTTATAATAGTTTTGCCATTTTTTTGGAATTTATTTTCATTTCATAAGTCTTTGTCACTTAACAATTTTTAATTTTTCCGCCATTTTCTAATTTTTGTATTAAATTCACCTTCCATAAAGTGGGAAATGGTGAATAATGTCTCCACTCATTTCAATAAATATGTTATTAAGAAAACTTTTATCTCCAAAGGTTTCGGAGTCTAGGTCAGACTCCCTTGCCAATGGCATTAACCTAGACTCCGAAAGCTTTGGAAATATACAGAAATTTCTGAACTGCAGTGTTATTTACCCAGAAAGTGCTAAACGCAGTAAAATTATCTTGCTATATCAGATTCAAATTCAGATCAGAAAGATATGATTGTATATTATAACTGCAGAGTAAGCAAAGAAGGAAATGAAAACTCTAGGCTGTTCGTATTAATAAATGAAATGACAGAAACAGAAAATATATGATTTTTTAAATAATACATTTTATAGAATTGCCATGAATTAACTATATAGCTCTTCAATCGCAGGGGATTTCAACTTTAGGATTTGATCAGTCATGTTAAAACATACCTAAAATTATTGAAATAATAATACTGAGTTAAATTGAATGAAATCAAACCGAAATAAAGATTACATAGAAAATAATATACAAAACCTACCTAATATTATACTAAATAATGATAACCTACCTAACCTAAAATTATGTCAAATAATGAAGAGCAACTCAAAAATGACCCAATTGCAACCGATTTAAAACAGATTGCAAACCAGTCGAGGTTGCAAAATGCAGCTGGTTACAATTGTAGTTGCAAAATAGTTGCCCCGTATGCACTGGCCCTAACTTTATGGAAATTCTTTTTAAGAAAGAAGATTACTATTTAATTATTTTTTGTTAGGCAGCTTCAGCTTTAAATTAGTAGGGATGAGCTCTTATTGTCATTTCAATTGCTTTCTTCCTATTCTAACAATGCTTTTTAGCAAATTTTTAGATTACCCTGTATGGTATTCCTCAACAAAATGCAAATACCATTCCTTACGTTTAAACAATGTTAATAACAGTAAATTTTCCATATTGTCTCAATGAACTGTGTACGTTTTTGTCGATTAACTATTATTATTATTAATAATAGATTTCGTCCTATTCAAATTTAATGACCTCCTTTTCGAAGGTTACAATTGGCAGACTATGCAGCTGTCACGTTAGTTCACTTTATTATTTATACGTCTACTAAATATTTTTGTTGACATAGAGGTATTAGATGATTAAAAAAATGTACCGTACGATTTACAAATGCTTATTTTATGTTGCTTAATGGCAAACCTGTTCTGCATTTCGCGATGGAATGCGAAATTTCTCATGTGGAATGGAAGAATTTTTATTGAATTGAATTCATTTCAACTCTGTCGTTAGTAATAATAAAGTGGATAAATAACGAATTTATGCAAATGGGAGATTTGGCTTAATGTAAAATTAATATGTGCAGTAACTGTTCTTCAGTGGCATGGTTGATGGTTACCCTAATTTGCCGGGCTCTACAAATATCCGACATCGGATCGATATAAATTATTTTAAATTTGGTGTAAGTTATGCAGAAGTTGGACGTTCAGAAGAAAATATTGCAGCTATTACTGCTAGTGTTGTTGAACAACTAAAAATATCAATTCGTCATCGTTCACAGCAATTGAACATTCCAAAAACCACTTTATTCAGAATTTTGTAGAAACATCTTCATTTAAAGGCTTACAAGATTCAGATAACGCAAGAAATAAAGCCCCACAGACTTTGGTTTACGTCGTCAATTCGTTAATTGGGTCATACAACAGAAACTTGAAAATGTAAATTTTTTCAACAAAATCATCTTCAGGGATTAAGCACATTTTGAATTGGGTGGATTTGTTAACAAGCAAAATTGTCCAATCTGGGGTGAAGCAAATCCACGAGAAATAACGGAAAGACCAATGCATCCACAAAAAGTAACTGGTGTGGTTTTTGGGCTGGTCTAGTGATTGGTCCATACTTTTTAGGATTCCGTATATACAATATACGGATACATTTATAATATCACTCAGGACTTCTGCCTCTGTCACATCACAGCAATTTTTCCTAAACTACTGGACGAAAGAGGTTGAAATTTTGGTATCAATGTATAGTTTGGTGACCCGATCAGGATGTACTCCTGATCGTAAGTGAAGAAATTTTGATTTTAGGGTACATCTGGGGGAAAAAAACTAAAAAATCGCCCCCCCCCATCACCGAAACTACTGAGCCTAAAATTTTGAAAAAAATAGGAAATATAGATCTTTGCGCGAACTTTACACGAAAAATAAAGAGAAACCATTAATATTAATTTTGGGGGGCAAATTATAGAATTAAATGAAAATTTAAAAATAAAAATGTTTCAAATGCATCATGTAATATATCAAATGAAAGGTCCCATTCTGAGGAATACACATATATTTTTTCATATTACAAAAAAATAATTAAAAAGGTATTAACAAAATATACCAAAATTTACCCATCCCCCCCCATCTCCGAAACTATAAAACGTAAAGTTTTGAAAAAAATTAGAGGTATTCGGTCTGACCTGAAGTTTACTGGAAAAGAAACCTCTACTTTTAATTTTGGGGAGCAAATTACAGAATTAAATGGAAAATATAAAATTAAAATTGTTTCTAACCCATCATGTTATATATCAAATGAAAGGGCTCATTATGGCGAAAACAAATATATTATTTCCATATTTTTAAAATAGATTAAATTAAAAGATATTATCAAAAATATTTAAAAAATTTACCGATCCCCCCCCCCTTATATCCGAAACCATAAGCTGTAAAATTTTGAAAAAAATTACAGGTATAGCGCCTCAACTGAAATTTACTGGAAAAATAAGGAGAAACTCCTAATATTCATTTTGGGGGGCAAATTATAGAATTAAATGGAAAATAAAAAATTATAATTGTTTCTAACGGATCAAGTAATGTATCAAATCAAAGGGCTCATTATGACGAATACTAATATATATTTTTTTAAATAAATATTTTAAAATATATTAAAAAAATATTTAAAAAATTACCCATTCCCCCTTTACTCGCCAAACTATAAGACCTAATTTTTTTGTTTACAGGAAAAATATGAAGAAATCACTAATATTAATATTGGGGGCCAAATTATACAATTAAACGGAAAATACAAAAATATTTTTAAACGCATCATGCAATATATCAAATGAAAGGGTTTATTATGAGGAATACAAATACATATTTTTCATATTTTTAAAATTAATTGTTTACAAGATATTAACATAAAGATATAAAAAATTCTCATTTCTCCCTTTATTTCCGAAACCATACTACCTAAAATTTTAAAAATAATTAGGGGTACTGGTGCTCACTTGAAATTTCTAAGAAAAATTATTAGAAAACCCCCATAGTAATTTTAGGGACAAATTATACAATTAAGTGGAAAGTAAAATTTCAATTTTCAAAAGGCTCATTATGTGATTTACAAATATATATTTTTAAATCATTTGTTTAAAAGATATTAACAAATATATTAAAAATCGACTTAATTTCCACTTTAGAAACTACACTATTTAAATTTTGAAATATATATTTGATTTGTATTTTTAAATAATTTGAATATATATTTAATAATTTATAATTTAAAACTTGACCTATTTTGCCTTATAACTTCCAATCTACAGAGCCTCAAAATTGAGATAGTAGATTATAAAAGACTTCCCTGGAAGTTTATTAGTAAAATAAAATCTACTGTTAATTTTTAGGGGGAAAATTAGAAAATTAAATACATATGTATTCTTATAAAAATCAAGAGAATCCTGAAACATAAAATAAAAAATCTATGTGTGGAAAATGAAAGTGTATATTTTTTATAAATTCAAAACGCTTCCTTTAAAATATATTAGGGCAAATATAAGAAAATGCACTCATTCCCTGCTTGTCTGAAACTGGAATATTAGAATCTTGAAGGTGGTACGGAACCTTTAGTATGCGAGTCCAACTCGCACTTGACCAAATTATTTGAAGATGACAATGGAAATGCTGTTACTGTGAATGGTGATCGATAGCGAACGATGATTACTAACTTTTTGTGGGATGAATTGGAGCATATTGATGTGCAGAATATGTGGTTCCAACAGGACGGTGCAACATGTCATTCAGCAGCAGAAACAATCAATCTTTTGAAACAGAAATTAATATTAATAATAATCGAATAATTGCTCGAAGAAGAATCATTAATTTGCCCTCTAGATCTTGCGATCCAACGCCTCTAGATTTTTTCCTATGGAGACAAGGTCTATGCCAACGATCCACAAACAATTAATGACCTAAAGGAGAACATTATAGACTCTTTTCAAGTAATTGAACCTCAGTTATGCCAGAAAGTTATCGAAAATTATGGCAAAAGATTAGTAGCTTGTCGTACAGCAGCAGGTGGTCACTTACAAGATATTGTTTTCCATTACTAAACCGAAACAATTGTACTATCATTTGAAACAAAAGATTTGATCATTCTCAAATAACGTGTGTAGTTTATTAAAAATTAAAAAATTAACCTCAAATTGGAACACCCTATATAACATTTGAGAATTCACCTTATGATAAAGCTCGTTAACTCATTCGGGGGCAGTAGTACGAATTTTAATTACTAAAAATTCAACTTTTGCAGGCAGTGCTGTGGTTCAAAAATTAAATCAGTTATGAAATTACATGTATTGTGAGCAACCTCTAACTTTTCGATAACAAATATACCTAAATAAATTCCTTATTTCTATGGTAGGTATTATAGTAGGGGAGTCCAAGCGGGGTTTTTCGTCAGGAAATTATATAGGGAGAAACCTTATTCCTTGTAATGTATCCCTACCATATATGAACCCTTAATACAGGGGCGTGCGTTGAGGGTAGCCGATCAGATTAGTAAAAAAATTGATTATGAAAACAACTCTAGCGCGTCAGATTAAGACAAAGTAAGTTAAATACATGGAGGAAAGTGTATATTTCAATAATCTGACGATTTGAGCGTGGCATAAGGAAAGGGTCAAACCACAAAGGTGTAAAAAAAGTCACCTCGAAATATACACGCGTGATTGATTTTTTTTATTTTGAGTAAATAAAATAAAAAATTTTGTTTTAATAACACTTAAATGATTCTGGGCCCAAACATACAGCGATAATTGGATAAATGTGAAGTAAATGTAACAGATGGGTATAAAAGGACACACTTTTTGAGAAACCTATTAACCAACTATAAAGTCGAAAATAGTTAACAAGACCTAACATTGTACATAAATCATTCCTTCTCATTCTCATTTACTGTTATTATGTACCTAGACACAAAGTAAAGAATGTAAACAATAAAAGGTGTTCATTATGTATAAATTAATTCCCTAACTATCTAGTAAATTTTTTAATTCGTTGCCAAACACCTAAAAGTCAGCATTGCTTACATCTTACTACTTCATCAAACTTGATTGATATACACCATATTAACCAAAAAAAAATTATTATTGGAACTACTGAAAGGAAAAACTTGAAATTTAGTATTAGTGTGTTGTTTGGTGACCTGATCTGGAGTAAGTGTCGTGAATGAAGAAATTCTGATTTTTGGGGGTACTTATGGAGGGGAAATTTTACCAAAACTATTGAGCCTAAAATTTTTAAAAACAGGGAATATATGACCAAAGTTTATAGGAAAAATAAGGAAACTAGCCTACTATTAAGTTTAGGAAGCAAATTATAGAATTAAATGAAAAATAAAAAACAAATTGTTTTTCAAACGCGTCATGTAATGTACCAAATGAGGACTTATTCTGGGGAACACAAAAATATCTTTTCATACCTTAAAAATAAATTCTTTAAGAGATATTGTTACAATTGAAAACAGTTAACATTGGCGGTCAGGAACTCCGCTGCACTAATCGTACTTTTATCATTGGTGTGCCGTATGCAAAGAATGGAGGGAACCGCATCTCTCAGCTAATAATTAATTTTTAGTTAGTTGTACTATACCATCTGACTAGATAACTTATGCAACATGTAACCAGCAGAAAATAAAGTGTATGCTGACCACCTAACAAGGCCTTAGAATAACTTAGATTTACGAAAAAATATATTCTAACGTTTTAATGGAGCTATGTAGCTAAAATCATCAACAAAGTGTGGAGAGTACAGCTGCTGACTGCTGTGTATTTCCCACACCGCGCCACTCTTTCCTTCTCACTCTTTCTTTATCCCTCAATCTCTCGCACCGTCTGTCGCTATGACGCTATCTCAGCTGATCAAAAAGACATAATGGTGCGCCAAACTGCTACTTTGCAGAAGTAGCCGCAGTATGCGACTGCTTCGGAAAATTAACAGTGATGCATGTCTGCTCCTTTTAGGAGCAGTAGCTTTCACATTGAGCGTAGCTGTGGCAATATGCAATGCTCTCCCTTAGGGTGAAGTCAAATAACTGGAAGATTATTTTAATTTTGTTTTATATGCTAAATTGATTTCGAACAAACAAATGTTACTTTTTTATAACAATTTTGTTGAACCGCGGGACATATAACATGATTATTATTCGACAAAGATATTTGAATTATATATTGTGGTCTTACATTTTAAAATATTTCATTCCCTATTTGCATTATTAACATTTTAATACACATTTACTTTGATAAATATTTTGTTGATATATTTTAATACAATTATTTTTATTATTATGTACATTTATATCAATACATAATAGAATTACAAATATATTTATATTATTTTTATTACTTCCAGTAATTTAAAAAATAATAATAATTAAATTGTCAGATTAACTATATTCCTCCATATAATTGTCAGATTATCATTGAGGAGGACTAGGACATCAAGTTGAACCATCAGTATAAAAATCTGACGCGCTCGGGTATTTCAAGGTCATATATTTTTTTACACTTCAAAAATCGGTCATGACTTTCAGTCGCGTCCAAATCATCAGTCATTTGAATAGGACATTTTTTTGAGTCCACTTAATGTTTACTCTGAATATCTGAAATGCTGGAATGACTTTTTTTTCTACCCCTTTTACCCCCCTATATAATCATCAGATTAATATCTCTCAATTATCAGAAAGTTAATGGGCGTATACATTTTAAGTGCGCTTGAGTATTTCTATGTGACTGTTTTCTTTTAAAATGACAAACTTTATATAAACTTTCGTTAGTTTTAGGACCTAATCTTCACGATCCAACAGATCCCCATGACGCTTTAGTAACTGCATATTTAGGATCCCGGGCTCCCCTGCTATTAATATCACAAGCTTCAGCTTTATATTGTGACAGGAATTCATCCGATATTTCGTGGAATCGGCATTCATTGGATTCTTCCTGAAATCCAAAAGGTTGTCTGCCTGGCACCTTGAAGCCGGCGGCTGGCGCTATCGAAATTCCTCGAATCTTCGAAATGTATTACGGAAATTTCTCGGCGGTTCTTTGACTATCTAGAGCCAATGAAAGGATTCATTCTGTATTCGGTTGCCGTCTAGTAAACACTAAAGTGGGAAATAAGTCAATGTTTAATATTTTTGTTAATACCTTTTAAACAACTGATTATGAAAATATGATATATTTGTAATTCCCATAATGAGCCTTTTATTTGATATATTACATGATTTGACATTTGAAAATTTTATTTTTATTTTCCATTTAATTCTATAATTTGTCCTCAAAATTAATATTGGGGTTTTCTACTAATTTTTGTATAAATTTCAGTGAGTGAAAAATATATATTTGTATTCCTCATAATGAGCCCTTTCATTTGATGTATTGCATGCTGCCTTAAAAAAATGTTTTTGATATTTTCCGTTTAATTCTATAATTGGCCCCTAAAATTAATATTATGGATTTCTTCAAAAAATTGTAGGTCTTATAATTTGGGGAATAAAGGGGGAATGGGTAATTTTTTTATATATTTTTGTTAATATATTTTAAAATATTCATTTTAAAAATATGAAAAAAATATATTTGTATTTGTCATAATGAGCCGTTTCATTTGATATATTACATGATGTGTTAGAAACCAATTTAATTTTATATTTTCCATTTAATTCTGTAATTTACCCCTCAAAATTGATAGTAGAGGTTTCTCCTTATTTTTCCTGTAAAATTCAGATGAGGCCCTATATCTCTCATTTTTTTCAAAATTTTGCTTCTTATAGTTGTTTTCTGAATGATACTTGTGGCATATTTTTCAATTTCTAAGTACTTCTTGGGAAATAACACCACAGTTCAAAGAAAATTGCTGTATATTCCAAAAGTTTCGGGGTCTAGATCAGACCCCGTTGTCAATGGTTAAGAAACTACGGATAAAAAAGGGTGCACAATTCTGAGATATAAATTAAAATATTTGACAATACTTATAGTTTCGAAGCAAAATTTCTTCATTTACGCTATTGATTTACTCCTGATCGGGTCACCAATCTATACACTGATACTAAATTTCAACCTTTTCAGTCCAGTAGAATAGGAGAAAATTGCTGCGATGTGAAAGAGGGAGAAATCCAGAGTGATATTATAAGGGTATCCGTATATCGTATATATGGAACCCTAAAAAACAAACGTATACAAGAAAAAAAAACAGTCACCAAACTTTACCAAATTATAATCATTTACTCATTACTATTTTAACTACGTTTTATCAAAACAATCTTAAAGTGAAATATCTCCTTCTGAATGCTGCGATTGCTTTGTCAGTGCGTATATTTTGGATGATGTTGACTGGACTAAATACTAAACAAACGTACATGCTATTTGTAACTTTCTAAGCCACTAAAGACACAACAAATTGTAAATTCAAGTCCGATTAAAATCTTCTTGCTGTTTTTACGATGTGGACAGTAATATTACAGCTATAACTCCTCAAGAATATACGTCTGCTTCTCAAAGATGACGCGGGAATAATAATAAACGAAAAAAAATTAAACAACCTGTAAAATGTTACGTCAAATTCGTATAAACGGAAAGTCCATCGCGGTCTCAGTCATGACTTGCCTTAGTAACCAACCGTCTGCTTGACTCTTTATTATCCTCCACTATAAATATCTTTATCTATAATTATAACAATACATCTGCGTAAAAAAAATCATACATTATACTGAAACGTTCGTTGCATAATTTAAAAGGGGAAAACATGTAGCGTTTTATAGAGGAATAAGTTTATACATGTTTTACTACTCTGGACTCTCCGTTAAGGCCGAAAGCGATGGATTAACATTTCATTTCTAGAGTATCTCGAAGATGAAGCAGTAGTAATAGTACAAGAGCTATCAACGTCTGGAAAACAAGAATTTCAGGTAGGCCAGTTTTTAGATATGCTATCTCTCTCACTATCCCGGACGTCATACGGGATGCCTCGCTGATGATAGTGGTTGCGTTCATCACTCAGCATCATACATTCCTGCCTGTACAGGTAAAATATGAATTACTCAAATAATTTTAAGAATGTTTCTTCCTAATATCACTCCTGATTTCTACCTCTTTCACGTCACAGCAATTTTCTCCTAAACTACTGGACGGAAAAGGTTGACATGTGGTATCAGTACAGTTTGGTGACCCGATCAGGAGTACATATCGTAAATCAAGAAATTTTGATTTTAGGGGTACTTTTGAGTAGAAAAACTAAAAAAAAACGACCATTCCCCCCCTTATCACCGAGACTACCTAAAATTTTGAAAAAAATAGGGAATATAAAACGTTGCCCGAACTTTACAGGAAAATTAAGAAGACACCATTAATTTCAATTTTGGGGGACAAATTATAGAATTAAAAAAAATTAAAAATTTTCCAAACGCATCGTGTGATACATCAAATCAAAGCCTCATTCTGAAGAACACAAATATATATTTTTCATAATTTAGAAATATATTAACAAAAATTCCCGCCCATATCTCGGAAACTATAAAGCATAAAATTTTAAAAAAACCTTGAATTTTACTGAAAAAATAAGGAGAAACCCCTCATATTAATTTTTGGGGGCAAATTACAGAATTAAATGAAAAATATAAAATTAAACTTGTTTCTAATGCATCATGTAATATATCAAATTAAAGGGCTCATTATGACAAATACAAACATATTTATTTCATTTTATTGAATTAAATTGTCTAAAAGATATTAACAAAAATATAAAAAATTACCAATTCCCCCCCCCCTTATCTCCGAAAGTATAAGACGTAAAAACTCGAAAAAAAATTAGAGATATAAGGCCTGACATGAGCTATATTGAAAAAATAAGGTGAACCCCCAAATGTTAATTATCGGGGGAAAATTACAGAATTAAATCGAAAATATAAAATTAAAATTATTTCTAACGAATCATGTAATACATCAAATTAAAGGACTCATTCTGACGACCGAAACCATAAGACCTACAATTTTGAAAAAAATTAAGTGTATATGGTCAACTTTGGGGGGTAAATTTTACAATTAACTTGAAAAAAAAAACATATTTTTTTAAAAGGCATCATGCAATACATCAAATGAAAGGGTTTATTATGAGGAATACAAGTGTATTTGATCATATGTTTAAAATAAATTGTTTAAAAGAAATTAACATGAATATTAAAAGATTACTTATTCCCTATTTTATTTGCGGTCTATAAGACCTACAATTTTGAAAACAATTTGGCTTATATGGTCTTACTTGAACGTAACAGGAAAAATAATGAGATACCCTTAATATTAATTTTAGGAGGCCAATTACAGAATTAAATCCCTTGCTTGGCAAGGTTTAAACAACAAAAAAAATATCTGGGAACAATAGATGTGTCAAAATTTGTACTTATCTGTTTGGGAACGTTTCAACTCCGACTTTGGAGTCGTTGTCAATCGTTTTGTTGAGTCTTTCAAGGTATTTTCAAAAAAAATTCGCACTGATGTGGATTAGTTTGTCAAAAAAAATGTTTTGAAAATACCTCGAAAGACTCATCAAAATGATTTACAACGACTTCAGAGTCGGAGTTGAAAAGTCTCCAAACAGATAAGAAAAAATTTAGAGGAGAGAAAACCTCAGTGAACAGGCAAAATACTAAAACATAGTACACTAGGACGTCGAATTTGATGATGCCAGGTGTTTAGAACCATTCCATTAGATCTAAGGAACCATATAAACATTACTGTTAAAAAGTGATTAAAAAAGCATCTAATAAAGTACTTAACCAAGTACACTAAGACGTCGAATTTGATCATGGCAATTGGTTAGAACCATTTCATTAGATCTAAAAAACCATATAAACATTATTGAAGGGCGGGGCGGGAGTTTGTTTAAATACTTTAGCAACAAATAAAGCTGAGAAACTAAGAAACATCAAACAAAGTACTAAGACAAAGTACTCTAGGACGTCGAATTTTAACATGACAGTTGTGTAGAATCTTTCCATTAGATCTCAGGAACCATATAAACATTATTTAAGGGCGGGGCGGAAATTTGTTTAATAATTTAGCAACAAATTAAGCCGAGAGAGTAAGAAACATCAAACAAAGTACTTAAACAAGGTACTCTAGGACGTCGACAGGGGGAAGGGGTATGCTCTAATGGTATATACTGCTACATGGGGGAAGGGTAGATATGACCAAGGTGTTACGAAACAGATAAATATTTTTCTTCTTTCTTACCAAAAGTACAAACTCCTTGCTTTTTGGCCACAGTTCACTAAGATCGTTTTTGAGTATTACTTACTTATTGTTTTTGTTCATTTCTATATATTTTTCGGCTGAAAAATAATATAAGAAACCCGGGCGCCGCCAGTAGTTGGGATTGTATTTATTTTAATCGTTAGGCTAATTTAATGATTTCATTGGATTAATATAAGACAGGGGGGACCGAGTAAATATCTACATGTCGTTACATTGTAGGGGGAGGAGTTCAAATAGTATACAAAACGCGTTAAGTGGTTTATAGATAGCCGCTTTATTGTTTTTATGCCGTAAACAATTTCAACTTTGAGGGAGGTCACCGAAAACATAAGACTTTCAGACTTTGTCCTTTTGATTGACGCGTTGAGAAATTTCAAATACTACAAATACTAAAACGTAGAATGGGTACTCGTTTTTTAGTCAACCAATACATTTAAATGTCATTTTCATATCATATATCGGAGCCATGGTGTAATAAAGATTGATACTAGTTTTTTAATTTATGTTGAAATTTTTTATACAAAAATTAAATACTGTCACCCCTACATAATTCATTCCATGCAAAATTGCTTTATGACAGACACGCTGACGTTTGCATCTACCAGCCACCAACCCAGCCCGCCCTTGAAAGCAGGTAGAAAGGGCACTTTGGCCAACGACCTATAAAATTCAAAACGTAAACAAACAACAAATGGAAAAATGTAAACAAAAACATTTGCAGCCGGTTGCGGTTTTTTCTGTGCAATAAAAATCGCAAACCAACAAAAATACTATCCAGCTTTTTTTAACCGACATTTTTACTTGTTTTACTTTCGGTACCACAAAGTGTTTGCGGTGACAAATTAGAAAATTCGTCGGGAATGTTTGGAGTTTGAAATAAAATAATCATCTATTTTAAAAATATAGGTTACTGTTCCAATACAAATAAACGGTATAACGTTCGTATAGCCACTTCCTAAAAATAAGATTTCAATAACAAACATGTCAGAAAAGTCAAATTTTCCACGCCGACTTGATCTTCGGCACATCGACGATGATTGATCAAATTTGTTACGATTTTTAAGGTTATATGTTCTAGAAAATCATAATTACATTGTAAAGCAAGGATTTGTTTATTTATTTCGTCAAATATCGTTCGTCAAGGCGACCACGTGTTTTCCATTTTCAGTAAAACATGTTTCGTCAAACGATACCAGTACTAGCTTCGATATTTACAATAAATACAACGAAATGTACGACTTATGTTCCTCTATATAGAGAACAGACGTGCTGGGCGCACATAAATTTGATAGGAAGTTGTCTGACGTCACTCTGTTCGATAAATACTTCACATGGATTTCGAAAATGTTTATTTGTGTACAAATACCGCCTAACTCGACCTCGAGAGAAAAGGGTTATTGATTTTCGATAGGCAATCAGGATAGGACAACACTCGTTAAGGAAGCTCCACGTGATTGCCCCCCAATGTTCTTCATTAAGTACCTACCATGTGTAAATTTTAACCTCTCAAGGCCTCACTGGACAAACACGTCTACGTCGCTGTACAACAACACGCTTTTGTTTACATAACAATAAAATAATAGGTGGCTAAGCGACAAAACGGGTACGAATCGGTACTTACGTCCTGGGTAACCTCGCCGAAGGTGCTCCTTTCCGTTGAAAAACCCCATCGATGAAGACTCCGTTCTTCCCGTTGCAGGTCATGTAGAAGAACGGGTGCTCAAAGAACACCTCCAGGTGCCGTCTCGAAATGAAGCTTGAATGTCCCATATTTACATCGACATCACCACGTGAACTGTTCCTACCGATAATTATGCGGTTTTGCCGGACTAGATATTCGAAATCTCGACCTTCGATTCGAGCGATCGCATCCCCGTTGTCGTCGGGGCTCCACTGTACCTTCGATGGACTCGCGGGGGCCGATTTCAACGACAGCAAGGCCCATGCATCACTTTCGGAAGTCATCGAATATGTGGACGACGACATTACGAATTTATTATTATACGATTCACAGCACTATTATGATTTTTTCATGCACAACACGTTTTAGTGTCTCACGGCACTGTTTACCTACGAATAGCTACGAACGTGGGAGTCACCTGTGTTTCTTCTGTGTCTGTATGTTGATTTCATAACGTCTCAGTCGATAGAAATGTTGGTAAACACGTGAGATTGTTGTGAAAAAAACACTCCATGCACTGGGTACATCTAGTAATTTAAGACGAAATATTTATGAAGGAGGCCTTGACAGACGTCACACCAGACAGAAATATTTTGTGTCGGGCCGTGTTTACGAATGGTTTCCATCTTTTGTCCAGAGCAAAAATTCAACAAAAATGCAATCACAAAAAGAAATCTATAGTGACAATTTAATTTTTGTTGACAACTAATCAACATGATTGTATTTACTTGGACTACTCGCCGCATAATGGCAGCACTACAACAATGCTTTGCAGGCAACACACAATACAACCGTGTTCAGATAAATGGAATTTTATATGCATTAAACATATTCTTAGATTATATAATTATTTTTTCTTGTTAGTTTATTGAAATTATATTAATGCACTATTTATGTAGTAAATGACTTTGCTGCCTTGGTAGGAATACTGACAAATAATGTATTTGGTTATGCAGTGTCTTTCAGAAGTAAGGTAAAATATTTAATTAAGGTGGCGATTGTTGGGTTCATGTTATGAAAAAAAAATCATATGAGTATTTGTTCTAAACTTCTTGGCGATTGAGGTATAGAGTTGTAAAGTTTACAGGTTATATATTGTTATTGATATGTTTATGAAATTTGGTAAACGTCTTCTATGCATTAAGATGCGTTTTCAGATGTAGAAACAAATTTGTTATTTCCACCAGTGGTGTCTCCACGGGTTTTGCGTTTAAATATTATTTGGTGAAAAAAATGTTACACTAATAGGTTGTCTTAAAGTTGAAATTATTTTTGAAGACTGGGTTCATTTCTACGCAGATTTGATGACTTGATTTTCTTTCGTCCGACACATAGTTGTCACTTGAAAAATAAAACTCGTTTTGTTTTAGGGTCAAATCACTAAAAATCCATACACATATATTGGAATTTTATAATGAGTTTTTGGGCATCTACAGGGGTGGATACAGCAAAGCAGAACGATTTTGATCCTTCATGAATAGTGTAAAAATATACCAGCCGTGGGGGTTCGACTAATAGAAAACTTTTGTTCGTTACGCCTTATGACGACAAAATTAGTCAGTTTACGATTCTACAGTACTTTTCTATTAATCAGAGTTCTACGGCAGAGCTCCTTCGTGGATTTTAGGCAGATTGTATTTCCTTGCTTATTTCACTCAAAATATTCGGTCTGTTCTTGAAGAAATTACTCTCTGTCAGGCTCTTATATTCAAGATTTCGTTAATTTGAACTCCCTGTCTTTAACGCTCTTGGGAATGGCTCATTTGAGGTCACAGAAAAATGTCAAGAACGAAAGATTTGCTTGATTAATTTCATATATTTATTGTGTAATGAAATATGAAAATGTTGTACAATATATTTACAGAAAAATATAAATATGGTCTTTCTTGAAAACAAACTTGGACGTTTTCAGGTTTGAACGAAAATAGTATGCACGATATTCTTTACTCAGTTAAACTGACGGTCCGTAGGAATGCACAATAGGAGAACATTGCTTTAGTTATCTGAAAACAAAATATATAAATTTAAAAAAATGTCAAATTTCTGCTTTAAAATCGGTGCAGCGTCTGTTAGTGTCAACTCATATTCACACAATATGTTTGTAGGGTAGCCTCAACCTTCGACAAAAACCAAAGGCCGAAGCCGAAGGTTTTAATTTAGTAAGAACTTCAATAATACTGCCTAAAAACCAATGAATATATATATTTACTCAATGCTAAAAACCAGAACAATAACGTTGCGACTGAATAGGAAGTATTTAGTATTATGCATGATAGCAGAAAAACGAAATAGTAAGTAAGATTATGTGTATCTGAAATGAACAGAATTAAATACGACAACCACTTGTTTTTCTTCAAGAATGACATGAATTCACATGACACATGTTAAAGTGTTGTTAAAATTATTTTCCCTTAATAGACTATAGGAAGTGTTTAAAGTTGTTAAAATCGTATTTTTGCGAGTTTTCGTAATAAGTTGTGAAATACTGGCTGTTGTGTTAGAGTGTTAGAGCTTTCACAGTCAACATGTAAATAAGTAAATATATCTATCTCACCTGAAAACCTGTTATCACATTGATTTCTACTAAACCACCAACTTTAATAGAAACCTTTCTCTGACTGTTTGCAATCATCATTAGTACAATAGATCGAAGATTGTTATTTAAATACCAATCGCTGAAATATGCAATATTTCCCAACCTTTCGATCTAAAAAAGAAGTTATATATTAGATTAGATACAGGTGAATAGGATAATCCCCCACTACATACGAAACTCATGGATTACCAGAATACTAATCTTTAATTGGTTTAACACATCACAACCTTTAGATAACCTTCTACAGCAAGATTACTTACCAATACTTAAAAAGAAAACTACACGATTCAGCAACATGTATTGTGAAAGTAACTTGTTGCCGACAAGCTACGTTAGATCCAGGTTTAAATTTCAATCAGAAATGTCAACTTGGAATCACCCAGAAAGTCCGTTAATTTTTTTTCTATTTGGTAATATAACTTTGGGAGGAAGATTTAGGATATATAGCTGAAACTTTTAACTCCGTGAAGCTTAAGTACTAGAACCAATTTTCTGTAGATGCGTTCGCCTGTCATTCAATAACTCTAATAGGTGAAGATAACCTCAAAATTTCATGACATCTTAACCTGCGTCACCTGGAAGTTATGGGATAATAACAGTGTTATGTGATAGTTTCCCAGAAATTTCTCTTGTGGGAGGGGCAACTCAAGAAGGTTCCCGACCAGAAACAATATGATGAGAATACACTATATCTCTTACAGATGAAGTTAACCTGAAAATCTTATCATGACATTCTAACCTAGGATTTATGGGATAACAGCAATACATGTAACGGCTCCAGACTCGGAACCTCTATATGCTAGTTTCCTAGAAAATTCAAGATGGCGGTTATTATATCTCGCGTCTACATATTTACTAACTGTGTTGAATACAATTATTATAAAAACATGAGTTTATTAACATGGTCAATATTATCATCGCAATTAGTATAACAATTTTTACCTCGTCAGATAATTCCTGTGCTGGTATTGTTAAAAAAACTGCAAATTCTAGCATCACTGCTACAATTGTCAGTCCAGCTTTAAAGCACTCCTCGAGCGACGCCCTGTGAAACAGAACATTAAAATTAACAAAAAATATATGCTCTCTCTACAAATTTAACTGATATTTCACTTACATTTCTGAAATACTGTACATTTGAAGGCACATCGATACTGTAATAGTTACTATGTAACCCAGTATGAATCCAGAAAAAGTGCTGTTGATATCTCCCACGTATCTGCAAGGAAATATTTCAACGTATTATTTTTTTTCTAATATTGTTGCCAAGTTTATTTTTACGCTATTAAAATGGACTACTTCTTAAAATTGATTATCTACAATAAATACTGTTTCTCCGTATAAAAAGTTGGTGACAAAAACTATTTTTCTGAACTCATTAATAATGACAAAAAAAGTTCCGAAAATTCCAGTTCTTTTCAAGGGAAGAAATATTTTTTGTTCTACAGACAGGATTAATACGGGAACTACTAGAGCAAATGTGTTCGGCATTTATATGCCGACTTACAACAGCAGTTCTATTGAGTAGTACATCAGAAAATTAATTAGTAGAATAGTTAGTAGTGTATTTGTGAGGGAATAAAGAATATTTATTTTCTGGAGTAAATTAGTTGTTTCAGAATCCACTCAAAAATTTGTATCAATATTTTATATTATTAACCAATTGTTGAAGGATATAATAGTCTACGAGCTAACTGCCGGCTATATTTCTGATTTCATACCTACTGACATGAGATGGGAACTCAGTAAACTCCACGGAATAAAGGTCTAAGAGCTAGCAGCTGGTGATATTTCTGATTTCATACCTACTAACATGGGATGGGAATTCAGTAAACTTCAAGGAGATTCGTACAGAATCACTGAAGTATTAGAGGTGTAAACTAGGGAGCCATTCAAAGAGTAGACTTAGATCTAGGAAGAGAAAAATTAGAAGCTGCAAAGAATCTGTCTAATCTAGCTATAAAATTAAAATCATCAGAATATGTGTGCCATCTCCAGAAAACTCCTTTTAAATAGGTTATTGCATCTATGCTGAAATCGATACAATGGCCATCATTTATTTAATGTCTGGCAAAATCGCAAGACCCGTTCTTAAAGTTATGGTCAATTTTATGTGCAACTATACGATCTTTAAGGTGTCTTATAGTTTGACCTATGTATTGTTACCAGTCTCAATTTTTCCTCTAGATTACTGGACATATTCATCTGGTCTACTCTTTGGTATGAAAATAACCTCTCCAAACTTATTTACAGATTTACGAGTGGTTCAAACTTCCTTCACACATTTTAAAATGTGACATAATTTAATAGTAAGATCTTCAATATAAGGCAGAGAAACGAAACAAATAGGCAGAGAAACTAGGTAAAGGGTCAAAAAAAGATGAAGTGATTGAATGTCATTGCCACTTCTTATAATTAGTGCTATATGGGGTGTGGCAAATAATAATTTGTTGATTAATTTCTATGGAAAGGATTAGTTGTTAGGATATTTTTGAACCCATCGGTGTCCCAAAAGTCTATTTATAAAATTTGTTACTGAATTCAAAAAAGGTATTGCTAAAAAACGTATCTATCAATTTAATAATGCTATCAACTACTAACTTAATTGAAATATTAGAAAATAATGAAAAAACATCTAATCTAATGAGTTTTGGGTAACTGGATATTATTTAGACCCTTAAGCAGACCATCAAAAAGAATAGATGAAAAAAGCACAAGATCAATCAACACACTTTACTGGAAAAAAAATCTATGGTGTCAGCACATTTGATGAAATCAAGATAATGGTGGAATACGTTACAGATAGGTTATTTCTTCCACCAGAACGAAGAGAGTAGTTAAAGACGAAGGCATCAACAACACCAGGTAAGCAGATATTTATTCTTATACGGGTAACCCCATTTACATAAAATACAAAAAACAAAAAATTTTGTGTAAATAACATTAAATCTAAAAAACATATAAACCTAAAGTTGACATGTCTAACATTGGACTCAACTTTTAGAAACAATACAAAATACAGAATAAAATATAGTTAATTAAAATTAAAATTATAATAAAATACATGTTGTCGCGAAGAAAAGATAACACATCAAAACCAAACAAACGGCAGCATTAAATATTATAATATAACAAGCGCTTGATTACATTGACGGAGTTATAAAACACATCAATATGCGAGGAGTACTGATTGACTGTACGCATTAACCTAGTCATTGCTGAACAAAACCCATAGTTAGTTCTATGAAATGAAATATGGAAGAGTTCAGAAGAACGAGTTCTCATTGTCGTATTCAAGGAAATTCTGTCTAGTAAGGAAGGACAGTCTAGTTCACACGACAACAACTGGTATAGAAAACAAATATCAGCTATGTTACGCCGATTTTGCAAAGATTGTAAATGCATTTGTGATAAAATATCACTATATTGATAATTGTCCCTGCTTAAACCCATTTTAAATGCTACTATACGAAGAAATTTATTTTGAAGTTTCTCAATATTAGCTATACGTGTGTTATAGTGGGGGTTTCATATGACAGAACAGTACTCCAGAATAGATCCTACTAGTGAACAATATAGTAAACGAATCGTATTATGAGAAAATGTTTTAGATGAACGATTGATAAAATCCAAAACCTTGTAACTCTTGGAAACAACTAGATCAATGTGTTCTCGAAAAGTCAGAGAATTATCGAAAACGAAACCAAGGTCACGAATTTCACTTACTCGCTGTATCGTTTGTGAATTAATAACGTATGAAAAGATTATAGGTTGTGAAATTTTTGCAAAAGTAATAATAAAACATTTATTGATATTCATGTCAAGATCATTCCTAATACACCAGGCAAATAAAGAGTTTAAATCGGATTGTAGTAACATAGCATCATTGCAAGTTGCAATTTCTTTAAACAGTTTGAAATCAGCATACATTAAGATATTACAATGATTAATAATTTTGCCAATATCATTAATAAATAAATTAAAAAGAAATGGTCCCGCGTAAGAGCCCTGTGGAACTCCCGAAGACACACTTATAATCCTGGAAATAATACCCCCCACTTCAACATAATGGTATCGGTCTGAGAAATAACTCTTTGTATAACCATCGCTAGATGGTTAGAGTGGACACGCCTCCATCATGGCTAGTAGTCTTGAACACTTAGAAAACATACTTAAAAGAGTCCACCAATACTTTCAGAAAGACTTAACGCTAAACAAATACATGATGGTGCCTAAAATACCCCTCAGCTTGCAAGGGTCTAAGTTTATGATTGAAAATACTGAAGCGAAAATTTTACCCTACCAGTGTTATTATCAGAAGTTGAAGAGTGAAATATGAAAAAAAGATCACTAAATTTGAAATGTGGTTATACCGTCTCATACCCAACATCCGTTGGGCAAAACAAGTCAGCCTCAAATAAGTCCTTGATAGAATTAATAACAGTAAGAAACAGCTAAACTCAGATGATATTTTAAACATACCTGAGCAAAAAGCTATGATAATCTAACAGCCTCCTCAGTTCCTCATGCTGAAGTCTGTCCCCAGTGCTGAACAGCCTCTCCATTTCTTTATTAACCACTATAAATTGTTGATGAGTCAAAACAATGATCGATATTAAAAATGCAGAAAACGAGACCAAAGGTATGATTTCAGCAAACACCCCCACAAATATTTGGGAGGCTATTAGCAAAGGGGGAGGCATCCAAGCTGGTTCATGTGACGGAAATGGAGAAAACGTTGCTTTGGCTAATAGCGATGGACCGAAGAAAGTGATAATTCCGGTAACGTAGAATGAGACTATAGTGAAGAATAGTGTTCTGATAGTTTTGTGTCTTTTTATAAAGCTGTTCTTTTCGCTTTCTGTAATGTTCATATCTTCAATTCTCCAGAAGTTCTCCTTGGCATCCTTCACCAGTTTGCAAATTCCTTCGCGTTTTAGGAAAAGTACGGTCATGTATAGGACGCCCTGGAAATCAAATTCTATTGGTTACAATAATATACAATATGTCTCCCTAAGTTGGAATCATATGGAGAATTATCTTAATATTAATTTTAGAAAAAAAAATTATTCTTTATAAAAAGTTATGCATGTTCTAAAATCTAAAATACTATCAGCAAATTTATACTCTTTTTTCACTCCTATATGCGGCTTCTCATAAAATATTAATTTGATAAAAAAAATATTAAAAAAAGTTGATCGAAAGTAAAACTTTTTCATTTCGTAATGTTTTCTATCAATTTCGCAAGTTATACACGTAATGGATGCATACGAATTTATTTTACAAATAAGATTTAAAAAAATGTAATTAACAAAATAATAATACTGGAAATAAATATACAATTGATGGTCACTCATTCCACATCACCGACATATTCACCCTGTTGTTCAATACTTTTTTATTCGTTCTATTGACGTATAGATTCCTTATCATTTGAGGTAAAATTTCCTGACATGTTTCCAAAATTATTCCTCTAAACGGTTAACACCTTGCAATGGCCCTTCCTGGTAAATTTTTTGTTTTGACTAACCCCCTAAGAAGTATTCAAGGGGGTTTAGGTCAGAGGGCACTAGCAGGACAAAAAATATCAGAATATTTCTGAATAACTTTTCCATGGAACATATATTCAAGATATTCGCTAACAATCAGTGTATTGTGGCAGTCTATGAAGTGATTGATGTCAGTTTCTAAAAAAGCATCCATAGATTAGCGAGAAAAAAGGTCATATTAATCAGTTCGCATAAATTCCACATCACACATTCGTCTTAAATAAATATTAGTAATGAGACTTTATTACAAATTGGGGATTTTCAAAAGACCACCACCGACAATGTTGTCTGGCCTTGGATGAGAGAGCAAAATTCATGCGTTTATCACAACCCCTATAATTCAATGTGTGAAGGATTTTTGGTTTTAATGGTCTGTATTTACTTTAAAATTCTTGTTTGGTAGTTTCTTTGAAAAAACAACTTTTAATGTAATTACAGCTCAAGTTAATATATCCAACGAAATATACCAAATATTTTTCGAAAGGACACTAATGGCAAACTTTATCAACAACAGATTTTACAGGATTAAACAAAACAAACCCTTCACTAACCACAGACCTATGACAACAGGAATCTCCCAAGATGCAGTACTTTCACCTACTTTATACAACCTATACAAAGCTGACCTTCACATCAAGACACATCTGTGTGCAAGCAACAATGCACAGGACTGCGAAAGCGTTGCATGAAAGTGATTTCAGGGGTCTCCGGGAATGAGATGCAGGTTGGAGGGAGGATGCCCCTCCAGAGGTACTCGACTATGTTAGCATCCATGAGGAACCTGCGGGTTTCGATTTACCTCGCAATATATGGAAGACGGCAAATAGAATTAGAACGGGACCCGGCGTCTGCGCAGATATGCTGTATAAATGGAATAAACAACACACGTACAATTGTGAATGCGGGGCAGCCTATCAAAAAGTCAAACATATATACCAAGACTGTTAACTTTCGGCCTACCAGGGAAGAATAACGGATATATATATACTCTTCCTCCTGCAGCGACTGAATGGATAAAGAACCTATCTGTTAGTTTGTGATTACTATGTGAGGACTTGTTATATACAAATGCTCTGTTTCTGTTTTTACTCTGTACTATTCTTGTTCTTGTGTAATGTTAGTGTTTAAATGTAATTTCGAATTTTTACATTATAAGATCAGCTCATGTATACTATTGCCATACGCTAAATATAATTGCACAGTGTACCTTCAAAGAGAAACATACCTACTTCCAGAAATTTCAAGCCCAAAAACTTGGTTACGGATAGCCCACAAGGAGTTAAATGGCTGGACAAGACCAGGGAATTATGCTGGACCAAAAACTAAACTGGAAAGCAAACTCAATGCAGTTGGCCGTTACTTGGTGGAAATTAAGACTCATTATGAAATAATACACAGTATTATTGAATTCCACTTTATTTAGACACACTTGTGACAATTGTTTTGCTACATTGTAGCTTCTTCTGACAATAAAGTGAGTTTACAAAATGTAAAATATATATAGTATTAAAAGGTACACTAAATGAACTAAATATAATGCAAAAATAGATTAAAATTCAATTGTTACAAGTGTGTCTAAATAAAGTGGAATTCAATAATACTGTGTATTATTTCAGAATGGAAAACATACACAAAGTATTTAGGAAAAAGAGGAGAAACGGCAATTATACAACTGTATCCATTCTTATCCAGCAAAAGTAAAATGACACATGGTCCCATATTTGTAAAACCAAACTTAACAAACTAGAAGGAGTTTAGAGTAAACTCTTAAGGATGATTACCAATTCTTGATGATTTGTACGAACACATTCTAAGAAACCTAAAACTTAGCCTAAACAGAAATGGATTTTGATCATTTGGATTTTAGGACAAGATCTAAAGGGAGGAGTTGACGGAGACAATTTCCCTTCCCAAGAACCTTAAAGTTAGTGAGCTAAAAAGTGAAACTGAAACTCCACTTCCCTTTCTTCTAAAGCAATGATCTATTAACATGATGTGTCCAACCCAGGCTTGAGAACCCTCTCATGGAAGCTCTTGTCTGGATCTACCCTCGTTTCATCATGCCAGAACATTATTTCTAACAAAATGCCAATAGAAAACAAGAAAACTGCCAAAAATTTCCAAGTATAAAAGACAAAACAAAGTGTGGTGTTGATACAGTGGGTCCAAAATAATCACTATAAGTAATTTCGACAAGAAGTTGAATTATTTATCCTGTGCATTAGAGTTTTCTCTCTTCAGATTTTCTCCTATAACAGATAAGTATTTGAAAATTGTATATGCAAAACAAAGTGTAGTAAGGCAATTTTGTAAAATTGCCTGGATTACTGACTGTCCGTACAGAAATTCTTCCTCACAGTTATTGCGAGAGAAAGAGGTGTTTTCAAAATGATCAACCAGTGTTCCTGTATATAATTAGTGTTTTGTACATTGAGTTATACTTATCTGTGTTTGGAAACGTTTTAACTCCCACACTGGACGGTATGTATTGTATTTCGAAGTTTGTTTCTAAAAAATTTCATTTTGATGTTTATTTTTAACCGACTTCCAAAAAGGAGAAGGTTATCAATTCGTCGCGTATTTTTTCGCTTTTTTTTGTATGTATGTTACCTGATTTCTTCTCCTGTGGTGCACCGTTTTGAAGGAATATGGTCTTGTTATAAAATTTGTGAATGAACACATGCGTGCATGGAAATCGACCAATATCCCTAATATTTTAGTCGATTTTTCGTTAAATTCTTATGGATGTGTATAGTTTTTTAACGTTTAATCTATTAAGGAAGAACCTTAAGTGATCTCATATACTTTTCTGCGACGTGCAACTTGCAGTTTTGCAGAAAATCGCCGAAAATTCCAAAATTCTTATCAAAGTTTCATCGAAATGACATAACAGACATTTCCTCATAAATATTTTAATTCCAACGTAATAGTGCGGTAATTTTAGGCACTGGAAGTTTTAATTGCGAATTTGAAAATTTTCTATGTACATCTCAAGCATATAGGTAGTAAAGCATAGTATTTTCGGCTCCTTAAATCAATGAGTGCCAAGCTCGTTTTGTTTGTATACCAGGCAAATACTTATTTAAATGAAAATTTTTCCATTTTGAGAAGACGGTGCTTTTGGTTGTCACATTCTCCCGGCCTAACAGAAAATTCAGTGACAACACATGCCAAACTTTAAATTGCTATTTGGTGCGTTTATAGACAGGGTGTTTAGTTATAGCAAACAAAATCACAAAGTAAAGTGGTAGAAGGAGTTGCATTTATATGAAGATTGAAATATAGGACGGACTAGAATGATAGTGGTCCGTAGGCAGCCGTATATACAGAATGGTTGGAATTTAGAGTGGACTGGACGTTTGATGGTATAAAAATTTTGAAAAACATCTGAAATTAAAATTATATAGGGTGACTAAAAAACTGTTATATGATGTGGACAGAAGCTAATCATATACAGGATGGTTGAAATATATGCTGGAGTTGAATTATATTTATACAGTGTGATTAAAAAAATTATTTCTTTTATAGCCCATAAAAAGTTGCAGAGTGGAGAGGAATTAATGTTACACAGGGCGATAACATAAAATGTTAAAAAGGAAATAATTTATGGGGTAGCCCGCAAGGAGTTATATACTATGGTTGAAATATAGGACGGATTTGACTCCGTAAATATGGGATGGATTCTACTCCGTCCTATAGTTTACAGAAGGCAGCTAACAAATTTATGCTAGTTATACAGGGTTGTCAAAAAAAGTTGAAAAAAGTTACATGGCGTAGTCCATAAGGCATAAATATATTTTGGGATTATTAAGTCAACGCGTACTAGTACATTTTGTTCGAAAAGATTTACCTGTCAATTTAAATGAGAAAGTATCATTGTGTAATGTTGAGGCTTTCGATATTATCTGGTTCTGTCTATTAAGGTTATACATACAAAGTAAAAAATAAGGAATGAAAACTACCTGAGTTCAAAAAAAAAACTAAAAAGTTGAAAATAAAACATTTTTAAAAAATATATAACCGAGTTCTACCTATAACTAAAAAGCTAAAAATAATTATTTCAAAATAAAACTCTAGCAAATAAATAACACATTCAATGTTGTAAGGTACCTACACAGGAAGTAAAAAATGTAAACATTAAAAGGTGCTCATTCTGTACAAATTAATTACCTACCAATCTAGTATATTTTTGAAGTCGGTGCCAAGCAAAAATCAAGTTTGATGAATTAGAAGATAAGTTGGCAATGAAGGATTTGCTTGGCACCGACTTCAAAAATATACTAGATTGGTAGGTAATTAATTTATATAGAATGAGCACCTTTTAATGTTTACATTTTTTACTTCCTGGGTAGGTTACCTTACAACATTGAATGTGTTATTTATTTGCTAGAGTTGTATTTTGTTATAATTATTTTTAGCTTTTTAGTTATAGGTAGAAGTCGGTAATATTTTTTTGAAAAATGTTTTTTCTTGGTTGTCAAAAATTTGACACTGGCAAATTGTCGTTTGGCGATCACTTAGTACTGATGATAGCGTTTTCTTGCGTATCTAGCAATAGATTTCTCCAGCCCAAATGGAGGTCGACGGAAGATTGAAGAGGAAACTTAAGAAATCCAGGTGTATGATGATAAATAACAGGAATATCGACCTCAATTTGGTCTTAAGAAATTTATTGTTAGAAAAGCAAAAAGTGGGACCCTTAGGTTCAAGTAATCGCCAAACGACAAATTGTCACTCTTTTTTTTGACAAACAAGAAAATCAAAATCAAAGCGAAATTTTCTATAAAAAAACCTCTAAATGTAATACAAAGAGATTGACAAGAACTCTAGGGTCGGAGGTGAAATGTGTCCAAACACAATATACAAATTACTATTTAAATACAGGAATACTGGTTGATCATTTTGTAGACATCTCTTTCTCACAGAATAACTGTGAGGAAGAATTTCTGTAGGGACAGTCAGTAGTCAGTTCCTAATCCGGGCAATTTTACAAAATTGCCTTACTACATACACTTTGTTCTCCATGTTTCAACAGCTCCAAATGTTTCAGAGCCTAGGTCAGACCCCAATATCAATGGCATTTTTATGAGAAAATGGAACATTAAAATCTTTGACAATTTGCAGGTATGTACTCAGTCTCCCGTTTCTCATAAGGAATCAGTATTGAAATAGTGAAACCACCGTATCATTCAAAATCAAAAAAAAGTTTTTTACAGCCCAGTACAATTAATTGATATTATATAATATCACGTTATGAAAGAATGCGCAGCAATAGCCCTAATATATAGTTAAAACAATACAGAGGGGTACAAAATACCCCGATTATATTATTAACTATATTTTAAAAACAGATATGTCGTTTGTGTTTAACAAAAAGTATACTTACGTAAAAATTGAACGTTATATTATAACCGATTTGAATAATTTCAGCAATAGTATGTTCAATTTCCACAAGCAGCAATACCTCTAAATACATTTCGTACCACAAATTGAGAGTTATGAAAGAAAACCAAAACAGATGAATCGGATGTCGACCATTCTCTGGATGAAGACCAACAACATAGAATATCTTATAACACATATCAATATTACTGAACTGCATCACGAAGCAAATTCAACAACTTTAGAAATAAACGCACTGATCTGACGATTTAACGGTTTTTATATCTCTAGAGAGAAAAAAACGCCAACAATTAAAATAATTGCTTTTCTTAAATATAGATGAGGTCTTTAAGAAGGGTTTATCTTTCTTTTTCCACAGAAATTTGTGTCAATTTCAATTAAATTTTCATCGAGCGATTATACACGATGTGTTGGATTTCTTGCAATAAAAAATAAATTGTGAGTGTTTAATGGGGGGAATAATAATCTTAATTAAATTTCTTGGGGTTGATTTATTAAATATGAACAGGGGAGAATAGTGTATGAAAATCATTTATACATGTTTATGTTTCTGTTATTTCAGGGTATAGGTATGGAGAAGCAGCTAAAAAATCGCAAATTGTAACATAATCAAAAGACTAAAGGTAAGTGAGTGCGGGGTAATCATGACGCTTTGCTATTTAGGTGTAAATTTAGTGAAGATTTTGAGTAAACTTCATTGTGTCACAAATAAATAATCGCCTTGTTTTGAGCCTTTTTAAACAGCAAAGGTTAGTTGCCACACTATATAGGGCGATCCAATAGAGTGTGGAATGAAGATTGTGGCTACACTGATCAATATTTCTTATAAATGTGCCGCCACTGAAGGATGAGGGCTAGTCAATCATATTCATGTTTGTTTTTTTTTAATTAAATGCCTTGTATATTATCACATATTGGAATTCCTCAGTTAATATTAGTATGATTTTATGTGTCATACATGTTACCTAAAATGTATCGTATGGACGTTATTCGATATTTTGTAAAAAAGTACGTCTAGAAGCAGTTGAATTGCACATGTCTGGTATCATAGGAGGCTGTAATTATGGTAAACTATTACCCAACTCCCATATTACCAAGAGGCAGAGTAGTAATGATGAACTCTCTCTATTATGCCAGATATCGTCACTCCAATTTTGAAAAGTTTATCCATGTGTTACGAAATTTACCAAAGCCGACCCTGTTTCATTTCAGTACGACAAGGATCGCTGGGATATAAAAAAACTTAGAAGGTTCGGACTGGAGAAGAACTTATCTCGATCATAGCTCGACAACTTGTAAAATTGACCCTGGATTATACTAGAGAATTCGATGCTGATTTTAAAAGGAGGACCCATCCTTGCAGCAGTTAGTTAGTGGAGCGAAGAGCTTATATGTAAAATTGTTGTTGTGATATTTGAATCAGCTGTTGTATTTTCGATGTAAATAAAAGTTCTAGAAAAGTGAATATTAGTTTTATACTTTTAAATTGAACCCACGGACTATATTGCACATGGGTAACTTTCTCCAATGCAACCCCCATATATTTTACGTTATCATATACATTTTTCTTTCCGACGATATGAGATTATCTGTATGCAAGGGCATACCTAGCTTTTGGCTTAGAAATTAGCAAATCATAAATAAAATTGTTCTAGAAGGGAGCAAATCAGAAAAAAAATTGTTCTAGAAGAAGGCGTCAAATTTACGGGAAGTTTTTAAGGCTCCTGACAGGTACTTTGACCCCTCTTCGGTACGACCATGTCTATATCTGTGTCTAATTTTTTTTCTAATTCTTAATTCCTTATAACTGTGGAGTTTTTTCAATCCTCATAGAAACCAGACCGTAGATTTCACTATCAAACTTTATTAAATGATCAATTAAATGAACAGGAATTACCAATAACCTCACAAGTCACAACATGATTTACTTAATAAATAATACATAACGATATAATTTTAAAGTAAACGCACAAAACTGTGACCTAATATGAATTCTTCAGCAAGAGGAATTCTGAACACTCATTCTGATTTCTTCAGTATGTTACGAAAGCACTTTTTACTACATCAGTGGTTAAACCCCTTCTTATTTCCTTTGTCGCATCGATTAATTTGTTTCAACACATCAACACATCTGATTGGATTAGGTTCGAAAGTGGTTCGTAAGATATGAACCCGTACCCTGGCCAGCTAGAAGTCCAGACCTGACCCTCTTTGATTTTTATATGTGGGGACACATGAAGAGTTTACAACAAACCTAATCCAGTCACATGTGTTGATGTTTTATTCTTCCTTAACTTCTAGGAGAGAATTACTTTTATGTTTTTTTGGACAATAACACCACAATAGAAATAAAACGACGTATATTGCAGGAATACCAAAAGTTTCAAAGTCTATTCTGACTTCGTTGTCAATGGCTTTATATTTATTGATGTAGAGGCAAAATAAAAATTTGATTTATAATATAAAGCCATTGACAACGAAGTCAGAATAGACTTTGAAACGTTTGGTATTCCTGCAATATACGTCTTTTTATTTCTATTGTGGTGTTATTGCCCAAAAAAACATAAAAGTAATCAAGAATATGTCACAAACAACGTTTAGAAGACAATTAGGAGAGAATGTCACGATATTTTTTTTCCTAGGAGTTAAGGGAGAACAGCACTTACACGGAACGGCTCCAGATTCGGAACCGTGTGTGCTACTTCTCTCGAAAATCCTAGATGTCGGTCTTACATCTCGCGTCCTCAAATTTAACGAAATGTATCAAATACATAAAGAAGCGTTCGAGAGGACATTCAATTGTGGGAAGCGCAACTGATGAAGGTTCCCTAACCAGAAACAATATATATTACATATATTGTCTTGCGTACAAAGGACTGACACCTCGAAGAGAGTATTCAATTTCTCTGACAGGTGAAGTAACCTGAAAAATTTTATCGTGACATTCTGTCCTAGGAGTTAAGGGAGAACAGCAGTTACACGGATCGGCTCTAGATTCGGAACCTCTGTGTGCTATTTCTCTCGAAAATCCTAGATGTCGGTCTTACATCTCGCGTCTTCAAATGAACTGTAATCTTAGACTTTGGGTAAAATAGTAATAACTGTCGTTTTGTACCAATTTGGATTGTTTTGTTTTGTCTTCTGACCCAAGGGATAAATTTGATGCTTAATTACCGTTATTCTTTACTACTACCTAAAGGCCTTTCATAAAAGTATTTTGCAAAGAAATCTACTCTAAATAGTCAAATAAATAACCGCGTTGTTTTGGGCCTTTTTAAACAGCAAATAAATTTTAGTTGCCACACTAAATAGGGCGAACCAATAGAGTGTGGAATGAAGATTGTCGCTCTTCCTCAATTCAATTCAATTCAATTTCAATTCAATTTATTAGCAAAAAAATACAATTATAGTTGTTACAATAAGATTGTCACTAACATTATTACCAAGGTAACAGTAATAAGTAAAAATATCAAACATTAATGTTAGAATGGTAAATAAGAGAGAAAAAAAAATGAACACCTAAGCATAAGCTTGTGTTGTGTCCAAGAGAACATTCAAGTATGTTTAAGTTAGTGCTAAATTCATTACAATTAAAATCTGCTACTTTACTAACCAAGACATTTATATATACTCGTACTTATATACATAAACATATACTCATATATACACACAGACAGATATACTCATACTAACCCATACATACCCTTAATTAATATATATTTATAATATTCCATTTTACTAGTCACTGAGAATAAAATAATTACAATAATACAAAACAACAAAATATAACTACATAAAGTATAACTAAACATGAAGTAGAAATAGAGATATGTAAATAAGGGTATTGTTCTTTAAATAAAGTAATTTATTTTTAGTCTTTTGATTATTCCAGAAGGGCTAATAAGCTATCATAGTTCTGGGCTATGTATAATTTAATTTTTTTATTGAACTGTTTCTTGGTTAGTTTTTTGAAAATTAATGGAATCACATTGTATACTTTTATACCGTTATATAGTATGCATTTTTGACATACAGTTTTATTCATTCGCTCAGATTTGAGCAACTGTTTATCCTTTTGTCTGGTGTTATGTGGATGGTTTGTTTTAATGAGGTTATTCTCTGAATGTATCGTCTTTAGCAATTCATTAATGTAAAGACCTCGCACGTTCAATATTGTCTGTGTAATATAAATATGCTTGACACTTTGACGATTATTTAACCTAAAGATTATTCTAAGTATGTAATTTTGACATACTTCTATTTTTTTTAAGTGCGTGTTATATGCCTTCCTTATTTTCATATTTTCAGCTCTTGTTGGTTGCATTTGTTGTCGAATGTAGCGTTACAGAAAATAATCAAGTGCGTTATGTCTGGCGAACTCGCTGGTCAATGTATTAGTCCATCCCTTACCATCTAGTGTTGATGGAATTCATTATTATACCAAGCACGATGAGAAGCTGCCCTATCTCTTATTTGAGTAACGAGAACTTTTTCTAGGTGTTGAAATAAATAGTTATCTAAGAAATTTACCTTAACTAGTGGTCGCCCAGTGGTCGAAATTCGACCCTATTTCATGGAATTGTAAAACGTATATTTTTATAAGTAACATAGTTGTGGAGAAATCGGAGAAGTAGATGTAATGACCAAAATTGTTCACTCACATGGACAAATCTATTGAAATAAAAAGAAAATAAAAATGTAATCAAATATCGGAATTCGAAATATTTTTGACAAATGAATGACCCCTCAATTTTTTGGCTGGAATCGCTTCTGGCAAAATATTCGATATAATAATTGGAAGATTGTTCTTTGCAAACTAAAAGTTTTCATCATTTGTGGTTTCAGTCAAGTTCAGGAATATTAAAGAAAAGAGAGGAGCAACAACTCTAGGAGAACTTAAATATTTAATACATTCTCTATTGTTCGCTGTCTGACATTTTTTTACACAACACCTTCGGGAGGTTGTGATAATAATATATTAATCAAATAATTAAATTCACATTAAAAACAGAATATTTAATGTTGAAAGTTACTGCAACGCGTCCGAAAAATCAATACTGATCTACTACATTGACTATTTTACCACTAAACAATAACAACGCTTGCATGCCACTTCCAGAAGTACATGCTCTAGGAACATAACAGCATCTAACAATCACTCCCTCCATATATAATTACTCAATGTTTTGAGTTTTGATCGTCTGGCGACGGCGGCACTGTCAGTTGTTTGGCGTTGACAGTATGGACGTAAATAATAAATTTTTATATTTTATATTTTATTTAATGAACGAACCAATATTATAAATGAATATTAGCATTCTGCTCTGAAGGTCGTCAGTAGCTACTAAACAAAACAAAAATGAAGAAAGTCGGTTGAGAGACAGAGGAGAAAATGGTACCTAACCGTATTGTCTTTGCCTATTTATATATAGATATTTGAATTCAAAATTAAATCAAAGAAAAAGGGACCAACAACAAGTTAGTAAAATATTTCTTCCCGAACATTTACTGTCCGTTTCTCCTGACTATGTACATTGATAAGCTGTGGGTTTTGGTTCAAGTATTAATGAAAATTGTTTACTGATGAATCCATTGCGAAGAAAAGTATACTCGTTGGTAAATTTACATTCAATTTTTGCTCTACACAATTGCAAAAATTAATTATGAAAGCCAACCTCCTGCAATTCTTAGAGGTATATATCTCAAATTACCATAGAAATTTACTAATAAAACAACTATAATACTGAATTCATTATCTTCTATTATCCCTGATTGTGCCCTTTTTTATTTAGAGAATATTAAATCTTTCTGTAGCCCTGAATCTTTCAAAAATATTTTTAAAAGTATTTCTTTTGGATGAATTACAAATTATGGATTTTTATAGCATTCTATAAGACTGAAAACTATCTGCATGATTCATTTTGTCTAAAGTTGTCATTTTCAGTTACAAATAAAATTATTGTTAAAGCGGAAATTAAGGAGACAGAACTTTACTGTTTATTTTTCGTGGCCCACTTCTAAGAATAAATTCCATACTAATAAGTGAGGATTCAAAGAAAAGTATTAGAGACAGATATCGATAATCGCGTACCATTGGAAATGTAATGAAATTTCAGATTACACGAATCTATGAATAATAAGAAAACATGCTAAAAGCGTAAATCATTTTGATTTTATCGTTTCTGTATGATACAGCAGGACCAATATATATTTTTGGTAAAACCTGTTAGTGGTAAATGCTACCTACCATGGTTATATTCTTATATAGGGACACATAAATACTTTCCCATTAAAAATTAACTAAATGTTTCTTAGATAAGCCCTGAGAAGGCATATGAGATCGACATAGAAATATCAGGTTCAAGAAAACAACTTTTTATGATACGATATAAATTTATTATAACAAAACAACAACAATATTTTGTTACCATCTATTCCGCTAGGCTGATGGTCCTGAGAAATGTAAGATATGAGAATATGGCTTGCACTATCTGAAAAAAGAAAATTTATATAAGTGATAGGTGGCATCAAATAACTAATTGCGTATTTGTTTCCTGAATGATATTTGTGCTGTATATTCCAAACGTTTCGGGGTCTAGGTCAGACCCCGTTGTCAATGGTTAAGAAACTTGGATAAAAAAGGCACAATTCTAATATGTTAATTAAAATATTTGACAATTTGTATTATTTGAGTTACGTGAGAAATCAACTTCATCTTCAACTTCTAATTTTTATAATCTACATGCCAAATATGATAAAGGCACGGAAATTTCTGCACCTCCATTTTAATCATTTCACTCTCGAGCTCCAACTAGAAATGAATGCCACGTTGTTTGCCGCCTATCTTTCGACGGCTGACCTTGAAGACGCGCCCGACACTGACCTTTAGGCGAGATTTGCAATAGTAAAGTTTATT
The DNA here is from genome assembly GCA_034190945.1 of Octodonta nipae. Lineage (NCBI taxonomy): Eukaryota > Metazoa > Arthropoda > Insecta > Coleoptera > Chrysomelidae > Octodonta > Octodonta nipae. The sequence continues at coordinate 125,100,489 of CM067220.1, read as the reverse complement.
ATTTTTGCGTTTTTTTTTCTGCTGAAACGCGGCGGAAATCCCGCACATGTGGCCCTAGCCTTATTATGGTAGGAACGCAAAATCAATTGGTTTATTCGATCATCGATCTTTAACAAAACCTCTACCTTTCATGGATTGAATGCATTGCTTATTGTCAGCTATTAAATGGTGGTTGTCAGCTATTAAATGGTGGCCAATTTAAACACTTGCTTTGATTTTGTTACGAGGGCTACCTTTTATATTTCGGGATTGGACAACTCTACTGTTGCAATCTGACAACTGACAGCTCTATCGTAAAGTTTGACATTTTTGAGGTTATACGTACTCAGAACGTTTTGAAATACGAGCGCTATGTGTTGTTTACAGTAACTTAAAGGATTCATCTCGGCCAAAAAAATGGAATTAAATCGTGAACACTTCATGCGATTATTTTTTTCAACTTTCGACGTGGATTAAGTCAGCAAGAGTGCATGATGAACTTAATTTAATTTTTGGATGAAACTCCATCAAGGACCACTGTTTATCGATGGTATGGTGAATTCAATCGAGGTCGTAGTTCACTCCAAGACGAATTTCGTGAAGGTCGTCCAGAAACAGTTGTTGTTCCGGAAACCATTGATGCTGTGCGCGAACTGATATTGCAAGATCGTCATGTGACTTATCGTGAGATTGAGTCAACCTTACACATTAGTGGGACCAGCATACATTCAATATTGCATAAACATTTGAATGTAAAAAAAATTTTCGCGTTGGATCCCACACAATTTGTCAATCGTTCAAAAAAAGGCTCGTGTCGATTGATCGAAAGAAAAGCTCAAAAAATACGATCGCGGTGCTTCAAAACACGTTTATGACATAGTGACAGGTGATGAATCGTGGATTTACGCGTATGAGCCCGAAAGTAAACAGCAGTCGACTGTATGGGTGTTTCACGATGAGCCGAATCCAAAAAAAGTTGTTCGCGCACGAAGCACTTTCAAGCAAATGAATGCCTGTTTTATCGGAAAAACTGGACATGTCGCAACCGTACCACTAGAACAACGCAGAACAGTCAATTATGAGTGGTACACAACCATTTGTTTGCCGGTTGTCTTCCAAGAAATGAGGAAAACCAACCGCCGAATACGGATCACTCTTCACCACGACAATGCGAGCTCTCACACATCGGCTCAAACAACTACATTTTTGACCACTCAAAACATCTTTGATGAGTCATCCGCCGTATAGTCCTGACTTGTCACCAAATGACTTCTTTTTATTCCCGTACGTAAAAACAAACTGAGAGGTCAACGTTTTTCGACACCTGAACAAGCGGTTGCTGCGTTCAGAATGCATGTTTTGGAGATACCTCAATAAGAGTGGAAAAAGTGCTTCGACAATTGGTTCAAACGCATGCAAAAGTGTATAGATCTTCATGGGGAATATTTTGAAAAACAATAAAGCGATTTTCGATGATTAATATTTGTTTTTGTTCTCTAATCCCGAAATATAAAAGGCAGCACTCGTATTCTTTTATTACATTCATACCTTTTTTGGTTTAAGTGAATAGCAGAGTTTTTTTTTCTAGAAAAACTTTTTATGTAGCCGACTTGAATTTTAAACGTCCTGTAAGTAGAATTACTAGATCATTTAAATGGTTATATCCAATACTGGAGATACTGGAATTGCAATTTAAAAAAAATAATGTGTATGACGTCATACGGACCACATTAATAACGTCATGGGAAATCTATTTATGTCCAAATTTGAGCATTACTAAGTTTAAATTAATTTGTCCGAGGGTTTTTTCTTGTTTTATCTGGATAAACCAATTGAAATGTTTTCGTGTGGAATTGTCTTTTTTTTTAAACAGATCACCTAAAAATTAAATGCTTATTGATTTAATTATTAATTTTTGCCAGTACCCTCAAACTTGTCACCATGCTTATTTCTATGAATCCACCGGCGCTGATTGACACTCGTTTTTGACTCTGTATAATCATCATCAATACAACGAACTTAGCATCCTTTTGTGAAGGCCAGTTAGTAAAATATACGGTATTTCCAATACTTTCTATCTGTAAAAATACATTTTCAATTATAGTGTGCACAATAAATTAAAAGCTAATGCCTACCACAAAAAGAATTAAAATATGTATTGACAGACTGAAAACTAATAAACTGAAAGAACTGGGTGGTGGTCTTTGCGGACGATGGACGTATTGTTTTTTTAGATGTCTGTGCAGGAAAAAAGGAACAAAAAATATTATTCAGCGAAAAAACTTAATATACAAAAAAAGATAAAATCGAACGTTTTTCTTTTGGACAATAACTGTGGAAAAAGGATAAACTGATCTCGGGCTGTTTTGCCGTGGTCTATATTGGAATTTTATTCCTACATTTAAATGCAATTGCCGAGCATAAAAGCCTATACACTGTGAAATACTTACCTCGTCTGATAAAACCTGTACAGGTTTTAAAAACAAAATCATAAATTGAAACCCTACAACTGCTATTGCACTCAGGGTATTGGCGCACGTTTTCGGTGTTGGTCTGAAAATCAAATTTGCTAAAATTAACAATTTAGTAAAAACTGCAGTCCAGAGGGATACATGATCTGTAAAGTTTCTGACCTAACAAATATATAAAACATCTGAAAATTTATTTAATTTTTCTACTTAAAAGTCTACACACTTCTACCAGTGGTGCTCCCAACTCTTTAACTCGTCCATATAGTAATCCGTTTCATATTCTGCAAAATAATTGTTTACTCTCTCTCTCTCTCTCTCTCTGTCCTCCAGTGCAAATTTTAGTTTAAAGAGAAAGTCACTTGGAGTTAGATCTGGCGAGTAAGGAGGATGATATGCAAATTTCGACATCTAGGAGTGTCAGGAAAAACTAGCTCACAGAGATTCTAAATCGGGAGTCGTACTGCGTGTAATGCCGTTTCCGATTGATTCATAGGACAGAAGTAACCCGAAAAAAGTTATTGGTTATTTAAAACCTATAAAAGAAATCGTTTAATGGATTGAGAAATCTCGAAAAGCATTGGAAATGTTATATTGATTTTAACACCTTTTTAGTGTAAAACCAGGGTACCCAACCCGCGGGCAGTTTTCTCATGCTTAATTCTTGATTTAGTAAGTGACGAAAACACTCTTTCAACACATTTTACCCTGTGTTGTCTTTCTTTCTTTACTTTGATGGTTGTCCAACACTATTTAGTAATTAGGCCATAATATTGTCTGTAAATTCAGTTTTTTTGGAAACCCTGACGCCACTCCACTGGAACAGGCGTGATTAAATTCAACTGTACAGGATTTCATGGATGGTAAATATTTAATGACAGCAAGAAACTAGATTTTTCTTATCTTCACAATAATACTCAAATCAACCCAAGATGTCAACCAATACTGAGAGTGCAAAATTTTAGTTAATACATTTCAAAAAAATGAAAACATATTTCCTAAATTTTGTTCACTAATGCTGAAATCTTTATGCTGTAGTCAGTAACTTTTCAGACTTGTGTACAATTTGGAAGAAGCCATCAGTCGGGTGCTGACGCAAAGAAAACAGCAGTTAACAATATATATGCTACGTTTCATGTCAACCGAATCACTCACCGACACAAGAATTTCATAGACAAAATGTGCGTCTAATGAAATGCTAAAAATAGTGGAAATGAAATTTCTGAGATATATAAAATCGCGGATCCAATATGCCGCAGATAGTTGGAGAAACTCCAGGCTACGACAAAAAAGCTTGTAAAATACAAATTCACTATCAATCGGGTCTTTTGGATATGCAGTTGGGTAAAAAAATCCAATATGGCGGTTCAAATTTGGTGGCCAAAATTGCAATATGTTGTACAAATTTTTGAAAATCAATTTGCACCAAATTGATGGTGTATGAGGTATTTTGAATTCACTGATCACGAATCAGAGGTTTTTTAATTCAACATGAATCTCAGATTAAAAACGGTTTTTTGAATCTCAGATTAAAAACCAGTTATAATCTAGCGATCGACTGAAAATGGCGAACCCAAGAAAATTTCGAAATTTGGTCGAGGTCTACCAATTTCACGAATCCAAGTTCGTATTTACAAAATTCAACATTGCACATCTAAAATCACGGAGGATATTTAAAAAATCAACCATTTTCGGGGTCCTTGATCGCTAATCCCGCGTTGGAATTTCGATGTTTACGTTATTCAAGATTAAGGATTAAACTTTACAAAATCAAGCGTCTTCCATGCAATTTTATATATGGGAGTTTTTGGGGGTTACTAAATTTTGTAAAAAATGGTGATCTAATGTGGCCGAGAGAAAATCTTCCGCAATATTGAATTCGCCATCATGAATTTTACAATTCCGGATTAATGAGAAATGATCCTGAAAATCCCCATTCATGGAATTTAACATAATCGCTAAATTCTAACTTGGGTTACTCTGTCAACGATCCCAAAATAGGCGAATTTTTATCCGCCGCACACTGGCGGAATTTCAAATATTTTCGGTCAAAACCCCAAAAAGTGACAGTTACGTGACTTTATTTTTTGAAACCTATTGATTTATTGAATCCAACATCAGTTCTCATAATATTAGAAACGAATGTTTAACTTGTTAACCACCACGAAAATGTATCGTCTCAACATAAAAATTGACCATTTTTTAAATCGAGTTTTTTTAACAAAATAGTGTCGTGTTTGGTGTAACATTTTATCATGTATTGTGAATCTGGGGGTATGTATCTGTGTTTCTAAAGTTGATTTTTTACTTTTTCAAATTTGCTTGTTATAAAACGAATAAAATTAAATATACAACGTAAATTTTATCCAAAGATTTATTTTATTTGCTTAGAAAGTTACGAATTCATTAGAATCAGACAATTTATAAATATTAAAATCAACTTATACATCTTGGCTTATTATCTGTCTCAATTGCAGTTGCTACTATGTGCTACTCTCCTTTTTATTAAATAATTAAAAACATAAAATAAAAAAAAACGAAAATATTTTTCATTTATAGGTTCTTCCTCTGAGAATGTCAACATATGTCGTCGACTGTTACTTGAATATTATACAGACTATAATTCAACAGATAATAAAGAAAAATTCGAAAATCTTCTCCATTAAGTAAAATTAATTTAAGACATACAATAATTCTTTGTATGTTTGACGGAAAAACTGTAAATGCTATAACTGACACGAAATTAAACCAACGATGTTACCTGTGTCATTTAACGTGAAAAGACTTAATGTATTGCTTAGTTTGTTTACAAATATTGTTAATCGGGAATTCTTAAATCTTGGAATATGTTTGTGTTTTGAACGTTTAAGTGATGTAAATTATATATAACTATATGTAAGTGGCAAGTTCGAGGTGCAGAAAATAAAAATAAAACAGATATTAGAAGAAAACGTATAAACTGTTTTTTAGATGAGAAACAGAACTTCCTGTAAGAGGACGAATAAGTTTAAAAAAAATTTTGAAAGTTATAAAATTTTTTTTTTATAACAAACATCCAGTTTTTACGAGTCCTTTCTCGCAAGTATTAAAAAGTTTACTTACTCCACGGACATGGTATATAATTGCAGACACATACATGGCGTCATCATACCTGAATATGCAAGAGTGAACATGGAAAATGTTTGGTCGATTTGTTTCACAATCCTGCAACAGAATTTCGAATCAGTTCATAAGCAAAATGTGTGACAAGTTATAGTACAGGAAATGAAGCATTTCACCTCGCAATTTTTTGGTCCTGTATGGATTGACTTGAAATTTTAACAGAAGGTAGGTAATAGCCCAAGGATCAAAATCTATATCGAACCAAAGGGCGCCAAAGCCTTGGTGGTTGTTGCCACCCCATCTCGGTGGTGGAAATTTTTTATTACGTTTTAACCACAGGAATCGATTAAAAAAGTGATTCTAAGTGAAAAATGTACTATACATTTTTTTGTAAAACTAATATTTTTCAAGTTATTATTGAAAGTAACAACTTTTAGACGAAAAAATCGACGTTTTTAATCGATTTTACGCGAATAACTCGAAAATTATACATTTTATCAAAAAAATTGTAGAGAACAAATTTGTAACTTTTAAAAAGACAAATAAAATTCGTTTTTTTAAATGTTTCTACGACTAATAGGAACCGAATTACGGTCTATCAATGTTTAGCTGTTTTCTTCAAATGCAAAATTTGAAAGATTCAAAATCAAATACCGGGAAAATGATGCATTTTTCGAAGAAAACTCATCGGATCTTTAAAAAAAAAGACTCTAGCATAAAAATTGAGTGAGTTATGATGATAATAAGGTCAGTACCTCATTTTTTACGAAAAAATCGATGAAAACAACCCCATAACGACCCTCATAATTAAAATTGATCTTCACCCTTCTGCAATTCTCTTTGTACATGTATTGTTAATACGTCCAAGAAGTTTGACCCATTTAAAACGCTTAGTTTTAGAAAAATTAGAGCTTAAAGCGAGAAACTATTCACAATTTCATATTTCTCAGCCTTCTTTTTTTAAATAATCTCCGAAAATACTGAATATATGACAAAAATAAAAATGTACTAAATTGTAGCTTTTTTAATGCCTAAAATTTTCCTTTACTTACATTTTTTGTAGAATGAATATTTGGCGAGATATAGCCGTTTAAAACATCGATATACGAACGAGCACCATCTTTTTGAGGCCTTTAAACTCACCCCATTTAAAAACCAAGGGTTCGAAAGAGATTTAATTTACGGATTCTTGTAGCTCTTGAAAAATCCTACAAAATCTTTTTTGAAGAAATACTCTATCGTTAAAAAAGAAGGAAATACGTTAAAAAAAACAATTAATTTTTTTTGCCGAAAATTTCCATTAGTATAGTACAGTACACTTCGGAACATAATAATCTACAAAACCGGTATATTTATGCAACATCCGATGAGTTTTCTTCGAAAAATGCATCATTTTTTCGGTATTTTACTTTGAATCTTTCAAATGTTGCATTTCAAGAAAACAGCTAAATATTGATAGGCCGTAATTCGGTTCCTATTAGTCATAGAAACATTTTAAAAAACCAATTTTATTTGACTTTTTAAAAGCTACAAATTTGTTTTCTACAATTTTTTTGATGAAATGCATAATTTTCGAGTTATTCGCGAAAAATCGATAAAAACGTCGATTTTTTCGTTTCGAACTTGAAAAATATTAGTTTTACAAAAAAAATGTATACAATATTTTTTGCTTACAATCACTTTTTTAATCGATTTCTGTGGTTAAAACGTAATAAAAACTTCCACCCCCGAGATGGGGTGGCACCCACCCCCAAGGCTTTGGCGCCCGTTGGTTCGATATAGATTTTGATCCTTGGGCTATCACCTACCTTCTGTTAAAATTTCAACTCAATCCATGCAGGACCAAAGAATTGCGAGGTTTTACCTTTTTTCGAGATTCATTTCCTGGACTATTATGAGATCACAATATTTTTGCTTAAAATATGCCGGGATTATTCCATTACGTTCGTGAGATTTGTGTGATTGAAATCAGCCGAAAGTGGTTTGGACTCATGACAGATGTAGATTATTGGTTACTAATCTAGTTTGTGAAGAAACTTGTCAGCGAACAAATTTTTTTGACATTCAAATGTTTATGCAATATTGAATGTATGCTGGTCCCACTAATGTGTATAAAGTTGAATCAATCTCACGATAGATCACATGGCGATCTTGCAATATCAGTTCGCGCACAGCATCAATGGCTTCCGGAAAAACAACAGTTTTTGGACGACCTTCACGAAATTCGTCTTGGAATGAACTACGACCTCTATTGAATTCACCATACCATCGTTAAACAGTGGTCCTTGATGGAGTTTCATCGCCAAAAATTAAATTAAGTTCATCCATGCACTCTTGCTGACTTAATCCACGTCGAAAATTGTAAAAAATAATCGCACGAAAATGTTCACGATTGAATTCCATTTTTTGGCCGAGATGAATCCTTTAAGTTACTGTAAACAACACATAGCGCTCGTATGTCAAAACGTTCTGAGTACGTATAACCTCAAAAATGTCAAACTTTACGATAGAGATAGTTGTCAGATTGCAACACTAGAGTTGTCCAATCCCGAAATATAAAAGGCAGCCCTCGAATAGCAGTATGTACAATTTTAATCAGTACACCTCAGATAAATATTACATCTAATACAAAAACATGTAGACATAAAAGAGTACAATCACAAAACAAAACTTGCTTAAAACTATTTTCAACATCCAAGTCAATCGAATGAAAGGCGAAAAATCGTGAAGTATTTTATTTTATTTGCAAAAAACAGGTAGGAATTTAATTTTTGTATTAATGAATCACCATGCCATTGTGAAGGAATTGCTATTCTGGGAATCAAAAAATATTTTTTAAGTTATTCCCTGATAGCCTTTGCTGATATACAATTTGCGCTAGGTTCTACATGAAAAGTTTGATATTCACCTCGGATTTCGTGATGTACTTGAGCAGTACCCAGACAGTTGCAATTATGGATTTGAACAATTTCTTGATGTGAGCATTCTACTTTATTGCGACCTAAAGTCAAATTGAAATTTTGTTTTTCATCTGTCAAATCAACCATCGGGTAAGGCCGCATAAGGCAAGTTTTAGAGAAAAGGCGTCGTCGCCAATAAATAAAAATGGTAATGGAACTTAATTACCGTCCAATGCTAGGGCCTATGGTGGTGGTAAACTCAACTCGCCCTTATCCAACCAGATGGAAAACCGTTTCTTCTGTGTGTATGTTTCGATGAAACTGGTTTCCTGAAACCTATTTCAAGAAACCAGTTTTATGAAACTACTTTCTCCAGTGTGCATCGTGCCTTAGTCTCACTATAAGACATTGGTTCTACTCTTTTTACATCACCGTCACCACTTTTCGTATATACATACTACGTTTATTACATAATTACAAAAAAAGGTAAGTACACTTCTAAATTAAAGTTAAAAATAGTATGAAACAGAAACCACTGCAAAGATAGCATTATTTAAGGTAAAGAACATAAGTTTAGTCATTTAATAGAAAAGCAAATGTGTACCCCAGCAAAAAGTTTTGATGGTCAATAATCTTCTTAACATTTTTGTATGAGAAACCATCGTCCATGTTAAACATCCTCTCTATCTCTATATTCAGCAATCTGAACTGATGCTGCGTATAATAATTGAACGTCATTAAGAAACAAATCGTCGTGGATTGCGGCATAATTTCCCCAAACATTGACACGAACATTTCCAAACAATTCAGCTGCTTAACAGTCATCCATGACGGTTGGTGTACTGGAAAAGATACTTCTAGTCCCATTGTCAGTGGTATCACGAAGAATGTTATTACAGCTGTTGAGGTTACTGTTGCCACCACCATAAACAGAAAGTTCATGTTTCGGAAACTGGCCTTAAAGTATTTTTGGTTTGTTTCGGACAATTCCATGTTCTCAACCTTCCAAAATTTCTGCCGTTTCTGAGTTAGCAGATGTAGTATATCAGATCGTTTTAAGAAAAGTGTGCCAGTGAAGATAAGTCCCTGAAATTAAAAATTGTTTTATGAAAGATAGTTGTGGCATTTCTGGTTTGTATTGTTTCTGATTTTTTTTTTTTGGCAATAACACCACAATTGCTTGAAAGTCTGTATATTTCAAATAGTCCAAACATTTCAAGGTCTAAATCACACCCCGTTTTTAATGGTAATAACACAAATTAACAAGAAAATTAAAAATCAAAAGGTTCGTAATGAAAAATTTAGTAAATCACAATTTGACATATACAGACTTTCAAGCAATCAGAAGAAATACAGACCTGAAATTAAAAGTCAAATGTAGTCATAAGAAATAAGCTTTTGTTAATTTGTAATACAGAAGATAAGTAAGTAAGTAAACAAACTATTGAACGTTTATGTATTTATTTGTTTGAGCTTTATTGCCCAACAGTATAAAAACTAACAGAGCACATAAAACTAAATAAAAATAGGCTGTAACTAATTAAATCTATCATAATAAACAAAAAATAAAAAGAAAGAGAGAAAAAAGAAAAAAATAACTCAATTAACGTAAATATTTCAATGTAAGGTGTTCACCGTTGATTCATTCACAGCTTAAACCAGATCTCCAACATGACAAAAATGAGTGTCACAATGCTTGCAGATAGTAACACACATTGTGTATAGGAGATTTGAGCAAAACGTTTGTTCGAGCCTCAGAACGAAGTACCAGAAAGTTGATTTTGTTAAGTAGTGTCATCGAATCAATATTATTATGATACTGAATTGTTGTAGCTGATATTTTATGTAAATCCATGATGAGAAAACACAAAAACGAAAACTACACTTAGAAATTTACACTTTTGGCAAAACGACACGTGTTTCGGCATCATAGAGGTATTATACCGTAGAGCACGTAAAGTAGCGAAATTTATGTAATAGCAATAGAAAGAGAGGGAGAATAAGCGCCTCGATCCTGATTAGTCAGTGTCAGTGGTGACGCCTACTATTGGTAGGGTAGAGACATAACAAGCGCACCCTGATATTGTCTTTCTCTTTCTATTGTTATTACATTGTCACTTACAGTAACGCCCATACCTAATTCACTCTACGTAGAATACCTCTATGTTCGGCATACAATGCCTTTACTAACTTTCACAAAATACTTGAAAAAACACGAAACACTCTTCGTACATTAAGGCTGACAAATGAAAACTGACTTAATAATCTGCCATATTCAACACCCTGTAGTGGATAGCTAGTGTACGTTTTAAAGGTCAGATATTTCATAAACCTTCTTTGAATTCGCTCAACAGAAATTTTGTTACACTCATAATAGGGACGCCATATTATAGCTCAGTATTCAAGCCGAGAACGTAAAAAAGTATAATACAATATTTTTAAAGTCGCAACATTTCAAAAACCTTGACAACTTCTTACAATGAACCTATACATTCGATGTCAAATTGTCAATATGATTCCTAAACGGCAGTTTCTCATCAAAAATAATACCAAGATCCTTTAGTTTTTCACTTCTCTCAAGGAGATTGTTGTTAATATTATATGAGTATTTAACAAGAGTATGTTTCCTGGTGAAACTAATATCTTTACATTTCCCGATGTTTAGTTGTAAGTTATTATGATTACACCACATTTGAATAACATCTAAATCATTATAACTGTTAATGACTGAAAATATTTTGAGATCATCTGCGAAAAACAGTTTACCTGAGGTGATGGCATGACTTAAGTCATTTATAAATACCAAAAATAGAAAAGGGCCCAAATTTGACTCTTGGGGAACGCCGGATGTTGGAAGAAAATAGTAAGAATTATATTTATTATATGAAACAAACTGAGTACTATTTTTGAGATATGATTGCACAAAAGTTATGGCTTTGTTACTAAATCCAAACAGCGACAGCGTATTAATTAAATTTGCATGATCAATTCTATCAAACGCCTTCGAAAAATCAGTATTAATTACATCAGCTTGCTTGTAATCATCTGCAAGAAATTGTGAAAACTGGACAAGGCCGATTTTTTAGCACTGCATCCATGTTGATCAGCTGAAATATATTGTGGAACCCATTGATATATTCGGTTATATAGAACAATTTCAAACAGCTTCGCAAAATTTAATAACATTAATATGGCTCTATAATTAACTACATGGAACTTATCTCCACTCTTCAATATAGGGCTGACTCTGGTGATTTTCCAAATAGTAGGGCACACTTGTTTACTGATAGATTATATAATGACTTCAATGGTGTACAGAGTGCTCCATTAGAAACTTTAACAAGAAATTTTTTTGTCATACCAGGTTCGAAAATTCAATTGAAATTTAATTAATATAACTAGTTTATCACACGATTAAAATTTAGTTAATATATATTTTTTTATTATAGCACCAGGATAATTACATTTAATGCGCATGTGTTAATTATTTCCTTGACTAAGTCACTAAAAAACAATTTATTTATTTTAATTTACTTTAACTACTTGTTAATGAAATAACCCCTAATTTGCATTAAAAATATAATATTAATTTAAAAATTCAATATATTATTAAGAATTATTTAACTAAATTAATTAAAATGAGTTCTGAAAAACCTGACAGTGAATTAGCAATTAGAAACTTAGAAAACGCAACAATAAATTTCGCAAATAAAATTATCGCGATACAACTTTTGTTTCGAGGAGTTTTTATTATGTAGAGAAAAAACGAAATTTAATTATTTAGATTAACATGTTCTTTTAGCTGACTTGGAAGAGTTTTCAAAAATTCACAAACGAAGGACCCTGTTGAACGGATTGCCTATGTTATACTCCGAACGGATTAGATCAAATTACCTAATAGATTTTCTTAAAATGGGGAACAGATATGTATTTTGTAAGAATGGGTCCTATAAATATTATAATAAAATTAAAGATTTAAAAATCGAAATTTTTTGAATTTTTCTTCTATAATCGTTATTATTGGCTGCAGAAAAAAAATTCTTAACAAAAATGGGTTAGAACAGAATTTTATAGAAAGTTGATGCCATTAGGTTGTTGAAAATTAAATTTTTTTTTCAAAAATTAGAACATTTGAGAAAAAAATTAAATTTAAAAAATTAAAAACTTGGTACAGAAAAATATTCTAATTTTACCCTAGTCACAAAAAATATATATTACTTTAAAGTAGTTGAATCTCCCAAGAATGGGTGATTCAGAACAGTAATTAGTTGTTTGTTTTTAAAAAGTATGAAAATTGTAGCAACTGCCAAATCTGAAACACTGAATAAAACTGAGGATTAACTGTGAGAATGTAGTTAATCCTGTTGTGTTTAAAAAGTCTGAAAATTGTAGCAACTGTCAAATCTGAATCACTGAATAAAAGTGAGGATTAACTGTGAGAATGTAGTTAATCCTGTTGTGTTTAAAAAGTCTGAAAATTGTAGCAACTGTCGAATCTGAATCACTGAATAAAAATGAGGATTAACTGTGACAATGTAGTTAATCCTGTTGTGTTTAAAAAGTCTGAAAATTGTAGCAACTGTCAAATCTGAATCACTGAATAAAAGTGAGGATAAACTGTGAGAATGTAGTTAATCCTGTGAGAGATTTGTTTCTATAGGAAGGCAACTACTGTTATGGGCAGTTTCCACAAACTGATCCTAGATACTACATCTTGATTTTAATTACTTAACTCATCTGTATTTTTTTATTGTGAGGAGTGAAAATCCCAAATGAAGTTTCAAAATAACTATTTACCTCCTCAATCATTTAAAAACTGCTTAAACAAACTGTAACAGTCAAATATTTTTAATGATAATTACTCCAGATTTGGAGATCAAACTTCTCCAAACACAGTTAAGTATCAATAAGTATCTTACAATATACAAAACAGAAGAATAATGTTCAAGTTATTGTTTCTATAAACGATAAAAAAATATAGTTTAACACTTACCCAACAATTAAATGATATCGTATAAAATGTTCGAAGAGCATCAATTAAAGAAGTTTCATTATCAGCAACATTCATGATTCCCAAACTCATTTCAAACAATAAACACAAAGTAACTAAGCAAAAACGAAACAATGAAAAAACAGTTCGACGTTTTTCGGGATTCAAACCAATTATGGTCCACAATCTTAGGCATACTTCGATATTATCAAACGCCATTTCTGCAGTGAAAAATCAGAAATGTATAAAAGGGTCGCCCTAATAAAATCACTCTTTTATATGCGGAGATAAACTGAGCAGCAATTATTATGAATGACGCCATTAAACATACATGGGGGTGTTTAAAAGGGTGTATATCTCTCATTTTTCCACAAAGTGTTACATTAACATTAAATTTGCAAGAAGTTATTATGCATAATTACTTGATTTTTTGCGATAAAAAATTGATTAAATGAAAGAGTTTAAAAGGTAATGATGGCATAATCATTTCCCCTTCTACTGATTTATTTATGCAATCGTGGGGTTGGATTTCTTTTTGATGCGTGATCTAGCTACCCGAAAATGATGATATGATTTTGCATGTAAATTTTGTAACAGATGAAATTACGATACAGGTAATTATAACACCCATTGTTTTAGCTTTTATATACAATTAAGAAAAATATGAAGGATGAGTTGTTGTTATCAATATCTCTCGGAACTTTACTACATTTTTAATTAGTTTCTAAATGATTGAGGAGGCAAATAGTTATTTTGGATGTTCATGTGGGTTTTCACACCTCACAATGGTTTCTGAAAAAACACAGAAGAGGAAAATAATTGAAAATCAAAGTGTAGTATCTAAGAGCAGTTTGTGGAAACTGCCCGGAACACTAGTTGCCTTGTGTCTAAGTACTTCTTGGGAAGACGTTTCGATTACTTTTCGTTGTCGAACAATGTAGTTTGAAATAATTTACACAATACGCTAGTAAAGTATCTATAACAATAGGCATTTGCGCCATCTTGTGTTTTATTTGTGGAACGCTGGTTCTGTCAAGGCCGTAATTTATGTTTGCTGTGTTATAGATTAAAATTTAGTTATCCCATAAAAAAAGAGATAAAGGAAAAAGTGGATTAAAGCAGTTCGTCGTCAAGGGCAATTAAATTAAATTTCCAGGTTTTTAGTCATTACTAAATACATAAAATTAATTACAATTGTTGTTCTGTTAACAAAAATAAGATTCAATAACTCTTGTAAGCAGAAAAGTTAATCATGTAAATACTTTTCTTTCCAAAATAAATTGAAATTTTTTTATTTATTAAATAATAATATTTTCTTTTAGGAATAAAGAAAAAAAGTAACTTTTTAGTTACAGAAGGGATGAAAAGCCATGGCAACCAGGAACATATTCAAGGATTTGCTGTGCTCTATTCGAAGTAGCCGAAAAATCAAACAATGTAGATACATAACAAAGTTTGCAATTCAAATATCTTTCCTGTAATATATCAATATTTATACCCTTTTAAATAAACAAAAGGTATAAATAATATATAATCAGCATTCATTTTTTTGTGAATTAACATGTATATTTGCATCTGTTGTTGCTTTATTATCCTTCAAAATTTTTATCTTCATCCATTAAAACTTCATTGTCAGTGAAATCTACCAATAAATTATATATAATGAATAAAGTTAATTTGTTTTTTTTTCTTATATATATATATATATATATATATATATATATATATATATATATATATATATTTTACTTACTATTGTTAACCTCAATTGGAGCTTCATCGACTCCTGAAGATGCAATTTTTTCTTGTCATAGGTACTCGTAATCTTTCAGCTCACAAACGAACATGAAGATTTTGCTTTTTTATATACATATTACAGGAATTATAATTGGATTGTAACTTTTGTTATGTGCATTGTTTACTTTTTCCCCAAATACTTTGACCACTACAACTCATTGAATTTGTTTCAGGTTGAGACGGATTGCCCCAGTGCTGTAAATAAAAAATATTAGTTTTGTTAATAGAACAACAATTATGATTAATTTTATGCACACAATAATGACTAACAACGTGGAAATCAAATTTATTTACCCATGATGTGGAACTGCTGCAATTTTTTTCTTCATCTCTAATTGATATAGAAATCCATGAAAGTGGTATAATTGCATTTTTTGGTTTTTTCTTGATTTATTTTCACAATCAACTACATCGCACTGTCGGTTTGATGTTTTTTCTTTCCATTTTATTGAGTAACTAATCTTTATTCTAATACACGCCAAACTTAAATTACCACTTTGACTGAACCAGACTTCCGAAAATAAAACTCGAGATGGCGCAAAGGTCTCGTGTCAAAGATATTTTACTAGTGTATAGCTTAACTTTTTGGTAATGTCAATTGGTTGATTAATTTACTTTTAAGTTTCCTTTTTGATCTTCATTCACTAGGAGCTGTTGCCATGACACCGGCATCTCTACAGAGGGTGTTCCAATTTCTTCAGTATTCAAGATCATGCAGACATTTTCTTTTTGTTTTTGGTGTGCTCTTATTTAAGGAATATTTTTGTCTTATTCCATTTCATTTTGTGTATACCATTATCCATGAGTACATGGTTTGCCAATCTAGATTTGTCTTTATGTCTTTTTGAGACATTATACTGGTGTCCTTTTGTTCTAATTTGAGAGATCTTGATGGTTCACCAGTATATATTTTTCCGCAGGCACAGGGTACACTGTGTTCCGAGCAGGTTCCATAAACTGCTCTTAGATACTACACTTTGATCTTCAATTGCTTTACTTAGCTGTGTTTTTCAGAAATCATTGTGAGGAGTAAAAACCCACATGAACATCCAAAATATTTACTACATTTGATCTAGTGATCTAATTTATGAATTCCATTCCGGAAGTTAGAATCCAGTCGTATGATGATAGTTGTTTTTCATGAAAGATTTTTAGATGTTAGGAGCTAAATCTGGCGAATATTGTGGATATTTCCATAATTCTTAATCTGATTCGAATATCGAATATTGTAAGCTGTGTTAGATTGTGCATTATTTCGATTTTCGATGAAAAATGTTGTTTTTCTGTTCTTTTCTCACGAATTTTTAGATCCAGCTGATCCAAGAGACTACAGTAATAATTTGCGTTTATTCTTTTAACATTCTGGAGATAAGCCACAACATTTTTTTTGCATTTCACAAAACAGATGAAAACACACACTCGATTCGTTGGCGAAGTAGGTACCGTGTTCACACCACTACTTCGTCTCTTAGTTTCAATCAGTATCCTTTCTAAGGTGTTCCAAATATTGCTAAGAAGGGCGTAATATTGCTAAGAGAATGTAATATTGAATTTAATTCAAATGTATTTTGTTCCATTGTTAGCTAATGCTAATAATAATTGAACACACAGCTTTCAGATACTCACAAGTTCAGCCAAAATATGACACAAAATGGTAAATAAGATGCTCCAACCTAAAAGTTTCCTTGGACTTCCATTGTCTTGAAGTGGGCGATCTCACAGCGTTTCAATAGCTTTGTATCTGCTATGGTCATCAGGTGACTGATAGAAAATTCTGATTATACCCTTAACCGGTCATGCGTCGCCAGTCATGGTCATTGGGTCTTATCCGGTCCAATCAGCACCGGCGTACCTGTCACGTCGACTACGAATTCCCACGAAGTGACGACGGTTTTTTTTTTCATTTCTCCGAGGAACAGTTTCCTTACAGGACCAAAATTCCCGGTAGTCAGGTCACTTTAAGGCAGTTCAAAGAGTATCTTGCCAAAAAGGGAAACTACAGGTTAGGGATTAAAGCAGCTTCTATTAAAATAAATTTCGATTGGCAATTACAGGTTTTTCCCGTGCAAATTTTAGAGGTTTCTTTAAGAGTTAAAAAATTAAGAAATATTTTACTTGATGAAATTCGTCACTCTCTTACAAAACAATTCCATTTATTTTTACTTTGTAAGTATAAGAGCCCCTCAAAGTTTTGAAATTGTTGATCTCACAACGTTTCAATCCCCTTGAATCTGCTATCGGCATCAAATGAATGATGGGAAATTCATATTATTGGTCTCATTTATATCCTTAACCGGTCATTCGTCGCTGGTCAGCAGAGGCCGAAGAAGAGCTCGCCAAATATTTTTAATTTGGACGCTGGGCTTACTAATTATATTTTCGTTTGAGATTATATATGCTGTCTCTATGAATTTTCTTTTGTACCAGTGCTCTTCCTAGTGAATTACCTTGGCCTGGTCGCAGTTGATATTATGGTGTTCGGTCCATGCATGATTAGCTAGCCCAGACTTCATTACCTCCGCCCTTTGAATAGATATGCGGTGTTCCTTAACCCTGGTGTCCAGCGGTCGCTTTGTCTCTCCAATGTAAAGATTGCCACATTCACAAGGTATGCTGTATATACAGTTCTTTGGTATTGCTGGAGCGTCCGGCCTCGTTCTTGTAATCATGCTCCTCAAGGTGTTGTTGATTTTGAAGATCATTCTGATTCCATAGCTGTGTGCAATCTGTCTAAGTTTCTCCGACAAGCTTTTAGTATACGGGAATAGTAGAGTTGCTATATTAGTGTTCTCTTCCTGCCTAGGTGGTTTGTCCAGCTTTTCAAACCCCTTGGTAATGATGGTTTCCGGATGTCCATTCGCCAAAAGATCTTCTCTAAGTTTCACTTATTCCATCTCCATGGTGAATCTAATAGATGGTTGGGATTGGTTCAGATGCTCCAGAAATGCCTGTAGGTCTGTCTCTCCGTGTTGCCAAATAATGAAGGTGTGCTTCTTGTACCTCCTCAGTGCATGTTCTTCGAACCATTGTTGGCGATGGTTGGTGAAAACCGGGAAGCCATAGGCAATACATCTTCTTTCACGAAGAACCGGTCCTTCTCCTGAAAGTAGCAGTTCTTGAGTCAACATTAAAGTAAGTCCATGATTGAGTATATTGGTAGCTCCGTCCTCTCCATCAAGGTTTCGTCTTCAGTAAGTTTCTTCCTCACTATGTTGAGAGATTCCTCTAGTGGTACGTTCGTAAAAAGGTTTTCAACGTCGAAACTTACAAGTGATCTTCTTGCCTAAGTTCCATGGATCCGATGATTTCCACAAAATGCTTTGAATCCTTGACGTGCCATCATGTTTTGCCGTCCAAAGGTTGGATGATTGGTAGAAGAAATTTCGATAGTACTGCTGTTGGTGAGTTGCGTGAACTTGAAATCGGTCTGAGAGGTACTCCTTTTTTATTTTGGGTAGTCCATAAAGATGTGGTGGTTTGCTGTGATGTGGCATCAATTTTCTCCTTGTCTCGGGTAGAATGTATTTAATCTCAGTCCAATGCCCAAATTAAAAACATTTGGCCCGTTTTTCTTGGGCCTCTGCCGGTAGGCATCACCGACAACCAACCGCCAGGTACGATAATGCTTATTGGACCGGTTAAGATCCAATGACCATGACCTTTCTAATTTGTGTATAACATTACCTTATTTGGAGAGGCTTTGATGTTTCTCTGATATATGTATTCACGCACACCTTTTTTGAAACTTTGCGTTATGTTTTTGTCAAATTATATTATAGTGTTATGAATAAAAATTAGTTGACCTATTTTCTCTTAGTTAACCATCTTAGAGAGTTTTTAATAAGAAGACAACTAGTGTTCCAAGCTACGCTTACTAAACTTGAAAATGACATAAACAATATTAACTGTCCTATAGACGATGCGTTATAAGAAACTTAGTATGATTATAAATAAGACTGTTTACATGATAATAAAAAAAAATCTAAAAAGACTGTTATAACGATTTAAACTAAGTATATCATATAAAAAATTAAGTAAAGTGGAATACAAGTACTTAGGTCTAACAACAACAGGAACATAACATGTAAGATATATACATCAAAACAGATATTATCATACCGTTCTATAAAATTAAATATCACTCATCCAAATCACTTATCCATTGTTTTTATCTATTCCAAATAAAGGCAACTACAACACCCAAATGTTACTATTGAACTTATTATAAAGCAACTGGGGACTGTGCCAGTAGAGCCAGTATCAGTAAAATAAATTTTAACAAAACTTCAATTAACAAGCCTAGAAAAAAATTAGTTGACCAAATCTATAATTAGCTCATGTAACACTATAGCAAAATTATATAAATTAAGTAAACTCAAATCTAATGATGAACAATTAAAAATAAAGTATAAAATTTTAAATAAAAATATTTATGAAGCTAAATTTTGTATGAGAATAACTTCAATATAACCGTCACAATCAAAAGCAAAGGTGGAAATTTATTAAATATAAATTACGTATAAAGTCTAAACAAAATATCAGTATTAATGAAAATGATAATTATGATGAATTTCCAATATTAGTAGATATAACAGGTTGTCGGTTAAAGACGTTTGCCTTTAAAATTTTCTACCGATTAAGATGGGACACCGCAATTTTTCCTGAAAAAAATGTATTTGTAAAGCATCAATAACCCTTCAATAGTTTTTAATTTATTTGTAAATATGTGTTAATTTGATGATTTTTGAAAGCTGGTCCTAAAACATAGATGAAAAACTACCGAGCAGTGTGCAAACAGTCTTAATTCCCTAACCTTTTGGACAGACCTGTTCATGATTTTTATGGTGTGTCATCAATTTATTAACTTAGAATAGTTTGGAACCGGCAAAGGACTATCAACTGAGATAATTTAAATTGGAATTGTTGCTTATACTAAACTTTTTAGGTGCACCCAGAAAGGCCTATCCAACGATTGATTGCGATAGGTACAAGTTAAGAATTTCCTCATTTGAATACTAAAATGTGGAGATGCGCAAGTTGTGTAGAAGAGTAAAGGTCTTGAATTCAAGCAGTCTTCCTCAAGTCATTATTTGTCTGCCTGGTAGAAAATGAATAATAATTTCTTATCCGTTGAATAGGATATGGATATAACATTATTCTTTTAAATTTTTCCAAACAAGAAAATATTTAATATTACTGTAGTCTTCTTCGTAATAGTTTCGAAGTTCTCCTTAACATGAGGTAAAACTGCTACTTCAAGTCGTAGGGTTCTAACTGTGTGCTCCTTTAGAACTATGGTCTCCTTTCAAAGTTCGTTTTCCTTGAAGAAGTCTATGTTTCTGTATATAAAAACGCAAAGACAAATCGGTTAGGTACCATTTTCTCCTCTGTCTCTCAACCGATTTTCTTTATTTTTGTTTTGTTTAGGTACTGATGACCTTCAGTGCAGAATGCTAAAATTTCTTTATAATATTGGTTCATTCATTAAATAAAATATAATATAAAAAAAACATTATTTACGTCCATACTGTCAAAGCCAAACAGATAACAGTAACAGTGACGCCAGATTGCTTGGAGACAAAATCGTAAGTAGGTTTGACTCGAATGTGAAAGACGACTTAAATTAAATTAAAAAGTAACAAATTTTGACCCGTTTTAAAGTTATTCTACATCGTCATGCTATTGAAATAGAATCGAGAAAAATTTATATTAGGTACATATTAAGTTCATTGATTTGTAAATATTGTTTATCAACTAAAATAAGAATTATGTTGCAATTGATGAATTTATATCTGATAACATTTTATTAATTTTAATGTTATACTTTCAATTTAAAGATTATTTTAATTTTTACCGTATACATTTCATATAATGTCAATAGGATTACAAAAAATGTGATTTAATGAACTGATTGTAATATTCAAGACAAATTGTTAAGTCTGGCAGCCCTGAACTCATGGCTATCTTTGATGTAGCTGCTACATTTGAATTTTGACATTTCAGAATATTATTTGGCGTAAGATTATTATAGCACGATGGTAAAGATAATTTGTAAATTCAATGTGTAAAGTTAAAGATTTCAGCTTCATTCACTCCGAAAAGTTTTTAACAAATGTGAGTATTACTTATGTCATTAACTAACATCAGGCGCATTATATTTCTTTATATTTTCCATGCAAAACAATGATAGTTATTGCTTACTATGTGTTTCACTTAAGTTAATGAATTTATATTTAATCTTAAGATTTTGATATTTTATTTGAAGGTTTATTAATATGTACTTATGTTTTGTAGTTATTTGGAATGTAATAGAAGGTATAGCACCTTCCTACTAACTTATAAGTTGGTTGATTTCAGTTTCTGCTTATGAACTGAAATTGTTTACTGTGAAATATCAGAAAGAAGGTTCTATTTTGTCTTATTTCTCACTTTTCACTATTGAAATTTTTGAATCTCAAATCAAAAAAATATTTTTCAAAACGTAGGTATTAAATAATGGTTTAGATATTACTTTTAATATTAATTTATTATTTAATACAATGTTAATATTTTTTTATGTTGAAAATGATAACTCCATATTTGAATATATTTAAAGGCCGAATCTTGCAATTACTTTTAGGTAGGGAATCTGTTTGTTACTGTTTTGTGTTCATGCATTGTATCTAATAACCAATTTATTACATGGTTTCATTCCTGCAAAATCCTGGTTTTGTTACTTTTACCTAAAATAAATATGTCATTGACATTTTAACGATCTGTAATTAAAATATAAAGAAATTCAATGCATTTACTGATTTGCTATGGTAAGTTAGATACATACGTCTATTGTACAAACAAATATATTTTTATTGAACATATTCTTTCCTTGGAAAACAGTCCAACTATTGAGTAATTATATATGAAAGAAGCGTTAAATGCTGTTAAATCATGTGAAGACCTTCTTTGATAGTTCAGCATCAAGCGTTGTTTATTGTTCAGTAGTAAAATAATAAATGTAGTATATCAGATTGATTTTTGTTTTAATTATTATGTAATTTTTTGTTGTAAATTTAATTATTTTGTTAATAAATTATTTTCACAATCTTCCGAAGTTGTGGTGTAACAAATTTCCAATCAGTGGACAACAGAAACTATATTAAAGATTGTAGTTTTTATAAGATTGTTCGACATATATATTTTTTATTTTATTGAAACTGCAAATGACGAAAACTTTAAGGTTACAAAGGGCAATCCCACCAAAAACTGGGGGTTACGCTTTTTTCAAAATTATTTGGAATTCCTATATTTGATTAATTTCTCAAATATTTTTTTTATTTCAATAGATTTGTCAATATGACATGAATGATTTCGAGGGAAGGGGGGTTCATGACCCTTTCTTTTCCGGTTTCTTATCCACTTTATTTCTGATAGACATATACTTTTGACAAACGAACCTCAGTAATGTTCACAATTTGATATAATAGGGTCGAATTTCGACCATTGCGCGACCACTAGTTCTAGAAAATGTTCTTAGATAAGTAATTAGGCGATTTGGATAATGATCTTGATATACAGTGTGGAACAGCCAAATGGAATAAATTCGATAGCGAATAAAGGATGGCGTTTTGAGAAAAACGCTTAGGCACGTCGATTCGTATTTTTAAATGCGCATTTTTTCACCAAAAAAAATTATATAGGGTGTCTCATGTGAAAGTGGCCAATATCAACTCTTTCTTATTTTAAATTTTAAGATCCTGCGTATTATTTATTTTTTGGATTCTCCACAAAATTCTAGACATAATTCATGTACAATGTCCTACACCTATCTTCAACTGTTTCGGAAATATTAAGTGTTTTCAGATTTATTACAAACATTAAAATTAAAAAAAAAAGAAAATTATTTCATTTCACCAATTCACTACATTACACTAAAAACCTACTCTCTTCAAACTAAAAACCTAATAAGTAATACTGAGTATTTCTTATTAATATTGTTACGAGAATTCATCCGTCAGCTGGTGCAATCGGCCATCCTAACCTAACCTAACCAATTCGTGGAAGGGCCATTATTGCGAGACTTCTGAGAATCCGAAATATTTTCTCTCTCAACAAGCCGACCGCTGCCGTTACTGGGAATTCCCTTAAAGCTTCCAGAATATGAAAGAGTTTCCCGATGGTTCGTGAACTTACCAGACAATTCGGAGAGAAATATATAAATATGAACAGCTGGCGATAGGAGGCATTCAGTTTTCGACGGTCGTATTGTATAGTTAAGAGAAATGTAAATATTTCTGTGAATATAAATTGTGTTAAAGTAGTGGAAATAAATTATAGTGAGTTGGACTGTGTTTTTAAATAAATCGAAGAATTGAACTGAATTCGAGTGTGAAAATAATAACATTACAATATAAAAAAAACGAAAAACCATGTGTCAAGGTAGGAATTGTTGTACATGCTCGCCGCGAACTTGGCAACATGCTAGTCTACTATAGAAATGTCTTCTAACATTACTCAACATTTCAGGCGTGACTGATCTAATCGCAAGCGTGTTTCGTCTTTTGAGCTCATCTAAGTTGAGGGGTTTACTTTTGTATGCAGTACTTTTGACATATCCCCACAAAAAATAGTCCAATGGCGTCAAATTATAAGATCGTGCTGGCCATTCTATCGATTCGCGCCTCCCAATCAACCGATTTGAAAAAAATTGATTCAGGCACTGCCGGGCATTGATTTCGTATTGGGGCGGTGCTCCATCTTGCTGAAACCATATTGTATTGGCTGGAACTTGTAGGTTTACTGCATCAGGATAAAAGTTTGTCAAAGTTGGCACGACATTATTTTGGAGCAGTTCTAAATATTTATCTCCATTCAAGTTGCCATTAATTAAAAAGGGAGCTACGATATGATTGCCAACAATTCCTGCTCAAACATTAAATTTTTCAGGGTATTGTCTCTGTCATCCAGTGAGGATTCTCATTAGAGCAATAGCAGCAATTTTGACGATTAACATGACCGTGTAGTGTAAATGTGCTCTCATCAGAAAACAAAACATCTTCTAATTAGATCACATTGTTATCTAACCTTACCATCATTTGTACACAGAAATACCTTCGCCCTATCGTCTTCCATGAGCTCCTGAGTCGGCATTATTTTATAGGGATGCATTTTACTTTCCTTTAATACCCAAAAAATTGATGTGTGACTAACGTCGAACAGTGGGGCTGCCTTTCGACCAGAATTATATTCTTGTAACTTAAGTATAATATCCAATGTCATATTATCAATTACAGCATTGGCAGTTACTTTTTTTAACTGTCTTACAAGACCAAGCTCGCGAAACTGCTTTTCTATTTTGCTCTTGTTCCTTGGGATGCAGGCGGCAGATTTGGAAAATTTTTGTGAAATAAGCGAGAAACTTCTATTTGGGTCCGTGTGTTATCTCCATAACCAATCATTTGTAGAATGGTTATTTTGTGCATTTCTCTTAAATCAACCATTTTTTTTATATTATTCCGTACAGTTCACGAAATTCAAGCGACAATAGCACTGACACTGATCACCACTGTCATGCTGGCTATGAGTTTTGACCAAAATAAACAATACTGTTTTTTTTAAATCAGTAAAATGGAACGCAGAATGGTTTTTGCTTACTATCTGAAATAAACAAATAATTTTAATTTTTTATGTTAACTTTTGTAATAAATCTGAAAACACTTAATATTTCCGAAACAGTTGAAGATAGGTGTCACATTACACATCCTATATATTTTTTTTGTTGTAAAAATGCGCATTTAAAAATACATTTCGACATTTCCAAGCGTTTTTCCCTACAAGTCCTCCTTTATTCGTTATCGAATTTAATCCATTTGGCTGTTCCACACTGTAGATACTGAATCATCTGGATTTTGTAGGGCTCCTACTTCAAGTTAAATCGACAAGTTGTTCTCGCAAATTCACTGTTTATATGTCATTACCAACCAACTCGGATTCCTCAGGATTGTATCTGAAACAGGGGCAGTACTTTTAGTGTTCTCGTACATTTTGTGGCACCTAGTGGCTTTTAGTCTATATTAAAAAATCAACAAAAAATGGGTATGCTACTATAAGAGTTCACCATTAGGAACCAACGCATCCTCCTCTCTAGAACCCACTGCTCCATTGCAACTAAAACAGTACGCCATCTTGCACCGAATTTCTCTAACATTATCGCTGCACCATCACTTGCTATGTACAAGTCATTCTAAAATCGCCCGTTTCCCATATACCACCCATTATTTCAACTTAATGTAATCATTGCGATTTAATTGCCCCTTCCAAAATATATAATTCAATGTTTTATTAATTGATAAGTAAATTATTCTTCACAAAGCTTTTCTAGTTTTCTTTCAGTGTAAAGTCTCAAACCCAACAATCGACTTGGAAACGATTAACCCAATTACATCTTCCTTTTAGCCCAATTGCAACTTTCATTCAATCCTATGCAGAAATTGCAATGAATGCATATTATTCTGGAGTTATGATCATTATTACAGCGCTCCTTGTGGAATAAAATAATGCACAGTCAACCCCTGAGTGTTGAATATTTAAAAAGGGCGCAAATTGCTCTTGATTGCCTCAGAGATACTTCAGAGATCTCTATTTTTTCTAGTCTTGATGTTGTCATATCATTTTATATAAAATGTCGCGTATGTTGGCTCCTGACATGTTCATATTCTTTTCACTGAATGTAGTAAATGTTTTTGACATGCAAATTGTTATAACTGACATGTTTGTGTTGGTTTGGAATTTTCCGGCACTATTATCTTGTGAGGTAAGAATGAGAAAATTAGTACTTATTATGCAGTTTTATAATTTGATAGTAAATTGTATATAATCATACTGAGATGGGGTGAAAGGCGATTTATAATATTTTTTTCTTAGAAATGTTTGTTCATTTAAACGCATGTTTATGGACCAAAACCGTGATACATAATATATACGTCGAGTAATATAGACCAATCAATAGAGATTTTTTCGTGCAAAAAATACTATCAGGATACTGCCTGTGCCATCACATTAAGAACGATTTGTAGTGATATTTTGCTACCTTTTCCACTCGCAACTATGGTTTTTTACTTGATTATAAACAATTGAAACAAGAAAATTGCGTTTTTTTTTTCGTTGAATGTTTATAAAATGAAAAATAATAAACTAATTTTAATGGTGTCAACAGGTGAATTGTAAAGCATGGAAATATCAATGAATTGAGCCCAGGATCCATCCGAAAAGATCTTTAGTAACAGAGATAAACAAAAAATACTGGAAAATTCAGCGGTTTTCTTTATATTATTATAACTCCGTCACTATCGAAGATATAGAACTGGGCTTTTGGGCATTGATAGTAATTGATATCTACCTCATGCGTGACTAAACAAGGCGCTATCGGTTTATTTGTTTTTGAATAATTGCTATCTGAGGTTTTTGTCCACTATTCTTGCAGTGTTTCTCCAAGCGACATGAATCGTCAAATATCAGTTCAGAATAGAGATGTTGAAAGTAGAGGTATCATACTACAACGCCTCTATTTTCATTTTTCATTAAATGTCTGTGAAATATACGAAAAAAGTTTGCAAAAATGACCAAAATTTGCTGAGCGTATGAATGTGTTCGAGTAGTGGGGGGAACACGGTTGTTGAGGGGAACTGCTAACAATAATTATTATCGATAGTAACTGTTACTCTGACAGATGGTGAAAGAATTTAATCGTTAAAAAAACTTCTATACAGAGTGATTTGTTCGATTTTATTATATTAAATGAGAACTGTTTGTTTATTAATATATTTATATGTAAATAGTTTCTGGGAAACGTTTTTACTTTAATTTGTGGATTTTGGATTTACGGAACATTGAAGGAGAGCGGTAATTAAAAAAATTCTTACTTGTGAGGATTTTAAATATTAAAACGATCTATGTATGTGCCTCTACTATATATTACTATACGCTTCCCCTCAACAACGGTGTTTCCCCCACTCCTTGGATACATTCATACGCTCGCCCATTTAGCAAATTTAGTGAAAAATGAGAATAGAGGCTTTGTAGAATGGCACCTCTACTTTCAACAACTTTTTTCAAAATTTAAATTTGATTATTCATGACGCATGGGGCCACAATGCAAAAATAGTGAACAGAAAACTTTATATCACAATTGTTCAAAAAAACTAATAAACCGGTAGCGCCTGGTTTTGGCATACATAAAATATATGTAAATTATTATCAGTTCCTACAAGCCCAGTTCTACAGCTTCTTTAAAAAAATCCTACATTTTTCAGTATTGTTTGTTTTTCCCTGTTACTAATGATCCAATCGGATCGCGCCTGGGCTCATTTAATTGGTATTTTCATGCTTTACAATTGACCTGTTGACACCATTGAGATTAGTTTATTATTTTTGTTTTTATAAACATGCTAAGAAAAAAACGTAATTTTCTTGCTTCAATTGTTTGTAACAATGTAAAAAACCATAGTTGCGAGTGGAAAACATAGCAAAATATCGCTAGGAATCTTTGTTAATGTGATGACACAGTCATTATCAGTTAATTTTTGCTCTAATAAGAGATTTGAACGAAAAGAGGTATAAAATTAAGTGAAACCTGTATAAGCAGAGTTGGACAAGTCATAAAATAGTTTTCTTGCAGATTCTGATTTCTTGTTACTTTCCTTGGCTCCTATTACCATTATATTGTTTTCTCTTGATTTATTGTCAAACTAAAGATTCTTATTTTTTGCTATTATAATTACATCATCTGCAAAGGCTGGGCGTTAATGTTCTTTCTTGAATATTGTACCTTCTATTGAAACGTTACTTCTTCTTATAAGTGTTTCCAGTTTCAAGTTGAACAGAGTTGATGATATGGGGTCCCCTTATCTGAATCTCTTCTCCGCTTTGAAAATATCTGATTTTTGGCCCTTCCATGCTATCTGGTGAGTTTGAACTTAAAAATATCCATATATTAACTCTGTTTCTAAATTTCTTGTACTTCATTACATACATTAAGTATTTAATTGTTGAAGAAAAATATTATTTTTTACATTTTAATTAAATTTCTTTAGTATTTTTTGATGTCGATTTTGCACAAATGGATGCAGTTTTCGAATTTACTTACCTTTTACGATAATGTCAAAAATAAGCTACATTAATATTAAGCAACTTTTATATTGACCCATCTCGTTTAATGTTGTCTAAAATAGAATAACTTTGATGTAAATATTAACATGTATTAAGAAAGTGTTGCATATGATTCTAAAATATGTGCACCCACTGTATATCTAGAAGAATTGAGAATTGAAAAGATGGACTTTGTGTAATACAACTGATTAGAAACTTACACTTTATTTAAAACTTGTGGCAATTGTTTCACGTCCGATGGAGCTTATTCATGCAATGATTATAAAAATAAATTAACCTTCTTCTATTTAAACAAAATTCATATTTTTTGGCAAAGCTCAGTGGAAAAAGTCGGATGTGATGATTTCAGTTTAGGTTTTAAACCATGTAATTTTTTTTATGAAGATGAACCATTTTTTTAATATTATTCATAAGAGAGTTTTTCTATTTGATTCCAAATTTCGTAGACACACTGTACATACAGACGATTTAAAAACCTTTTTTGAAGTTGGTTAACTAACATATATTTTGAGTCAATTCCAGACAATTTTCAATTAATTACATCCTAGTTTAAACGAACCAGATTAGTTGAGCTGGTTTCCATTATTCGCTGAACACACATAAAAAAGTATATATTTAAACAAATTGAGAACACCTCCTCCTTTTTGCAGACAGCTGGTTAAAAACAGAAAATTCTGTTTTTTTTTAATAGAATCGCCCAGTGGTCGAAATTCGACGAATTGTGTCAATACGCAACGAAATTCAATTTGTTTTTCATATATAATTAATAGGCCTTTACTTGTGTTTACATTCTGAATTCACATACCTTAATGATATAAATTATGACAAAGAGACGAAGAGGCAGTAAGTGGAAATTAAAGACAAAAATTTAGTTAAAATGAAATTCCTTAAAATTATAAAATATACGTAAATGACAATTCTAATTGAAGAGAAATTGCAAAATAATCTGTTTTATTTTACCTACTATTAATATTTATTTAAGTTCCAATTGCAAATATAAAACATAGTACATGGGTGACAGAGCTTTACTTGTAAATTAAGGCATCCATCAAAAATGGTTGTACTACATATATCCATATAATTATTGACATTTGCTCCATAAAGATGAAATGATTCAGTTAAATTTTAATTATGTGACCTCTGTTAAAATACTCATTATAATAATGTCAATTCATAATATATTTCCACTACCCTTTATATGTAACGGCTTATGGACTACCCAATATAATTTTTTTAACTATCCTATGTAACTATAATTTGCATCACATTTGTTAAACATTTTTTAAACCAGCTAGTAAAACTAAAATTTCACTTCAACCAGTCTTTATATACGACTGCCTATGGGTCAACGTTTTAATTATGTTTCTAATTGTTTTAACTAGCTTCCGTAACTATAATTTTACTCCTATATTTCAATCATCATATATATTCAACACATGAGGGGCTGTCCTATAAATCAATTCTTTTTCTAACTTTTTTATAATCACCCTCTATAACTATGACTCCTCTCACCCTATATTGCATCTATCATATTTATGCAGCGGCTTGTGGGCTACGAAATGTTGCATTTTTTATCTAACATTTTTAAACCACACTGTATAACTCTAATTCTACCCTTTATATGCATCTCTATATAATATTTTTTTAACCACCCTATATAACTGTAATTCTTTTTGGTATATGCAACTACATAGGCTTCCCAATAAAACATTTGGTTTCTAACATATCTGGAATCACCCTGTATTATTATAACCTACCGGTCTTATATATCAGTCTGATTATACATGCATATGTAACAACTCTCAAGACAATTTTATTGTATGCCTCAGATTAATATGAAACCACAAAACTTTTTACGCATCCAAAAATTGATAAACCTTCACTTTTTACTTTAAAATCTTGAAGGGTTCAGCTATAAAAATGTAATGCTAGAAAAATAGTGCAGAAATTTTCTTAAGATTCTATACATCAATTTGCATTCAAAGAATTTTTCAAAAGCAGTGTTTATTGGGAAATAACACCACACTTTAAAGGAAATTGCTGTATATTCCAAACGTTTCGGGGTCTAGATCAGACCCCGTTGTCAATGGCTAAGAAACTACGGATTAAAAAGGTACAATTTCAAGATGTAAATTTAAATATTTGACAATGTTTATTATTTGATATTTGACGTAACTAAGAGAATTTTCTTTGTTATATACAGGGTAGCACAGAAATTTCTAAAGATCATATAATCATAAAGTTCTTTTCAAATTGGAAGAATTTGAAAATCTTCAGAACTTTATGTGGCGCTCCTAGGTGCGACTTTCTTATAAGATAGTGCATTCGCCAAAAATGCGACCAAAGAACTTTGTTGATTCAGTGATCCCATTAAAGTCATAAGGGAAAACCTAGGAAAAACCTTATGAACTATCCCGATATTGGGTTGTTCACAAGGACATGACCATTAGCAATTTCTTCCTTAATAATCGGCAACCAGGAACGACTGAATTCTACGGAGGTAGTAGCGATACAATCGTTTTCATTTAACAAAATTAAAGCAGACTCTTTTAGTTTTCTTTTGGTGTTGTGTTCTTCTTTGGGTAATATAACTGAATTTTGAAACTTTATTTTATGACCAAGGTCCCAAGCATGTTCACAAATTTTGGATTTTTCAAATTGTCGTTTTTTATGTAATTTTGTGTTCGTTTATTCAAACATTCAGAGGTCTAGAGGTTTCTCCAATATAGAATTTATTACATTCACAAGGGATTTTATAAATGCAATTTTTTGTATTTTGAGTTGTGTTATTTGGTTTGGTTTTTGATATAATTGATTTTAGTGTATTTCTTATTTTAAATGATGTTTTGATATTATATCTGTTTCCCACCCTTTTTAGTCTTTCTGATAGACCCTGTATGTGGTCACCAAATCACCATGTATTGAACACATAACTGTCATAATTGTAACAATCTCCTTCTTTCTCGGTAATACGATTTTTCCCGAGCAATCGATTCTTAGACACTAAAACCCCAAAATGGAATTTCGACAAATTCATACAATAAACAAACATTACATGTGTTTTATTATTAGATAAATAAGTAAAAATATATTTGCAGCATATATATCACATATCGTTAAAAGAAAATTAAACAATATTGGACTGACTGCTATTTTAGATCACATCTTAAAATTAATTTAAAAGATTTCCTGATATCCAATAAAACTGCAAAATGATTCGTTTTATTACTAATAATAATTATTGAAGTTTCATTTGCACATGGCATAAATATGAATAATTAAAAATATATTTGTATATCAAATCACTGCTTTCGAAGGTACTAAAACATTCAGTTTTAGTACTTTGCATTGCTGGATACCCACGGTTTACCAAAACATTAATAAATTGTTATTAGATTGGTGATAAATGCATGACTGAAGAAATGTGTATACTCAACTTGGTGAGGATCGGAAATAAAATGTATTAGCTTTAGAATCTCTAAATAGTTATTGTACTTACATAAAACTTATCATGTTTGTTAACTTTAATAAAAGTTGTTGTCAACCTGTTACCAGCAAAATGTAACGTCATAAATGAATGGAAAACAACTTATACTGTCGACTGTCGACTGCTGTCAAATTTCAAACATTAGATTAAGGCTTAAGGTAGTTGTTCATAGTTGGCACCATTTCACTTGGTTTTTATCAATAATTTATATTTAATTTACTTATTTTAAAATAAATAAATTACCTTTCGAATGGTATACGTTTCATTACCCTCCTTTCAAAACAAAGGCCTAAAAAGGGGTAGTTAGTGGGTTTGGCTCTTCATATATTAATAATAGTATATGATTTGATTGTGTTATTATTGCTATTGAGAATGGGGTCTGATTTAGACCCTGAAACGTTTGGAGGATTTGAAATATACAGACTTTTTGACAAGTCTGGTGAAATTCGAGAAAAATCGCAATTAGAGTACTTAATATACAATTATCAATCAGAAAACAACTAAACTTTTAATATTGTCGAACTCTTTTAGTATACTAATTTATTAATAAACCTCCACATTCATACAAACCAGTTTAATTTCAATTATTTAGTGGATCGAAAATTATACTTAAAGATGTTCATTATTTATTTATTTTGTGGAATTTTGTTCTTGTGAAAAAAGATTATGCAATTACGTCTATAATAAGATTTACCGTCAGAAATAATCGACTCTACTGAAATAAACTCCTCAACTGTTACGTGATCGCCCAATATCAGACCAACAAAAACTTTCTACGACAAAACTAAACCTAAAAAAAAATCCTCCTTCAGGCAGACATGTTTTACTTTAGCGCCTTTTAGTAGAAATGAAATTCTACCCTCAAAAAAAGAAAACTGTCAAACGTTATAACTATTGTATAGTTTTTTACAATTCGATATGATTGCTGTCTGTAGATTGTATATTATTCTTCTTCTATCTCTTATGAATTAGGCTTGGCCTGCTCCCACAGTACTCCCCAGAGTACCATCCCAGAGTTCTTCTTTATAACCGCTTATTTGTTTAGGGAATCTATTTCGTTCAGTCTATCATTAATGAGTTGCGCTATACATACCTAATGAAAGAAATGCGTACTCCATAAGATTCGCCTACGACAATATCGTTTTTTTTTGTATATTAATAACAAAATGATATTTTTTGTGTATTTATTAGAAGTCTCTTAATCTCCAAATTTTTATTGAGAGTCTATAGAATGAACCTAATATAATAATCTAGAATTTGGAATATTATATACGCACTTACAAAAAATCGCAACACCCAAATGGAAATGTTTAAATTTAATATTGTTTTGGTAAAACATAGATGCTATAGTAGGGAGTAAACGATTAAAATTTGAATAAAAATTTCCAGCGATTTTTTTAAGTTTGTTAATAATGTGTTTGCCCACTGTTGATATCTATATACTCCCCAAAACCTCATTGATTTAATACGGCGGTCTGTTTTATCTTGAGGAATACTATCCCAAGCTACCTGTATTTCATGTCTTAGAACCTCCAAAGTCTGTGGGGGCTGGGGTATATTTCCGAGCCTTCTATCAATCATATCTCAAATATGTTCTATGGGCGAAAGATTGGACAATCTGCGAGCCATGGCAACAGATTCACATGGGTCTCTTCAAAAAGGTTTAAACTGGCTCGGGCAACATGAGGCCGAGCATCATCTTGTCGAAATATGGAATCCATGAGACAATTAAGGTAAGGGAGTACATACGGCCCCACTACTTCCTGAAGATAACGTTGCGCTCTACTCCCATGTGCTGTTATGGTATGAGCACATGGAAGTAGAGCCCCCCTTCGGTTTGCATGTGGCTCAACATCAAATTGAGGTTTATGTGTTTCTCCTCAACGTCGTCCAACCGTTTTTCGGCCATCATGTTTACCCAATCAGAATCGAGATTCATCAGAAAAGACGACCTGATGCCATTTCTCATTCCAATGTTGTCGTTCTCTGCACCACTGTAGTCGTTGCCGTCGATGCCCAGCCGTCAGGGGTAACACAAGATAGGGTCGATAATGCTGTAATCCAAGAGACCTTATACGGCGGTACGTTTGGACACTTACAAGATGGCCTTGTTCTCCTAACCACTCAACTGTAAAATTTTGAATTGTCGAAAATCGGGTCTAAAGGTCATAAACTTTAGACGTCGATCTTGAATTTCATTTGTGCCCCTTCGACGTCCAGTGCCTACCCTTCTCCGATTTTGGGTATTATCAAACGCGTTTGACAACATCTCAACAGTTTTTGGATTTCTCTTAAAGACAGTAATAAAATACTAATGAAATCTCTGCAGTATTTGGGAGCCATGATCTAATTAAGTATGAATTCATTTTACAATGACAGGTTTCTTGCATTTAACTGTAGACCCCAGCTATGATATGTGATTAGAATTTTTTTTTTGAAAAGGTCATTTACAACAAACTGACAACAGACTGATTTTTAATTATTTAGATTAAAGTGTCTCGACTACATTATGGTCATTGACACAGTTACAGTGTGTATTGATATTAATAATACAATATTTGTTACTAGGGCTATGCTAAATATTTACAGTTACTATTTACATTACAGGTATTTACAGTTTTTATTTATATATTGTGGTATAGGTTGGTGCTGCGAAGAAATTGTATTGCTTTGTCTTGCTGCTCTGGTATACTATGGATTTCCCTGAGAGTGTTCTTGAGGTTATGTCCTCTGCGCTCATCTCTGTACTGTGGGCATTCTACTAGGATGTGTTCAACAGTGAGTGGGCTGCTTGGGTCACAGTGCTGACATGTTGGTGGATTGTCCTTGGTCATCAAGGAGCTGTGTGTAAGTTGCGTGTGACCAATTCTTAGGCTTCGAATTTTTATTTTGTCGGACCTTTTCATGTTGGGGACTTTCGCGGCGTTTACGTGTGGTTGGATGTAACTCAGTTTGGTGTTTGACCTGTTCCAGATTTCCTGCCATTTTTGTAGACTGTTCTCATTTATAACTTTTTTGAGGTCTCTGAGAATACATAGGTTATTCTTTGTGCTCCTTCATATAGCTTCTTTGGCTGCTTTGTCGGTTAACTCATTTCCTTTTATGCCTATATGTGATGGTATCCATATAATAACTATTTGAGTTCCTCGAGATTTTTGTTGATGGATGGTTTTGTGAATTTCTTGTACCAGAGGATGGTTTGTGTAGATATCTTTTAAAGAGTATACTGCGGATAAGGAGTCGGAGCATATTGCTAATTTCTGATTGTTTCGTTCAATTGTAACAAACTGATTTGATTTATACCTAAACAAATCATTGCAGATAACTAATTTGGCTTCTTAAAAAACAAGGGATCAAAAGATGTTCTAAATCTGATAACCAATTTAGACAACAGAGAGATCAAGATCAAGATTATAGTGAATTTTTGAATGTCAAAATAGGAGTTCCACAGGGAACAATTCGGATGCCACTATTTTTCATTTAATATATTAATGAAATCTCAGTTGATATATAATTATCTAAAGGATCATATTTAAAAAATCGTCAAGTTTAAAAAGTTTAAAATAAAATTGTTCAAATGCCTATGGAGAAGAAAATAAGTAATAAAACTAGCCTCATTGTAGTTATAACTTTTTAACAGCATGTCAAATGAGTATAAATAGTTAAATGTCAACTTCAACAAAAAAGGGAAAAAATGATTGGATTCTTAATAACTAGGACACGTTTTGGAAAAAATAGAGTACCCTAGATTTGTTGCTTCATAAATATTTTGAAAGTACAAAGTTCATCGTGTTATTTGTACAAAATAAAGGGATATTATTAAGTTTATAAGTAAGGGAAAAAAGTAAGAGATAAGTAAATATTAGTTTAGTCTAGTTTTTGAATATTCATATGCATATATTTTTTAGTTCTGTGTAATTTTGTTCAGGTCCAACAACAAATTTCGTTACCCTTGTAGGATTTACAATGGATATTGTACATTTTTAACTGGAATAATTAACAAGAATAAATAAATATATATTAACAAAATTTCTTTTGTTGCTTTTCCAATAACCTTTTGAAGCTCTTTGTCTAGTAAATTTCATACAAACATAAAATATATGCCATCGTATACTTGAACTAGTTTATAACATGAACAATTATCCAATTATAATATTCTCATCCCGAATAACTGATAATCTATATTTCATGACCGGAAAATGCAGCAGTTAAGCGGTACTTTAATTTTATCAGTTTTCATTATCAAACATGTCTCGCAACTTAGATATTTGCAAAAAATTGCTATATTTAATTGGATTGAATGCCGATAAGGATCGTGGAATACTGCAGTCTGTTTGGCATTGGACAGTAAATATTGCTGGGGTCACTATCGCTTATCTGGCTATATTGCTTTTGTTGGAAAAACCGAATTTGACGATGAGAGACTACATTGCTATGGTTTCGAGTATTTCTACGTCGATTCACGTAAGTATTTCAGCATTCCGACAGATATGAAGTAAAGGCCTTACTGCAAGATCCAACCAAAGGCTTAAATTAAATCGAAAACAATGAAAAGTGAACTACTTTTCAAAAGGAGTTTTTTCTCCGAAAATTTACTAACGTTAATTGATGTAATAAGCAAAAGGAACAAGCTGAAAAAATAAATGATTGTCCTTAATAGTAATATGTGAATCAATTAAATTGTAACACTTTACAACCAGCAATCTCCTACTGTATAGATGGAGAACTCAACTAAACTTTCATTTTCAAAATGACATTAATACGAAAATCAGTTAAAATATTGCTACAAACACTAAATATCATATGAAAATGCAACACCAATACAAATTATTTTAAAAATATTTTATTATATAAAATCATGACTAGCCCCACCTTCGCCAGGGTTAGACAATTCTATAACGTACATTTTTTTCATTTCTTTACATCTACATTATTTTGGGTTTTTCGTCTGACATTTTCTGAATTTTTTCATATTTCCGACATTTTTTAAATATTATAATTTTTGACAGTTCTAGAACTTTTGATATCTCTAGCATTTGACTTTTTTTACATTTTTGAAATATTTGAAATTTTTGACATTTTTGGCTTTTTTGAAATTTTTAACATTTTTGAAATTTCTGAAATTTTTGACATTTTTGTCATTTTTGTCATTTTTAACATTTTTGACATTGACATTTTTGTAATTTTTGACATTTTTGGCATTTTTGACATTATGACATTTTTGACAATTTTGTCATTTTTACCATTTTTGAATTTTTTGACATTTTTGACATTTTTGGCATTTTTGACATTTGACATTTTTGGCATTTTTGACATTTGAAGAGGCGAGATATAAGACCGACATCTAGGATTTTCAAGAGAATCAGTACACAGAGTTTCCGAATCTGGAGCCGTTCCGTGTAATTACTGTTCTCCCTAAACTCCTAGGACAGAATGTCACGATAAAATTTTTCAGGTTACTTCACCTGTCAGAGATATTGAATACTCTCTTCGAGGTGTCATTCCTTTGTAAGCAAGACAATATATATTTTTGAATTTTTTGACATTTTTGACATTTTTAGCATTTTTGGCATTTTTGACATTTGACATTTTTGGCATTTTTGACATTTGAAGACGCGAGATATAAGACCGACATCTAGGATTTTCAAGAGAATCAGTACACAGAGTTTCCGAATCTGGAGCCGTTCCGTGTAATTACTGTTCTCCCTTAACTCCTAGGACAGAATGTCACGATAAAATTTTTCAGGTTACTTCACCTGTCAGAGATATTGAATACTCTCTTCGAGGTGTCATTCCTTTGTACGCAAGACAATACATATTATACATAAATATAATATATATTGTTTCTGGTCGAGAACCTTCATCAGTTGCGCTTCCCACAATTGAATGTCCTCTTGAACACTTCTTTATGCATTTGATGCATTTCGTTAAATTTGAAGACGCGAGATATAAGACCGACATCTAGGATTTTCAAGAGAATCAGTACACAGAGTTTCCGAATCTGGAGCCTTTCCGTGTAATTACTGTTCTCCCTTAACTCCTAGGACAGAATGTCACGATAAAATTTTTCAGGTTACTTCACCTGTCAGAGATATTGAATACTCTCTTCGAGGTGTCATTCCTTTGTACGCAAGACAATACATATTATACATAAATATAATATATATTGTTTCTGGTCGAGAACCTTCATCAGTTGCGCTTCCCACAATTGAATGTCCTCTCGAACACTTCTTTATGCATTTGATGCATTTCGTTAAATTTGAAGACGCGAGATATAAGACCGACATCTAGGATTTTCAAGAGAATCAGTACACAGAGGATCCGAATCTGGAGCCGTTCCGTGTAATTACTGTTCTCCCTTAATTCCTAGGACAGAATGTCACGATAAAATTTTTCAGGTTACTTCACCTGTCAGAGATATTGAATACTCTCTTCGAGGTGTCATTCCTTTGTACGCAAGACAATATATATTATATATAAATATAATATATATTGTTTCTAGTCGGGAACCTTCATCAGTTGCACTTCCCACAATTGAATGTCCTCTCGAACACTTCTTTATGCATTTGATGCATTTCGTTAAATTTGAAGACGCGAGATATAAGACCGACATCTAGGATTTTCAAGAGAATCGGTACACAGAGGTTCCGAATCTGGAGCCGTTCCGTGTAATTACTGTTCTCCCTTAACTCCTAGGACAGAATGTCACGATAAAATTTTTCAGGTTACTTCACTTGTCAGAGATATTGAATACTCTCTTCGAGGTGTCATTCCTTTGTACGCAAGACAATATATATTATATATAAATATAATATATATTGTTTCTAGTCGGGAACCTTCATCAGTTGCACTTCCCACAATTGAATGTCCTCTCGAACACTTCTTTATGCATTTGATGCATTTCGTTAAATTTGAAGACGCGAGATATAAGACCGACATCTAGGATTTTCAAGAGAATCGGTACACAGAGGTTCCGAATCTGGAGCCGTTCCGTGTAATTACTGTTCTCCCTTAACTCCTAGGACAGAATGTCACGATAAAATTTTTCAGGTTACTTCAACAAAAAAGGGAAAAAATGATTGGATTCTTAATAACTAGGACACGTTTTGGAAAAAATAGAGTACCCTAGATTTGTTGCTTCATAAATATTTTGAAAGTACAAAGTTCATCGTGTTATTTGTACAAAATAAAGGGATATTATTAAGTTTATAAGTAAGGGAAAAAAGTAAGAGATAAGTAAATATTAGTTTAGTCTAGTTTTTGAATATTCATATGCATATATTTTTTAGTTCTGTGTAATTTTGTTCAGGTCCAACAACAAATTTCGTTACCCTTGTAGGATTTACAATGGATATTGTACATTTTTA
Source organism: Octodonta nipae (assembly GCA_034190945.1). Taxonomy (NCBI): domain Eukaryota; kingdom Metazoa; phylum Arthropoda; class Insecta; order Coleoptera; family Chrysomelidae; genus Octodonta; species Octodonta nipae. The sequence continues at coordinate 125,061,256 of CM067220.1, read as the reverse complement.
ACTGGAATAATTAACAAGAATAAATAAATATATATTAACAAAATTTCTTTTGTTGCTTTTCCAATAACCTTTTGAAGCTCTTTGTCTAGTAAATTTCATACAAACATAAAATATATGCCATCGTATACTTGAACTAGTTTATAACATGAACAATTATCCAATTATAATATTCTCATCCCGAATAACTGATAATCTATATTTCATGACCGGAAAATGCAGCAGTTAAGCGGTACTTTAATTTTATCAGTTTTCATTATCAAACATGTCTCGCAACTTAGATATTTGCAAAAAATTGCTATATTTAATTGGATTGAATGCCGATAAGGATCGTGGAATACTGCAGTCTGTTTGGCATTGGACAGTAAATATTGCTGGGGTCACTATCGCTTATCTGGCTATATTGCTTTTGTTGGAAAAACCGAATTTGACGATGAGAGACTACATTGCTATGGTTTCGAGTATTTCTACGTCGATTCACGTAAGTATTTCAGCATTCCGACAGATATGAAGTAAAGGCCTTACTGCAAGATCCAACCAAAGGCTTAAATTAAATCGAAAACAATGAAAAGTGAACTACTTTTCAAAAGGAGTTTTTTCTCCGAAAATTTACTAACGTTAATTGATGTAATAAGCAAAAGGAACAAGCTGAAAAAATAAATGATTGTCCTTAATAGTAATATGTGAATCAATTAAATTGTAACACTTTACAACCAGCAATCTCCTACTGTATAGATGGAGAACTCAACTAAACTTTCATTTTCAAAATGACATTAATACGAAAATCAGTTAAAATATTGCTACAAACACTAAATATCATATGAAAATGCAACACCAATACAAATTATTTTAAAAATATTTTATTATATAAAATCATGACTAGCCCCACCTTCGCCAGGGTTAGACAATTCTATCACGTACATTTTTTTCATTTCTTTACATCTACATTATTTTGGGTTTTTCGTCTGACATTTTCTGAATTTTTTCATATTTCCGACATTTTTTAAATATTATAATTTTTGACAGTTCTAGAACTTTTGATATCTCTAGCATTTGACTTTTTTTACATTTTTGAAATATTTGAAATTTTTGACATTTTTGGCTTTTTTGAAATTTTTAACATTTTTGAAATTTCTGAAATTTTTGACATTTTTGTCATTTTTGTCATTTTTAACATTTTTGACATTGACATTTTTGTAATTTTTGACATTTTTGGCATTTTTGACATTATGACATTTTTGACAATTTTGTCATTTTTACCATTTTTGAATTTTTTGACATTTTTGACATTTTTGGCATTTTTGGCATTTTTGACATTTGACATTTTTGGCATTTTTGACATTTGAAGAGGCGAGATATAAGACCGACATCTAGGATTTTCAAGAGAATCAGTACACAGAGTTTCCGAATCTGGAGCCGTTCCGTGTAATTACTGTTCTCCCTAAACTCCTAGGACAGAATGTCACGATAAAATTTTTCAGGTTACTTCACCTGTCAGAGATATTGAATACTCTCTTCGAGGTGTCATTCCTTTGTAAGCAAGACAATATATATTTTTGAATTTTTTGACATTTTTGACATTTTTAGCATTTTTGGCATTTTTGACATTTGACATTTTTGGCATTTTTGACATTTGAAGACGCGAGATATAAGACCGACATCTAGGATTTTCAAGAGAATCAGTACACAGAGTTTCCGAATCTGGAGCCGTTCCGTGTAATTACTGTTCTCCCTTAACTCCTAGGACAGAATGTCACGATAAAATTTTTCAGGTTACTTCACCTGTCAGAGATATTGAATACTCTCTTCGAGGTGTCATTCCTTTGTACGCAAGACAATACATATTATACATAAATATAATATATATTGTTTCTGGTCGAGAACCTTCATCAGTTGCGCTTCCCACAATTGAATGTCCTCTTGAACACTTCTTTATGCATTTGATGCATTTCGTTAAATTTGAAGACGCGAGATATAAGACCGACATCTAGGATTTTCAAGAGAATCAGTACACAGAGTTTCCGAATCTGGAGCCTTTCCGTGTAATTACTGTTCTCCCTTAACTCCTAGGACAGAATGTCACGATAAAATTTTTCAGGTTACTTCACCTGTCAGAGATATTGAATACTCTCTTCGAGGTGTCATTCCTTTGTACGCAAGACAATACATATTATACATAAATATAATATATATTGTTTCTGGTCGAGAACCTTCATCAGTTGCGCTTCCCACAATTGAATGTCCTCTCGAACACTTCTTTATGCATTTGATGCATTTCGTTAAATTTGAAGACGCGAGATATAAGACCGACATCTAGGATTTTCAAGAGAATCAGTACACAGAGGATCCGAATCTGGAGCCGTTCCGTGTAATTACTGTTCTCCCTTAATTCCTAGGACAGAATGTCACGATAAAATTTTTCAGGTTACTTCACCTGTCAGAGATATTGAATACTCTCTTCGAGGTGTCATTCCTTTGTACGCAAGACAATATATATTATATATAAATATAATATATATTGTTTCTAGTCGGGAACCTTCATCAGTTGCACTTCCCACAATTGAATGTCCTCTCGAACACTTCTTTATGCATTTGATGCATTTCGTTAAATTTGAAGACGCGAGATATAAGACCGATATCTAGGATTTTCAAGAGAATCGGTACACAGAGGTTCCGAATCTGGAGCCGTTCCGTGTAATTACTGTTCTCCCTTAACTCCTAGGACAGAATGTCACGATAAAATTTTTCAGGTTACTTCACTTGTCAGAGATATTGAATACTCTCTTCGAGGTGTCATTCCTTTGTACGCAAGACAATATATATTATATATAAATATAATATATATTGTTTCTAGTCGGGAACCTTCATCAGTTGCACTTCCCACAATTGAATGTCCTCTCGAACACTTCTTTATGCATTTGATGCATTTCGTTAAATTTGAAGACGCGAGATATAAGACCGACATCTAGGATTTTCAAGAGAATCGGTACACAGAGGTTCCGAATCTGGAGCCGTTCCGTGTAATTACTGTTCTCCCTTAACTCCTAGGACAGAATGTCACGATAAAATTTTTCAGGTTACTTCACTTGTCAGAGATATTGAATACTTACTCTCTTCGAGGTGTCATTCCTTTGTACGCAATTTAACGAAATTCATCAAATGCATAAAAAACTGTTCGAGAGGACATTCAATTGTGGGAAGCGCAACTGATGAAGGTTCCCGACCAGAAACAATATATATTATAATTTCTAAGTACTTCTTGGGAAATAACACCACAGTTCAAAGAAAATTGCTGTATATTCTAAACGTTTCGGGGTCTAGATCAGACCCCGTTGTCAATGGTTAAGAAACTATGGATAAAAAAGGGGCACAATTCTGAGATGTAAATTAAAATATTTGACAATACATAATATTTGATTTCTGACGTAACTAAGAGAATTTTATTTGTAATATACAGGGTAGCACAGAAATTTCTAAAGATCATATAATCATAAAGATCCCTTCAAATTGGAAGAACTTGAAAGGGGGATCTTCAGAATTTTATGTGGTGCTCCTAGGTGCGACTTTGTTATAAGATAGTGCATTCGCCAAAAATGCGACCAAAGAACTTTGTTGATTCAGTGATCCCATTAAAATTATAAGGGAAAACCTAGGAAAAACCTTATAAACTATCCCGATATTGGGTTGTTCACAAGGACATGACGATTAGCAATTTCTTCCTTAATCATCGGCAACCAGGAACGACTGAATTCTACGGAGGTAGTAGCGATACGTTTTCGTTTAACAAAATTAAAGCAGACTCTTTTAATTTTGTTTATCTGATAGATGACATAAAATTTTCTTTCGTCCGATATAGAAAAATAGTAGGGTTCACTTTAACTTAACACAAACTTTAATAGAACATAGTTTAGTAAATAATAATAACTAACAACATAACTGTAAAGTAAATAGTTTCTAAATGATTGAGGAGCCCTAATGGTTATTTTGAATGTTCATTTGGGATTTTCACTTGTCGCAATGGTTTCTGAAAAATACAGAGAAGGTAAGTAATTGAATATCAAGGTGTAGTATCTAAGAGCTCGGAACACTGGCTACCTTTTTATAGAAAAAACGCTCTCGCAGGATTATCGTGAGAAAGTAGGTCTACGGTTTTGGCAACTAGTATTCCTGTATAATATGTTGGGATGTATTTTGCGTTGTACTTATCTGTTTATCTATTAAAGTAAATGTTCGAAAAGGTCTTCTTGTTGAAGGCAAGTATGAAGTGTTCGGCAGAAAAAATTCCCTATTTTCAATTTCATATCTACAGCTGCCGTTGGTTGTTCATTGTATAACTTTTATTTAACATACCCCCACATAAAATAGTCAAGTGGTGTTATGTGGCGATCTCAGTGTTGCATCTTGCCCAAAGTATATATCTCTTAATCTTAAGCAGAACATCCTGTAGGAGTTGAAATATATGGCTACCTAATTTAAGGCTAGCCATTCAGATATTTGATTCAGGAAGGGATTCATTTTTGATTCTACACCTTGCTATAAGTTATCATCAAAGTATCATCAGCGTAAGAAAAGGTCGTGTTATAAGTCATATTTTCTAGAAGGTCATTGATATGAACTGAGAAATTTAAAGATGTTATAACATTCAGTGTGTTCCATTAAAAAACGCATTTTCTAGAATAATCAGCCTATATATGTCTCGGAATTCCAGCGATAGTAGGTTTAATTTGAATTTCTCACTAATCTTGTATCTTTCCTAGCGGCAGATTAAAAAAATATGTATCAGTATAGCCACAGTCCTCCGCCGACACACTATTGGGCCACCCTGTATAATTTCAAACTACATAAATTTTATTTCAATCTTAAATGTAATTTTACTTTCAGGGTTTACTATTGACCGTTTCATTGTTCTACAAACACCCAGAAATACGTGACTTATTAAAACAAACCGAACAAAAATTCTGGAAACCAGAAGACTTCAACCAACCGAAAGAAGAGCAGAATTACATTCAAAAAGTTTACGACGGTATGAAAAATAAGTTCTACGGTATTATTTTCCTCTGCACCTCAACATACATCGCATTCTATTGTCAAACACTTTTTGCTGGTGAGAAAGTGTTGCCATTTCCAGGCTACGTTCCCACCTGGATGACTTTTAACCAGATGATGTTTTACCAAATCCTGACGCCTTGCTTTAGTCAATTGGTACCTGCTCTCGCCATGGATGGTTTGATGGTAACATTCGTTGGATTGACCCAAATCCAGTTTAGGTTGTTGTCGTTCGAAATCAAAAATATTTTCTCTCTCGAAAATAATTATGACCTAGATGTGCCTCAGAATGTTAATAACTATAAGGCTGCAATTGCTATGAAGAATAATGACATCAAGAGTAGAATCAAAATGGTTGTGGATCATCACAATTTTCTTATTAGGTTGGTAGAAGCCTTGTGAATTAAAAAATCTAAGAGATATTAAAATAAAGTTTTGGGAATATAGTGCACAGTATGTTTATTACTTTTTTAATCATTTTGGTGACATTTTAGGAATATGGTACACACAAAGTATATATTTAATAATTTTGGTGACGCCATCATTTATTCACATTATTTTAATTTGTTGTGGTAATTTGATTTTAACAAAATATGATTTGCGGCAATATATTAGTTAAAAATAATCTTTACAATCAAAATTAAAAGAAATTTTAGGCCTTCAACTCAATTTTTAATCATAGCATGATCTTTAATATCATAAAGTGCCATGAAATGCCAAATAAAACAGTTAATTTCATTATTTTTAACAAATTTTCCTGTGAATCGTATTTTAATACAACGAACTCACTTTTATGTCACTAGGTTTGTATAAAACAATTCTCAGTGTCCTTAAGAAGAACAACTGACAACTAAATCGTTTTTAGGGTTCCGTATGTTCAATTTACGGAAACGCTTATACAATAACTCAACGTCTTTCACATCACAGCAATTTTCTTCCATACTATTGAGCGGGAAAGGTTGAAATTTGATATCAGCCTATAATTTGGTAACCCGATCAGGAGTAAATGAAGAAATTTTGATTTAAGACGTACTTCTGGGTGGGGGATTTAAAAACTGAAACCGAAACCACAAGACGTAAAATTGTGAAAAAAATAAAGAACAGAAAAAATAAGCAGAAGCCCCTAATATTAATTTTGGGGGGCAAATTACACAATTAAATGTAATCATAAAATTAAAATTGTTTCTAACTCATGCAATATATCAAATCAAAGGGCTCATTGTGACAAATACATATATATTTATATTTTTTCATATTTTCAGATAAATTATTTAAAAGATATTAACAGAAAAAAAATTACCTATTCCCCCTCCCCTCCTCTTATCCCCAAAACTATAATACCCAAAATTTAAAAAAAATGGCTTAATTGAATATACAGAAAAAATAAGATTAAAACCCTGATATTAAGTTTGGGGGCACATTACAGAATTAAATGATTTTTTTTTCCAAAAATATCATTTAATATATCAAGTGGAAGAATGATGAATACATGTATATTTTTTCATATTTTTAAAATAATTTCTTAAAAGCTTATTAAAAAAACTTACAAAATTCGATCCATTCAGAAAAGTAAAACACAAATTCTAACAGTAATTTATAAACATAAATGAAAAATAAAATTTTATTTTTTAAAGTGCATAAAAATACAAATATATTTTATTTGAATTTTTATAAATAATTTGTTTAAAAAACTTAATGATTTAATAATGTTCAGAATTTGGCCCATTCTTCCCTTTATCTTCCTACCTACTGACCTAAAATTCACAAAACAATTGTATAGGGCTTCTCTGAAAGTTTATTGGTAAAATGAAGTGAAAATTTTAATCTTAATTTGGAAGCAAAATTAGAAAATTAAATAAATATTGATAAAAATCAAGCGAATTTGTAGCAGATGAAATAAAAAGAAATAAAAGTGTATATTTTTTATAAATTTAAAGTGCTTTGTTTGAAAAAATATTAAGTTAAATATAAGAAAATCGAAGAAATTCCACTCATTCCCTCCTTGTTAGAAACTGGAATATTAGAAAAATTATATATAATTTCACAGGTGGTACGGAACCCTTAGTATGCTAGTCTAACTCGCACTTGACCAAATTATTTAAAATAGGTAGGTCAAAGATGCATAATAGGGTACCTACACAGAACGATTTAAATTCAGTTGTTTTTTTTTTCTGTGGGCATATTTAAAATCAAAAAATTTTGCTACCAACCCATAAATAACCCCAATTTAGATTCCGTCATATTGACCTCGTGGTGCCTCTTGAAATGTTGGTGACGCCAAAATTGCTAAATACCTTATAACCAAAATTACATGTTTATATCACCAGGGATTCACAAATTTATTTGGAAAGGGGGTAGACCACTATAGAACTGTATTAGAAGTAGATATATAATTATTTAGGTTAAGTTCACCTTCCATTTGAACTACTACGTCTGTTAGTATTAGATTTTTAACTACAAAGTTTAACTTTTTGCTTGAGTGATAATTATTGTCCCTAGAAAATCAAATGTAGGTATAATGGATAACTTAAATTTGTTATAACTTATATGTTTCTTTGGGGAATAACACCACAATAGAAATAAAACTACGTATATTGCAGGAATACCAAACGTTTCAAAGTCTATGTAAAATAATTTAACAGTCTTGCATATAATGTACTGAAGAGGAATTAACGAGTAAAAGACTAATTTTGATAATGATCATTATTTTAATAAATAAATCATCAAACGTTTCGGGAAATTGCGACGACCACAAGTCAGCATATCCAATTTTACAGACATATTTTAATACAAATATAATATGTCTGTAAAATTCTGATTTGCAGTCCTAGAAAATTAGTTCACCACTGATGATGGAAAGGTTTTATGATTTATTAAAATAGTGCACTCCATCAAAATTGGTTTCTTACTAGTTAATTCCTCTTTTCACAGATACAATAATATTTATATCCCTTATTAATTGCTATTAAAATAACAAAAAAAACCAGGGGGCGCTGGGTAATATTTTTTATGGAAAGGGGGCGATAGTCCAAATAAATTTGGGAATCGCTGCTGTAAGTGATAATATGAAATTTGACGTAATGCTTGAGTTTCAAGGAAAATAACAGAATTCTGGTAGAAAAGCAGCCCAACTGTTCAACGTTAGCCACACATCAATTTTTCGAGTATTAAAGGAAAGTAAAATGCTTCCCTATAAAATAATGCCGACTTTATATATAATATAAAGCTATTGACAACGAAGTCAGAATAGACTTTGAAACGTTTGGTATTCCTGCAATATACGTCGTTTTATTTCTATTGTGGTGTTATTCCCCAAAGAAACATAAAAATAATCAAGAACATGCCACAAACAACGTTTAGAAGACAACTAAATTTGTTATGATTTCAAAATTACTATAATAACGAAACCGATTTCATTAATCAATAATTTCGAATTTTTAGCTTCATAAATGCGATAAATTCAACATTCTCTGGATTTATGTTGGGATATATGGTAATAATCATAGTTTCCATTTGTGTGGAAATGTATAACTTGTCAACAGGGTAAGTAACGTAAAAAACTTAGAGATATTTCGAAAGAAATCGAAAAGGTTTTCTAAACCAAACGTAACTTCCAACGAAAGACATGCATTAAAACAACTATGTAACAACGATGACATAACTATTCTTCCAGCCGACAAAGGTAACGCGACTGTTCTCCTCAGCATTCAGGACTATGTTCTGTACTTCACACTCCAGACTACGAAATAATTAACAATGAACCTACTACTTACTTAGAGAAAAAGACCAAGGAAATCATCAACGGAACACATCTTCCCCTTGGCGTCAAAAAGCCCATCATTCATCGTGAAAAGTCTTCTAAAATTCCCAAAATGTACAGACTATCCAAGATTCATATGCCGGGCATTTCTCTTAGGCCCATTGTCAGTTCAGTACAATTCCCAACCCAAGAAGGCCCTCTACCCGAACAAGCATCCTCGTATGTAAAGAACTCTTCTTCCTTCCTAGATTTGTTAGGCGCTTATAGAATCTCAGAAAATGATATCCTAGTTAGCTTTTCTTTTCACCAATGTCCCATTTCAGAAACGTTAGATATTCTAAAAACAAAACACCATATCTCTTCTGACATCATCAAACTTGTACAGCACTGTTCTTTTAACACATATTTTTCATTTCAAGACACTCTGTTCAAACAAGTACGTGGGGCCCGGATGGGTGCACCCCTTTCTCCAGTGCTTGCTAATATTTTAATGGAACAAATCGAAACCCAGACCATAAACTCGTCTAATTTAAAACCTTCCTGCTGGCTTAGATGTGTTGATGATACTTTTGGCATTTGGCCTCATGGCAGAGATTCGTTAGACTTCTTTCATCAGCATCTCAATGGTATACATTCTAATATTCAGTTTACAATGGAAATCGAGTCCGATTCTTCGCTCCCGTTTCGTGATGTCCTCATAACAAAAACCAGCAATGGCAGATTCTCACATACCGTCCATAGGAAAGCAACCCAAACCAATCGATACCTAAATGCCCAATCACACCATGACTCTGCCCAATTGAGTTCAGTAATGAAATCTTTGGCTCTTAGATCTATTCGCTTAACAGATATTGGTAACAGACAAAACGAACTTAATAATCTTCAAGAAATCCTTCGACAAAGGGTTATCATCCAGAACACATTGCATGCATAATTAGTTAATCGCAACAACCCCCTCCCCCAATACACCAATCCCATCAGAAACAGACCTACAACACCGGAAAGCCATCCTTTCGTACATTCGAGGAGTCACAGGTGAAGTAACCTGAAAATTTTATCCTGACATTCTGTCCTAGGAGTTAAGGGAGAACAGCAATTACACGGAGCGGCTCCAGATTCGGAACCTCTGTGTACTGATTCTCTTGAAAATCCTAGATGTCGGTCTTACATCTCGCGTCTTCAAATCTCAGCATTTGGTTGCTATTCTTGAGTTTCGCCCGTTCTTTGCTTCAGAGATGCATGAGGCTCTGGGAACAGAACAGCTGTAGTATTTCGACGAAATAGTCCGCACTCAAATTCGTTCTCGAAACGATAGCACTGCTCTACCACTCGAAATGAAGTTTAATATATGGGTTAAACTTTATTTATAGCCATCGAATGGTTTAAAGTAAATGACCGAGCCACTCCACTTAAATAAAGACCTTTTCAAGATTTTACATTTTTTCATATCGCTAGTCTACCCCGACTTGACCATACAAAATGTATGGCCGCACACTCCCTCTAAGGCACGCATAGCGTACCTTTAGGGGAAAATTCACTAAACCCCAGATATACTACATATCAAAAGGGTTTAGCTCTGTGGGAGCCCTCGCCAGGTTATCAGGCCCGTGGGTGGCGTCGTGGCTGCAGTTTCACATGAATTTTCGGACCGTCCGGGCTGTTCCTAACAGGACGGCTTTTTGCATCAGTTGATAAAGATGTTCGTCCAGACCGAGGTATTTCAAATTGTTTAATAGATGTTTTGGGACTACTCCTGTTGTTGACATAACAATTGGTACTGTGGTGTTGTTCATGTCCCATTGTCTCTGTATTTGAAATTATAAATCCCTATATTTGGCTATTTTTTCAGCCTGCTTAATGTTTATATTATAGTTGTTAGGGTTTGCTATGTCAATTAAGGTTGTTTTTCTAGAGACTTCTAGAGTCTATTGTGAGCAACAGTCCGATCGGTCAATATCGTCCGGTCCCAGTACAGTTTGTAGTTGTTATTTTCTAAAACAGATTCTGGTTTGTATATATAGTACTGTGTTCTTACCGACTGTGATAGCTCAAGTTTCAGCGCTAGTTCCTGGTGCAGTATTTTTGGCACAGCATCATGTCGTTCTTTGTATTCAGTTGCAGCGAACGCGTGGCAATCTCCTGTAATATGCTGGATAGATTCAGATGTACTTTAGATACTTCTTAGTTGGAATTACTTGATCTTGGATTGCCAATATAAAGCATTCCGTTTCGGGAAACATATGACCAGAGATCAACGAGTAGTTCGACGCTGAACTGTCGACATAATCTTGGTTAACGTCATTTATATGTCTTCCATGAAGGGGCTTCTCTTTCCATTTGAGCAGCTTCTGATCAGTTGTCTGGTGGTATACTTGAACTTGTTGTTCTGTCAGTTCCAGAGGTGTTGAGTTATCAACCTGACATATGACTCGGTGTAGATCAGAAAATTCTGCGAGTTTCTGGAAATGATTACGCAAATTAGAAATTTGTTGATCACGTAACTTACCTATATCTGCCAATTCTCTTCCTCCTTCACACCGGGTCAATGTTGTACGTTCGACACAGCTCTTTGGATGGTGATTTTGAGCTTTTGTTAGTAGTACTCGAACTTTCCGTTGTAATTGTTCAATGTCGGTCTTGCACCAGTTAACTATACTGAAAGAGTAACTAAGCACTGAACGCGCATAGGTGTTAGTAGCCTGAAACAAATTTTTACTGTTAAGTTTGGTCTTCAGCAGTCGTCTTACCCTTCTATAAAACTCTGTTGTTATGTTGTTTTTCATGGTGGTGTGATCAATTCGTTGAGCCTGCTTTATTCCAAGGTATTTGTATGTATGGCCTTCCTCCATGGATTCAATTGAGGTGGAATCTCCCATTTCGTAGGGCCCCTGCTGTATTTGGCCTTTAACTATATTAATAATTCGGCATTTGTCTAGGCCAAATTGGATATGTATGTCACTAGAGAACCCTTATACTATTTTAAGCATATCATGCAGCTGTGGTTTCGTAGCTACTATCAACTTTAAGTCGTCCATGTATGACAAATGGTTTATCTTCAATACTTGTACGTTGTTGTATTTGAGACTGAACCCAAAGTTGGTCGAGTTCAGTTTGTGTGAGAGTGGGTTCATGGCAAGGCAGAACCTCAGCGGCCTAAGAGAGTCTCCCTGGAATAAACCTCTTCTGATTGGGATTAATATTAATATTATATTATTACATATTATTAATTATTTTCAGAGATTCATTGGGGATATTAGTCAAATCCATGACGTATACATCAGGCATTCTATTTGAATTCATTCTCCTCTACTGCATACCTGCTCAAAACTTAACAGACGAGGTATTTAATTTACATTTTTGTAAACGTTTGCTCATGTTTTTACATTCTTTAGGCCGATACAGTTTCATATAGCAGCTACTTCAGTGAATGGTATGAACACCCAAAATACTCTATGGCAATTCAAATGATTAACGCAACCGGGCAAAAACCGGTTAATATAACAGCTGGTGGGATTATTGTGATCAACTTGGAGACCAGTTTGGCGGTGAGATTTGCTATTGTATATGTGTTAGGTAAATACGAAATGACAGAGCGTTGTCATTTGTCAGAAAACAATTTACTTGGCGCCCTCTTGTGCCAGCTGCATTAATCAGAAACGCTATATTGTGGGCTACGTATTGGCGCCATCAGCTAACCGAAGTCATAGTTATTATAAGGCGCGTCCTCACTGTGTCTATATATGCCAAGTGGCAAGGCTATATTGCGAACTCAAATGCCGCTGGAGATCACATGCAGTCGCAAAATATTTACAAACGAGGTCTTTGTTGGTGTTGCAGCCGTAAGAATAACAGCTGATCAAGCGAGTCATAAATCACGAAATAGAGAAGTGAACTGATGAAGGATTTAATTTTTGACGATGTGGACCCGTTAAATCTAGTAAGCAGGTCTCGAAGTACTTTCCGGGACGTTTCTCGAATGACTAGCAGTGATTTTAAGATACTCCTTAAATTAACTGGGCCTCTTATCAGCGATAGGGATGCTGGATTCAGAAAACCCATTTTAGCTCATGAACGTCTAGCTGTGACAATGCGATTACTAGCAGAAAAAGATTAGTACCATTTATTACGGTAAACGCTCAAAATTTCGCAACAAAAGATATAAGTCTATTAGCGACATAACTTTCTCATTGGACTATCCATTTTTTCCAAAAGTTACTTGCGACGACGGCCAGGAATCAATTGGGGCCACCGAAGTGGCTTGCTTTGACCAGAACCAACATTCATTGGGTTCTAATTGGCATATCAACTAGTACTATTTGCCCACTGTCAGTATTTTGCCAACTGTCACAAACACACACACAAAACGTGACTTTGCCATTTGGCGATGCACTTGGCATATATCGTCAGAGTAAGGGCACACCTTAAGAAAAGAAGCCATCGCTTTTGTGAGAAATCGAACCCGAGTCTTTCACTTCAAAGGTCAATCACTCACCATATGACCCAAAAAGGCTAATGAAGTTGCCAGTTGAATACAATTTGTTTATTAAAACATTTTAACACATTTGGTTTTGTATATATGTTTTTCACATTTGCAGCTTGATATAATAACATAAAAAGCATATTAAAAAAAGAAGTTAAAGTCCGGAGTTACTAAAAAAGCCTCTTTAAGGCGTAAACAACAGGCTCAATTGTTTGAGTTTAGTAAAACAGAATGCTACTGTAAGCTGTATACTAAAATATGCCTTGTCCACGCATTTTGATATTTCTTTTCATTGTAAATTCTCTAAATTACAATTTTGTAGTTTCTACTTAAACCATTTTCATATATTTTTGCCTGCTCTGCCGTTTAACCTGCACCCATTAAAATAGTAACCTATAAACAGTAAATTCTCTGATCCAAATATTTCAAGTTTATGCATTCAAAATTTGAATCAAAAATTTTGAAAGTTAACGTTATTGTATTTTTTTCAGACTGTCAAAACCATGGTGTCCTACTGTATGTTTTTAAGAACAATGAGCCTGTAAGAAATAAAATTTATCTACCCACCTACATACACATGCAAACTGCTGAAAATTAAGCTTCATTTATACACAAAAATGTTTCTTTTGATCAATTAAATATTTTAAAAAATCCATTATCCAAGTACATAAAAATGTAGTACAAATGCATTAAAGCTCTATTTTAAATTTACTTAATAGCATTAATCTATTCCACCACAACACACAATTCATTCCTAATATGTCATTATTTAACAATAGATTATTGATTTGTCTGAAGTTGGTAGACAATGTAACTCGTTCCTCGAGGTTTCCTTGGACTTCCATCGTGTTAAAGTGGTTGATCTCACAACGTTTCAATAGCTGTGTATCTGCTATCATCATCAGGTAAATGATAGGAAATTCAGATTATCCGTCGTATTTATATCATACGCTTAACCGGTCATGCGTCGCCGGTCATGGTCATTGCATCTTAACCGGTCCAATCAGCGTCGTCGTACCTGGCGGTTGGTTGCCGGTGATGTGTAGCGGCAGATGCCCAAGAAGAGCTCGCCAAATATTTTTGGCTCCCTAATTATATTTTCGTTCGAGATTATATATGCTGTCTTTATGAATTTTCTTTTGTACTAGTGCTCTTCCTTGTGAATTGCTCTGGCTTGGACCCAGTTGGTATTATGGTGTTCAGTCCATGCGTGATTAGCTAGCCCAGACTTCGTTACCTCCCCCTTTTGAGTAGCTGTGCGGTGTTCCTTAAGCCTGGTGTCCAGCGGTCGCTTCGTGTCTCCAATGTAAAGATTGCCACATTCACGTATACGCAATTATTTAGTATTGGTGGTGCGTCGGCCCTCGTTCTTGTTATCATGCTCCTCAAGGTGTTGTTGCTTTTGAAGATCATGCTGATTCCCAGATTATTGATGTATTTAATGTATACGGAATATTAATTAAAATAATTTTTGTAGCTTGTTTCTAGGATAAAAAATGACATAAAAAAGAATTGTTGCTCTAATGTCCCATCTACCACAACTAACAGATTTTAAATAAGGGACCAACCAGTTTAGTTTGCTACAATTTGTTACAATACGAGAAAAGTGTTTTAGATATTTGTACGTAAACTATCAAAATGAAAATGAAATTTGACGTTGACTGTTAAAAAAAGTGAGATTGGCTCATCCATATTCGGTAAATCTACATCCACAAAATTTTCAAACTGATAAATTTCAAAAATAGGGGAAATGACTTCAAAAAGCAATTCAAATGTTTATTGTGACGTTACAAAATATAATTGTGTGAAATATAGTTTTAACATATTAACGTAAGTGGTTTTATTACAAACTAACTGTTCTGAGAAATGTGAAGTAGGAGAAAATAGTCTGAATTATCTGAAAAATAAAATAAAATCATTGAGAAAATTATTAACGTATGCAAAATGTTAATAAAACATGAGCAGATTTTGCAGATTATTACAAAATAAAAAAATACACCAAAATTGTAATGTATTCACAATTAAATCAATTAACTGCTCTAGTGCATTTGTCACCAGATAACATTTACAAGATAATGTTAAGCACAACGCAGAAAAGTGAAAATAAATACCTCTAAACAATTCATAAATTGTTGATACAGAAAGAGTATCTATCACCATATCCATAAGAGGTATATTTGGAATATATGTGTTCTCATATTAGGAAAATTGGGCTGAGGAACATTCCCCCAGACCATATCTGGTATTTGATTCACCATTGTGAGAAGCTTTACAACGCAATTTGTCCTAAATACGACCTCCACCTCATCATGAAACGTACCAGTATCCAATGCCGTGTGCTGTTTTTAGACTTTTTACTAAACTGACTGCCCAGAGGGTGCAATTTTGCCTGCAGCTCCATTGTTGAACTATTTCACTTTGAGACAACAGATCGTACAGCAGATCTTTTGAATTTCCCTGATAAACTACAAACATCCCTTGATTATCCCATACTGTAGTATAGTAGTTTCACAAAACTGTTTCACATCCACCACCTAGATATCTCGAAATCGCATATGGTACTATACACATAGAGCTTTGTAGTTACAACTTTCGACAATAATTTAAGTATTGCTTGACAACTGATACAATGAATGTTTCATGTTTTGACAGATTTGTATCTTGCTTTGCTTATTACTTAAGTATCTTTCAATTTAGAGATCTAGGGAGGTGTCTAACCCTGGACGATGAGTATCCGAAGTCGACATTTTTAACTGATATGATATTAAAATATATGAGGTTATCCTATCATCAGCTTATAAAGAAAATCCTTCTTGAGATTCTTTCACCAACCAAATCAGAACCAAATTCTTTGCCTGGCTCGGCAGTCAGCTCCTCAGTTGGATGTTTCAACTTGTCAGACATACAAACCCTTCACAGTCCTCAAAGTTCTACTGAATCCTCTACAAGAAGAGAAGGTGACGCTCGTTTCAATTCGCTCAAAATTGATGTGTTTCTTCAGGCGCTGCTTAATTTGGATACAACCATTCCTCAATAAGTTCAAAATTTTGGCTGAATCTAAAAAAAGTCATATATTCATTCTGCGAAATATGTTTCACAGTAGTGGAGAAATCATCAACACATATTAACTGGTAAAATGTTGAAGACGGAAATTGTGGAGAGCCAGCCAAATCTTCTCTAAAGAAATTACCTCCGGATTTACCAATATATACTTATATACACATAACTATTCAAAAAATGAACAAAAATGTGCTAAGACATGACGTTGAACTAATGTCAGAGCAAAACTGGTGAGGATAGAATGCAGTGGGAGTGAGAGTGAAGCTGATGTCTTGAAAAAGGAAAAGGAGGAATCTGAAAAACCAGGTGAAAGGATGGAAGAAAAATTAGAGGCTGTTCAAACTTATCATCCAGGATCTAGATCTTCATAATTTGGAAATATTCCAGCTACTACCCGAAGCTGAATTATTAAACCTAGAGACTATAATGATTAAAACAGAAAGATCGACACTCTCTTGTGTACACTTGATGAATTTCTACAACATCAAAGTAGGGACAAACAAATTCCTGGAGTAACCAGTAAAAACATTTGCAAATTTCGACTTTACTCATCAACATAGTTACCTTCCAGTCCGGACCCAGAAGCGAGCTTCAAGAAAGGGCGCTATCGAGTTCACCAGGGAAGGGCGATCTCTTGTGAAATTTACCCAAGTATGAATGGGGCTTTTTATTGGGATATTGTATTAAAAATGGTCTAATTTCGATTTAAACCAAAAAATTACTCAATGATAACCTCTTGGATGTGAGAGCTCCTCGCTTTAGTGTTGATCTTACTAACCTTGGGGATCTGGGAGGGGGCTATCGTCCTCTGCGAGAGAGTTCATCTATATCTGCTATCACTGATTTATTTTTTCTGTTATATTTATGTCCCATGCCTTCTGTTTTTTTGTCAGACACTAAATCACTCATGTCCTGAGAAAACTGAATTTGAATATGTGAAAGTATTATGTTGATCGAGGCGACATTCCACTTGGAAGATTTCGCATAGCTGGAGTTGGCTCTATTTTCCTCTTATTTTTCTTTTTTTATTTTTTCATAAAAGTAAGCTTTTTAGATTTCTAAGTCCTTACCTGAAGCAGATGTTTGCTACAATTTTTTTCAGAAACAACTTCATGCTCAGTCTTCTTATTTGATGTTTTTGCAACCAAATAGGAGTGTTCATATATTCTGTGATTGATTGATGCCTCTGTTGGTACGACCAATGTAGCTTTGTGGATACATTCAACAATAGCCATATTGAAGTGATCTGGCATCTATTTTCAACCAAGTAACAACTCAATTCAGTCATTTAGTCATGCTTGGAAATTAGGCAGATTGAGGCCCCAAGTTCTAACTAGACCCCAAATATTTGTGTTTGTAAAACCATGTCACAGCTAACTATTCGCAAAGACTGACCACAATTTACTATGTAGAATACAAGATAAACCTTTTACATTGGCACCATACACAAAAGTACTATCCTATTAAATAGAATCTACCAATACTTACCCTCAAACTGGTCAGCATATTGACTTCCATGAATCCACCAGCATTGATGGGTACTCGTCTTTGACTTTTTCCTATTATCATCAATACTGTAGTTTTCACATCACTACGTAAATACCAGTTAGCAAAGTAAGCTGTGTCACCAATTTTTTCAATCTAAAACATCATGAAAATTAAACGCTATTTTTCTTGTGCAGCTGATTTAAATAGGATTTACTTCATCTGACAAATCCTGTGCAGGTTTCATAAGGAATATTATGAACTCTATAGCTACTGCTACTATTGCAGTCACAGATTTCACGTACACTTCAAATACTGGCCTGAAAATTAAGACAATTAACCAAACGGATTACCAGAACAACAACGGCAAATAGAGTTTCTAACGATTGAAAATTTTTGTTTCTAAAAGCATTACTCTTAAGAGGTTTTATAGTAAGTGTAAATGCAGATTAATGCGATCTTCTGCTAAATGTGGAGTCTGACATGACTGAAGTCAGAATTGAATGGATAAAGGGAGTTAAACATCCCAGTGTAGTCAAAACAAAAATGGTTCATATTTTGAGAAAAAAAGGTTGGGTGCAAATTGAAAATAACTTTAATCATTTTAATAACCTTGGATTAGGTTTTAAGGGTGCCTGTCATCAAATCTTGCAAATGAATTTTAGACCAATTACTGACGTCCGATTAAGGTAAAACTTTGCAGACACGTTTGGTTTGGATGACAATGCATTGTTAACTAAGTGACATCATTCTAAATCCAATATGGCAGAATCTCAAAGCTGGCGGACAAATTATTTTTCATGCACGCCCATGATATGGGAATCAAATGAAAGGTTTTGCTGAGCAGGAAACGAAAAATACAACTAAATTCAATATGACGTCCTTCTAAATTCAATATGGCGACCGCTCCAAGATGGCTGACAAAATTCTGTCATTTATCCCATAGCATGGGTATGAAATGGAAGGGTATGTCGAGAGCTATACAAAAAATAAATAAACGTTAAAAATGGAAAACTAAATAAAAAACGTTAAAAACGAGCGTTTATTAAAAAAATTAAAAATAAATAAAAGCAAGATAATTTATATTTAAGAAAGAACCGACTTCAACTGGCTTAAAATAAAAACCGTTTAGAAATCGTGAGCAATCAATAACTATTTTGTGACAATTTCTTTATCTGGTACAATTCTATTGATTATTTATTCTTATCGTATTCTTATCTCCACTTCTCCCTCTAATTTCTATTTTTTTTTAATATCCACATATTTTTTAACTTTTTTATTTGTTTTATTATTTGGTCCACTTTCTATAAGTGTAATCTAATTCACCCTATATTACAACCACCCTGAATATGTTTCTGTGTATAGGACACCGAATATAAAATATATGTCTATCATTTTCGAAATCACCCTGTACAAGTATAATTCAACTCTACACGATGTTGTGACCGCCCTGTATAAATATTAATCCTCTCCACCCTATTGACTGTTTCTATTTTTCTATTGTATAAATCACCATGTATACCTATAATGTTACTTTGCCCAATATGCCAAGTATATGCAATTACTTAAGTTCCACACTATATAACATTATTTAACCACCCTGTACAACCATAATTCCACTCCACCTTATATTTCAATCATCCTGTATATGCAACTGCTTCTAACATTTTTTGAACCCTCTGCCCTATAAGTCGAATATCCTTACTGCATATGCTTATTTATTTTCTATTCACTTTGTATAACTATAGTTTCACTTCACTCTTATTTCAACCACCTTGTATAAGCAACTACTTATGTGCCACCCAATACTACATTTTTGAAACCACCCTGTATAACTTTAATTCTATTTGACCTTATATTTCAACCGTCCTATATATGGAACTCGCACACACCTACCATCGTACACCATATAGAAAACATCGCTGACTTAAAAAATTTTCTTATCGATATACTAATGGAATATTTTGGGCCATTTCACTCGACTGCAATGGCAACAAACACCCCGTACGGTATGTTTTACGTTATAGATAATTACACGGAATTAAGCTGGAACATCTCTTTGTAGAATATTTTAAATTATATTCAAATTGGTTGAGCTGTTATAGAGAAAACAGTGTAAAATTATTGAAATTTCCTTAATTACTGTTTTTGTTTTCTGATTTTCTGGAAAACCGTAAATCTCACTTTATAGAAAATTATATGGTACCTTTATGTAATATTCCTTAATACAATGCCGTTAAAATCATCCAATTTGCCCAAGCCGTTTTTGAATAATCGCTGAGCATACATAAAAAAACCTACTGACAAATAGATAACCTCCTCCTTTTTGGAAGTCGGCTAAAAAGAGTGCATTTGAGACTGAATGATAAAAGCGAATGCCCCTTACGAAATAAGCGTACTTTTCTCACCATTGATCGACTCAATTTCTTGACGACCATCCTGTATATATACTCACAGACTACTAAAAAAATATTTTAGTTAGGGTAAACCAATTTTTATAATAAAGATTGTCTTGGTATTGGGATCGAAAAGCTGTGGAACCTTTGGTGTGTCACAACTATAAAAACACAGTTTTGCACCCTAACACCAAACCTTTATTTTCAACACTCAACGCACGTTTCAACAAAAGTTGTTGAAACGTGCATTAAGTGTTGAAAATAAAGGTTTGGTGTTAGGGTGCAAAACTGTGTTTTTACATTTGCTATTGGGTTTTTCTTTATAAAACGGTTTACCAAATTAATTAAACAATTTTATAATTAAATCTTTTAATAAAGATAATTACTATCCCTAATATCTTCATTTTCTTCATAAGCTAGATATTTTTTAAAAATAATTATAATTAAAAAAAAATACGCTTTAATAGCAAACCGAACTAAAAAGCAGAAAATAATTTTCAATTATGAACGGTTTATTTTACAGCAGTAGAAAGTCGAACAATCAATCATGATTAATTACCTCAAAATAAAAATATAATAAAATTTAAGTTATTAACAGAATAATTCGATTCAGAGTAAAAAGCTTGGGGTGCATTTCACTATATTTGCATAACTCTCCTCTTATAAATAGTTGTCAATACAATAATTGTGAAATTTTGTATTTGAAGCAACAGGATTGTTCAACTTAAAGAATTGTATTTTCATCGGCCCTTGTCACGTGTGCCAAATTTCAACTTAATTGAACTTCTTTAAGTTGGATGAAAATTACGTTGAAAGTTTCCGTTACATAGATAGATACATATGTACACATTGACCTAATAAAAGCGTATTAATGATATCTGTGAAATGGTCCACTTTTTCTATACTTCACAATTCAGCAATTTATTGCATTTAACAACATTAGGTCCAACTGTTCTGTTGCTAAGTAACCTTCACACTACATTATTGACAAAACAATTGAATAATTTAACAAATAACAAGAAAAACAAACTCTACAATGGAAGCAAAAAAACGCCGTAAATACATAAGGGATATTTCTACTTACATAATGGACATAATATATAATTGGGTGCACATAGCAGCTGTTATCATCCCGATGTATCCAAGTGTAAACATAGAAAATACTTGGTTAATATTGTCAACAAATCTGAAAAGAATGGTATAATTATTTTTTATACAGTTACATACAGTTTTATTGTTATTTATGTTAATGTTATATACTCTACGAAACCAAGTGACAAGTGAATACTTTTAAAGCAAAAAACAGTAACATTAATGGCGCTATTTTCTTACTAACTTGTTTTTAGCCGATCAAATTAATTATACAGTTTTCCTGAAATCCCAAATCTAAAGTTTTAAGAACTTATATTACTGAAATATTTTGAAACCACTGCATTAAACACAGTAAGATAAAAAAGCTATAGATTTGGAAATTCATTTCAAGAGGAATAAAGAAGGCTTAAAACTCCACAAAATTTCTTAGTCTGAAGCTGGTAGACAATGTAACTCGTTCCTCGAAGTTTCCTTGGACATCCATTTTCTTGAAATGGTTGATCTCACAATTTATCAATCAATAGCTTGCCCGTTGATGTTATAATGTTCGGGGTCCATGCGTGATTAGCTAAGCCAGACATTATTAGCTCCCCCGTTTGAGTAGCTTTGCGATGCTCCTTAACCCTGGTGTCCAGTGGTCGCTTAGTCTCCCTAATGTAGAGATTGGCACATTCACAGGGTATGCGCTGTATATACAGTTTTTTGCTTTTAAAGGATTATACGGCTTTATTTTTGTGATCATGCTCCTCAAGAGGTTGTTACTCTTGAAAATCATTTTGATTCCATATCCGTGCCCAATTCATTTATTTTTTCCCACAAGCCTTTGGTATATTGTAGTAATACAGTTGCTATCGTGGTTTCCTCTTCATTACCTAGGTGGTTTATCCAGTTGTTCAAACGCTTTGTTAGCGATGGTTTCCCGATATCCATTCCTCAAAATTTGTTATCCTGTTATTCGATGCGCAAACCGAGACACTCTACTAGGTTCGTGTAGGCACGCCACGCCCACTAACTTTCCTCTAGCCAATCAAAACCGATTACGCCATAAATATCAGCTTTTCACGACTCGACAGTCTTATTAGGGATGATCGATGTTAGAAAAATAACGATGTTGACATTGATGTTAATATCGATTCAAAAGTATCGAAAGTGTTCAAAAACATCGATGTTTTAGGTAGCAAAAATAAATATTATTTATGCAAATTAAAAAAAAATAACATTCCCAGTATTTTTGGGAACACTCAAAAAAACGGAACTTTACGAGAAATCCTTTTAATCTGTTTGTTTGTTGATAAAGTTGTTGAGTAGTTTCTGAAAAAATCTAGGTTTACTTTCTCTCTTGCCACGCATACTCTATATTAAGTATTATCTCAGGTGTTCATGATGTCAACGCCACCTGTGAGATTACTGTCATTAGTAGTAAGCACTATGTTCACTTGTAGCTTAAAAGGTTAAATCTCGCTGTTGCTACTACTCGACTGCTATAAAAAGAAAATTGTCCGTCTTGTAGCCCGATTAGTTCTATAAGTTGAAACCTCAAATGGACTATTATAAGTGTAGTAAATGGAAATACTATCTGTCCAAAACCTTAGAGAAGTTCCTCCCTATATTTCTTTACTAAGCGATCACCCCCAAGCAGAAGATTAGCCCCCCCCCCCCAGGCAGCTTTATTTATTACATTATCTGTGATGGAGATGAACTAATGCTAGCAATATCAATCCTTAAAGCTTACGCCTTCTGGATGTAGCCTGCAATCAAAAAGCTTGTACTTGTGGAGGTAGCCTGCAATGCACAAATATCGTGCCAATGCTAGAAAGAGAGGCCAATAGTGAGGGCAAGAGTCTATTTCATTAGATTGGGAACTGCAACTACCAGTCGAGTGGAATAGCCTCTTGCTCCCTCTATTGTCCTGTCTTTCTATCTTTAGCATAAATGCAGCTCGTGTATTTGGGCATTGCAGGCTACCTCCAAAAGGTCTATGCACTAACCCTGCAATGCACAATTATCATGCTTAGGATAGATAGAAAGGGTAATAGAGAGAGCACTGTTGCCCTCCTTTCTAGCCACGATATTTGTTCATTGCAGCCTAGCTCCAGAATTACAAGCTCTATGTATCAATCAGCAACATCTAGTACACCTAATTTTCGCTAAATGACGTAGATTTTATCGATGTTTCGATATTATTCTTATTAGTTAGTTCTCTAAGTTGAAACCTCAAATCGACTATTATCAGTGTAATAAATTTTTACATTCAATCTTGTGATAACCCCGCTGACTTGGGTTCCCGAGGCACTTTGCCATCAGAGTTATTAGGCAATACACTTTGGTGGAAAGGCCCACAATTGTTCATTACCGCTTGTTTGCCACATGCTTGCTCAGACTCAAGCATGTCACCGCTAGTTATGACTGAAGCCCGTATAGTGGCGCTTCAAGTCACCGCTTCACCAAATTTATTTGGTACTTTGTTAGAAGAACATTCTTCTATTAATCGTATTACCCGCATTATAGCTCATATTTGTCGCTTTGTTGATAACGCCCGTAATCCAGACCGCAGGGGCTCTGGATCATTTTTGGCTGCTGAGTTATATCAGGCTCAGCTTCGCATTGTTCGATATGTTCAAGATCAATATTTTTCTAAAGAGATTTCCCTTCTTCGAGAACGAAAACTTTTGCCCAAATCGCTTCGTAAACTTTCGCCGTTTCTTGATGAACAGGGAACTCTTAGAGTTGGTAGTAGATTGGCTAATGCTCCATTGCCGTTTGATACTAAATTTCCCGCACTACTACCAAGTAAAAGTCGTTTGACTAATCTAATTGTCGAAGATTGTCATGTCACCAATCTTCACGCAGGAATCCAAACTGTTCAATTTCTTTTGCAGCAGCGATTTTGGATTCTATCCGCAAAGAAAGTAATTCGTAGAGCCATAGCTCACTTAAGACGTGTCGTTGGAGATCAAATCCTAACCTACAAAGAACTTTCTACTGTATTTGCACAGGTCGAAGCAGTTTTAAACTCGCGACCTATAACCCCTTGTAGCAACGATCCATCGGATCTTACCGCCTTGAGTCCTGGAATTTTTCTTACCATGGAACCTTTAACAGCACCTCCAGAATCTGATTTCTTATCTGTCCCATCTAATCGTCTCAACAGATGGCAGTTCCTGAGTCGTATGCATCAGGCATTCTGGAAACGTTGGTCGCAAGAATATTTACATACTCTTCATCAACGGAGCAAATGGACTGATCCCTCGGAGGTTGTTAAGCCAGGTACTCTTGTTATTTTGAAGCAAGACACTTCCCCTCCTTTGAATTGGCCATTAGGGCGCATTATTGACATACATCCTGGAGGTGATGGTGTTGTACACGTTGCTACAGTTAGAACTGCAAGTGGTACTTTGAAGCGACCTCTTGTAAAGCTTTGTCCACTGCCAGTGGACCCTTAGTTTTGAAATAAGTAATTCAAGGCTGGCGGAATGGTGCGTTCCCGCAATTTGTTTAGTGTATTGTTTTCAATTTGATTGAATTACTTCATTGATTTTTAAACTTCTGCACCTTTTCTAAAACATTCCGTCGCGCTAATGCTAATTGTAAGTGTTTTTTGCGTGTAAAATATAGACAGTATTGACATTGACATTGTTTTGGTTCCCAAGCTATTTAGACGCTTGGGAAAGTCGTGGAATGTACTCCGAACTTTTCGGTCGCTTTGATCCCGTCTGAAGAGACGGCTGCTTTTTGTTGTTATTGTGTTACGAATCCGCGAGTTATTAGCTCCGTTTGTAACGACCGCTAAACCGCTTTCATTTTGTTTCTTTTGTGTTTACAAAAGCGCATCATTTGTTGTTAAACCCGCATTTTTTGTTTGCTCAATCAATGAACATTACGTCGCTATTTTTTGTGTAAGGTGTTGTCCAGACGAAGCTCTAAGAAACTGTTCCTGCTGTTACGGGGCTAGCCTCTGAAGAAAGACCCAAGAAAACACCAGAGCTTCGACATAAAAGGTTAGTGATAACTTTTATTTGGTGATTCGTTTATGTTACGGCACGTGTTTATTGATTGTTCCGCTAAAGGTCCTTCGTCAATTATATACTTGCATTGAACCAGCATTGAACTAAAACCGCAACATCCAATTCATACTTTTTTTTGGGTATTCTCTATGGAATGTGCCATCGAAGACATTCCATAATTTGGAGAAATACTGTCTGTCCACAACCTTAGAGAAGTTCCTCCCTCTTTACTAAGAGATCACCCCCATGAAGCATAAGATTGTCGTCCCCCCAGCCAGCTTTGGTCTAGATTCTCCCCTTAGATACTATTGTATTATCTGTGATGGAGATGAACTAATGCTAACAATATCAATCCTTAGAGCATACGCCTTCTTGAGGTAGCCTGCAATCATAGAGCTTGTACTTGTAGAGGTATCCTGTAATGCACAAATATCGTGCCAATGCTAGAAAGAGAGGCCAATAGTGAGGGCAAGAGTCTATTTCACTCGAATCGGAACTGCAACTACCAATTGAGTGAAATAACCTCTTGCTCTCTCTATTGCCCTCTCTTTCTTCTTTAGCATAAACTGCAGCTCGTACATTGCAGGCTACCTCCAGAAGGTATATGCTCTAAGCCTGCAATGCACA
Organism: Octodonta nipae; assembly: GCA_034190945.1. Lineage (NCBI taxonomy): Eukaryota > Metazoa > Arthropoda > Insecta > Coleoptera > Chrysomelidae > Octodonta > Octodonta nipae. The sequence goes on along the minus strand of CM067220.1, from coordinate 125,035,309 downwards.
AATATCGTGCCTAGGATAAATAGAGAGGGCAATAGAGAGAGCAAGAGGGTATTTCAATCGATTGATAGTTACAGTTCTCAATCGACTGAAATGGGCTCTTTACCTCACTGTTGCCCTCTCTTTCTAGCCAGGATATTTGTGCATTGTAGCCTAGCTCCAGAAATACAAGCTCTATGCATATGCATCAATCAGCAACATCTAGTACACCTAATTTCCGCTAGATGGCGTAGATTGTATCGATGTTTCGATATTATTCTCATGACATCGATGTGCCGATGTCATCGAGGACTTAACATCGATGTCAAAATATCAATGCTTTCCCATTATACATCAATGCTTATTGACCATCGATGAACATCGATCATCCCTAAGTCATTCATTGCTCAGTATTCAATATTTTCACTCTGAAATATTTTTTATGTTTCTCTGAGAGCTCCTTTCATCGGTCATATAAATTTCACCTTACCCTCTACATGCCTACATAACCTCAGTTATTATTAATCAAGTATCAATGACTCAATAATAAACAATTGACTGCTAAAAAATAAACATACCTGAGCAAAAAGTTGTGATAACCGATAATCCTCTCGACTTCCTTGACTGAGACCTGCTTCTCACTTTCTAGCATTTTCCCAATTTCTATATTCACTAATTTAAACTGCAGCTGCATTAGATTCAAAACGGTCATTATGAACGCCATGGTCACTGAATGCGGCAAAATTTCGGCAAAAGTCGAAACAAACATTTCCAGGCACACCACCTGCTTGAAAGTCATCCATGGTGGTCGATACAACATGAAAGGTAACACGCTAACTTCTGCTATCAGAGGAATGATGAAGAAACCTACTATGGCGAAAACATCTGCTACACCTATGGAGATGAACAGTGTGTTCATTGTTTTCAAAAAGTCTGTGAAATATTGCCTTTCCTGTTCGCTCATGCTGACATCGTTGGGTTTCCACATCTGATCCTTAAGCTGGAGCACTAGATTTAGCATGTCTGTGCGTTTCCAGAATAATATGCTGGTGAAAAGGATACCCTAGAACGAAAATTAATCATATCAGCTATAGAATAGTCTGCACTGGATAATAATAAAATCTGAAAAGACAGGCAAAACTAACATTCGTTAACTAGAGACTTAAACTAGAAAATGAAAACTAATTTAGTTAAAAAATTACTGTAGTGTTTTTATTTTGATAATCGGGTTCAATTCAGTTCCTGGATTTATTTATAAACACAGTCGAACTCACTATAATTTATTTCTACTACTTTCATTTATATTCACAGCACTATTTACAATTTATTTTTACTATACGTCAATGGAATACAGAATGAATCTTATCGCTAGCTATCCATATTTATATATTTCTTCTCCGAATTCTCCAGAAGGTCAAGGAGCCGTCGGGATATTTCCTTCATGTGTTCTCGAAGATTCGAGGAAATTCAACCAACATTTCGGATTCGCCGAAATATCGGATGAATGCCGATTCCAGAACTAATCGGTTGATAACTCATCACACTTAAAAGACATTTTAGTGACAAAATTAATGACTAATTGGCATAACATTTTTGATCAAAGCGTTTTTTGTTATTTAGCAAAATACGTGTTCTTAACACAAACATAAGTCAGTCGCCAAATATATTCAAGATTTTATATATGCGTTGCTTATTTGTCTTAAAATATTCCTGTGTCTGGTTTGTATTTTTTATAATTTTTTTGGGAATAACACCAAAACTGCTTGAAAGTCTATATCTTTCAAACATGGGCGGATCCAAGGAGGGGGAGATGGGGGCGATCGCCCCCTCCAAGAGCCTCAAAGTCAGTAAATTTAATATTAAAACGAGGTAATCTTAACTCCAAGAGCCTAGAAGAATGTCTCTTCAATGGGTTTAAACCTCAGAACGACTATTTTCAATGTAACAGTCCAAGAATTTTAAGTTTAAAATTATATTTAGCTATATTTAGTACAGGATCGCTCCTCCTGAAGCATGAAGTCCCCCCCCCGAAAGCACGTGGCTGGATCCACCCCTGTTTCAAATATTCCAAACATTTCAAGGTCTAAATCAGACCCCATTTTCAATGGTAATAACTATACACAATTCAAGAAAAATAAAAATATAGTTCGAAATGACAAATTTACTAAATCACAATTTGACATTAAATGTTTGACAATAAAACTGATGTAACTAAGAGAACTTAGTGAAAATTGGATATATACAAGGTAGCACTAAAAATTCTAAAGATCATATGAAATAACAAAGATTCTTTCGAACTGAAAGAATTTGAATAAATATCTATCTACAATTACGAATCGAATGACACCTTGATCATAATTTTCAGTTAAAACGAACGAAAATTCGATAAAATGAAACTGCTGACTAGATTATACGTCCTGTCCTGGCTATCATATCTGGATACTAACAAGATGTGATCTCTCAATACCCCCAAAAAGTGCATTAGGATTATAACACAAATTAATGCGATTAAAATAATTATGGCGTATTTCATATACATTGGTATAAGTTTTGAGTTTTTATTTGGCAACAAAATGACATAAAAAGATATGACGCCAATTTTAGATTTTACGAATTCTTCCAATTTGAAAGAAGCTTTAATACTTCACATCAGTTTTTAATGCTACCCTGTATCTGTATCAAATTTGCAGTAAATTCTCTTACTTACATAGTTTTATTGTCAAACATTTAATGCCAAGTAATTTCGAAAAGATTGTTGAGGAGGTCTTGAATTATTTTGTCTATTCATGGGTTTTCTCTCCTCCAAATTTTTTCCTCTGTGTATTGTCAGTGTCAAATTTTTTGACAAACAATAAATTCAAAATCAAAGCGAAAATTTTTTAGAAAAAAGCCTCGAAAACAACACTAAGAAATTGTCAGTGTCAAATTTTTTGACAAACAATAAATTCAAAATCAAAGCGAAAATTTTTTAGAAAAAAAAAGCCTCGAAAACAACACTAAACAAATTGTCAGTGTCAAATTTTTTGACAAACAATAAATTCAAAATCAAAGCGAAAATTTTTTAGAAAAAAGCCTCGAAAACAACACTAAACGATTGACAACGACTCCAGACTCGGAGTTGAAACGTCTCCATACACAGAGGAAAAAATTTGGAGGAGAGAAAACCCATGAATAGACAAAATAATTTAATGCCAACTTGTGATCAACTAAATCTGTCATTATGAACCTTTTAATTTTTATTTTTTATTACCTTTGAAAACGGGGTTTGATTTAGACCTTGAAACGTTTAGACTATTTCAAATATACAGACTTCCAAGCAATTCATGTTTCTTCCAAAACAAAAAATCTGAAAAAATGTTTTCTAAATAACATATTTTTTTACTAGTAATTTTTTAATAATTATTTTCGTGATATCTTATACACATTTTTTTACGTCTCTGTATTGTTACGGAAAGTTATAACGTCGGACGAGGGAGGACCCTGTATATATACCTACCAAGTGTAACTGTCAGTTCGGGAGACATCTACATAGTTCGATATTAGTGCATAGAGTAAACTCGAAGACTCTCGAATCTAAAAAATTTATATAAATAGATGTTCTGTGAGCGTTATAGTTAGTCTAACTCATAAGTTCAGTTATTATAAGTAGCAAAGTAAAGCAAACGTCAAAGTGAATTGTGTATTGTGTTTTATATTGTATGATCTGTATTTCAATAAATTGTATTAAAGTTTGAAGGTTAAGGATTTGTTTTCACCGTAACTAAAGGAGTACTAAACCACAGTTGGAACGTAGAAGAGTTTATCTATACATCCCTATCCCAATTTTTCAAAATTTTAAGTATTATAATTAATACTATCATCATTATATTCATCTATATTTTACCAATGTTTCTCTACATATTCATTTCACAATTCTTTCTATTCCGCTCGGTTTTTTGCCTTTTGGATCAGATCATGTATTTTTTTCTGTTATCATAGTCTCATTTTATGTTAAAGCGTTTCGTTTGTTCTTTTTATTCCCCCGGAAACCACAGTGATTTTTGTTGTCCACTTATTATCACTTATTATCGTATCGTCTTGCCAAATCTCCTCGTCATGGCCTTTTCAGGGCTATATAAAAAGATCTACCAGACTAATATTGACCTGAGAAGTAATCGATCGAAACAAATGATACAATGAGGATGACATCTGTCCAAAAATGGATTTTCCATGTTTAGATCCAGAAGTACATCATTTCATGCTAATCTGTTTTTTGAAGAGAAAAAAAGGACAATCTGCATTAACATATATAGCTCCACAATTAATATTTAAATCAGGCTGAAATGGATTAATGATTTTTAATCTGTTTAATTGTCAAGTGTACAGAATTGCTAGACAGAAGTTTTGGCTCCTTGGCACACTAGACATTGTTCTTCCATTAGTCGGGCAAAGGCCCTTTGCTCAACAGATGTTATTCTACATTTGGCAAGGCAAATGTTGTTTAACCATTAGCCTAAAAAAACTTGACTTCAACGCCACCTTATTGATCATAGCGTGGCATAGCTCACTAAACAAGCATAATATGACCTCTATCGATTAACCCATTCAAAAGTAACACGATCATTAAAATCCGTACAGTGCCAACTACCGGATCCTAACACAACTACGAGTCTACACAATACAAATATCCTCACTGACAAAGAAATCGCAGAAGGATACGTTTAAATTTAATACTGTTTTGCTAAAACATGATGCTATAATAAGGAGTAATCGAGATTTCGCTAACCGCCCGAACAGAACTCCAACTACTGTTATGAGATGTTGTCAACGTGGTTTGATAATATCCAAAATCGGAGAAGAGTAGACCCTGGACGTCTAAGACTTATGGCCTATAGAGACCGATTTTCGACAAGCCGAAATTTGGTTAGGCGAACAAGGCCATCTTGTAAGTGTCTGCAGCATTATCTTGTGCTATCTCTGACCGCTGAGTATCAACGTCAACGACTACATTGGTGCAGAAAACGACAACTTGGAATGTAATGTAGAATTGCATCAGGTCGTCTTCTCTGACGAGTCTCGATTCTGCTTGGGTGGACATGAAGGCCGAAGAACGGTTAGAGGACGTTGAGGGGAAAGACGTCAACCTCAATTTGGGGTTAAGCGACATGTACACCGAACAGTTGGTATGGGGTTTTTAGTCTTTGTACGAGGCAACATGACAAAGCAACGTTATCTTCATGAAGTAGTGGACTCTTATGTATTCCTATACCTTAATCGGGTCATGGTTCCAGTATTTTAACAAGATACTGCTCGAGTTAAAATAAACATTTTAAAAGAGACTCATGTGAATCTATGGCCATGGCCGCCCAAATCCCCCAATGAACATGTTTAGGATATGATGGGTAGAAGGCTAGGAAATTTATCCAAGCCACCACGGACTTTGGGGGTTCTGAGACATGAAATTCCTATAGCTTAGTATAGAATTCATCAAGAAGGAATGGAACACCTTGTTGAATCAATGTCTAGACGTGTTGGGGAGTATATAGATAACCGAGGTATATTATATTTAAACATCTCCTTCTGGGTGTTGCGATTTCTTTGTCAGTTAATGTATCTGTGTTAATATGAATTTAGACGGTAAAGCAGCTCAAGTCTTGTAGGAACACTGTCATCAATTCATCAATACAACACCATCTGTCGGATCGTAGAGTAGCTGTGAACTATTTTTCAACACAACAAATAAGGTTTATAAATATGACCTTTATCTGCCAAGTCGTTTAGAAGTTACGAGATTACTAATACCACAGCGTTCCATATCGGGTTTGACAGATAGCCTATAACCTTCCTCAGTAAATAGACGAAAAATTACAAAAAGAACTATATAAATACACTAGTTGTTCCAGAGTTTAGCGCATTCAAACAAACAACCTTATTAGCATAGATATTAATGCAACGCTGAGGTTATGAAGCTACAATTGATTAAGCCCAAACGATCACATTTCCACTCAAAAACGGTATCTTCAAAATTTTACTTACACAAAAATTGAATGTCAAAGTGTGAAAACTGTCAAGGAAATCAATGAGACTGTTATCCTTATGAAATAGTTGCAAAAGTGTCAACCGTACTTCGAACCACAGACAACCAAAAACTATGATGAACCGTACCATCGAGAAAACATCATATTTTTTTGCAGGATGTAATCCCACTACGTTCCAGAAAAACAAACACATATCGATATTATCAAACGTCTTCATTTTACGTTCGGTATGAACGAAAAAATATAAGGCCCTAGGATTACTATCTCGTACTTATATACCCCTAGATTAAATGGAAGGACAATTCTATTAGTGGCCCTATTAAATATAAATTAATTATTTACGATGCTTTATCTCACTTTTTCCACACATTATGTCGTATTAAATTAATATTGTACGAACTGATTACAGATAATATGACGAGCTGCAAAAAAATGAATAAATTAAGGCATTTATTAGTAATAATATTCCTAATCATTTCTTCAAGGTCTGATTTATGTTAATAATTCACAACTGTTAGCCATTCCCAACAGATTTAATTTTACCATTTTGGTGATATCGCATTGAGTTTTTTACAGGATTAGAAACAAACTACTGTAATGCTATTAATGTAGCTATTTTTTTTGGTGAGGATGGTTAAAAAGATTATAGTGGCCACCAAAAATTGTTGCCCTTGGACTTTCAGCACCTTGAAGTTGGTTGATCTCACAGCATTTCGATAACTTTAGACTTGCTGTTCTGATCAGGTTAATATGGAAAATCATACTATCCATCTTATTTATACTAGAAGTCAATCACCTCTAGTGATGCTCATAAAATCACCCAATCCTTTACTATGATAGTGCTTGGGTTCTGGTGATGTTTAGTGATAATGGCTCGAGAAGGGGTCTCCAAATGTTTCAACTGTAGACATTTGGTTCTCTGATAATATACGTCTTGAATTTGGTTGATCTCACATCATTTCGATAGCTCTGGACTTGCTCTCGTGATCAGGTAGATAACCCAATCCCCTACTTGAATGATGCCTGAGATCTAGGGATATACAGCGCTAATGGCTAGGGTTATCCAGATGTTTCAACTTTAGACACTGGGTCCTCTGATAATGTGCATCTTGACTTTGGTTCATATCATATTTCGGCAGCTTTAGACTTGCTATAGCGATCAGGAAAATCTTGGAAAACTCATACTATCTATTGATAAGGCTTAGGTTCTGGTGATGTGTAGCGAGAAGGGGTCTCCACATGTTTCAACTGTAGACATTGGGTTCTCTGATAATGTACCTTTTGAATTTGGTTGATCTCACATCATTTCGATAGCTCTGGACTTGCTCTCGTGATCAGGTGGATAACCCAATCCCGTACTAGAGTGGTGCCTGGGATATAGGGTTAAACAGCGCTAATGGCTAGGGTTATCCAGATGTTTCAACTTCAGACACTGGGTTCTCTGATAATGTGCATCTTAACTTTGGTTCATATCATATTTCGACAGCTTTAGACTTGCTATAGCGATCAGGAAAATCTTGGAAAACTCATACTATCTATTGATAAGGCTTAGGTTCTGGTAATGTGTAGCGAGAAGGGGTCTCCACATGTTTCAACTGTAGACATTGGGTTCTCTGATAATGTACCTTTTGAATTTGGTTGATCTCACATCATTTCGATAGCTCTGGACTTGCTCTCGTGATCAGGTGGATAACCCAATCCCGTACTAGAGTGGTGCCTGGGATATAGGGTTAAACAGCGCTAATGGCTAGGGTTATCCAGATGTTTCAACTTCAGACACTGGGTTCTCTGATAATGTGCATCTTGACTTTGGTTCATATCATATTTCGACAGCTTTAGACTTGCTATAGCGATCAGGAAAATCTTGGAAAACTCATACTATCTATTGATAAGGCTTAGGTTCTGGTAATGTGTAGCGAGAAGGGGTCTCCACATGTTTCAACTGTAGACATTGGGTTCTCTGATAATGTACCTTTTGAATTTGGTTGATCTCACATCATTTCGATAGCTCTGGACTTGCTCTCGTGATCAGGTGGATAACCCAATCCCGTACTAGAGTGGTGCCTGGGATATAGGGTTAAACAGCGCTAATGGCTAGGGTTATCCAGATGTTTCAACTTCAGACACTGGGTTCTCTGATAATGTGCATCTTGACTTTGGTTCATATCATATTTCGACAGCTTTAGACTTGCTATAGCGATCAGGAAAATCTTGAAAAACTCATACTATCTATTGATAAGGCTTAGGTTCTGGTAATGTGTAGCGAGAAGGGGTCTCCACATGTTTCAACTGTAGACATTGGGTTCTCTGATAATGTACCTTTTGAATTTGGTTGATCTCACATCATTTCGATAGCTCTGGACTTGCTCTCGTGATCAGGTGGATAACCCAATCCCGTACTAGAGTGGTGCCTGGGATATAGGGTTAAACAGCGCTAATGGCTAGGGTTATCCAGATGTTTCAACTTCAGACACTGGGTTCTCTGATAATGTGCATCTTGACTTTGGTGCATATCATATTTCGACAGCTTTAGACTTGCTATAGCGATCAGGAAAATCTTGGAAAACTCATACTATCTATCGATAAGGCTTGGGTTTTGGTGATGTGTAGTGAGAAAGGGTGTTTCAACTTTAGCCATTGGGTTTATATGATGGAAAATTCCTACCAATCAGTAGATCCCCCAATCTCCTACGTGAATGGTGATATATAGCGATAATGGGTAGAAAAGAGTTCTCCAGATGTTTCAACTTGAGACACTGGGATTATATACATCTTGAATTTGGTTCATATCACACCATTTCGATAGTTTTAGACTTGCTAGCTTGATCAGGTAAATGATGAAAATTCATGTTATCCGTCTTATTAATATTTGTAGTCAAGCGTCTCTAAGATGCTCATTGGATCACTCCAATCCCTTACCTAGTTGGTACTTGAGTTCTGATGATGTTCAGCGATAATGACTCGAAAAGAGGTCTTCACACGTTTCAACTTTATACACTGGGCTCGCTGATAAAGTGCTCGTTGGATATTTTGAATGTCGCCACCATAAACATTCTCTTATACAAGTGATTTATACTTCTGGGGATTACTTTGGCTTATTCCAGGGCTCGCTACATAGGAGTTTGGCTGACCCCAACTTCGTTATCTACGACCTAAATTGTCTTTTTTTCTTCTCAATGTAGAGACTTCTATAGTAGCAAAATATACTATAGATGCAATGCAAAATCATCCTGAGCCCAGTAAAATGTTCAATAACCCAATATATAAGTCAAATAGAATGCGCTTTGAGTTCTATTAAATGACTTGCTCAAGATGTCCCACAAATTGCTTATTAGGAAGGCCATTTTCAAGAACTAAAATGCTTATGAAGACATCTTTATTCTGAATTCGGAAATATGAGGCCATGAAAGTCATTTTTGACTTGTTAAATTGTCGGAAAAATAAAATCATGTTAAAATCTTTTTTATATATTTCTATTGAGTTATGTGTAATTAAACCTAACATTATTTCAACAGGGTTCTAGAGCCCAATTATGATATTATATGTCGATATTTAATTAATTAATTATTCGAGATTTCAATGAGTTGAGGGATGCGACTAGAAACAATATATTGTCTTGAGTTCAACGGATTATAATTTCTCGAAAATATACTACCATAATCGCTTTGATAGGTTTTCGTAAACCTACGAATTCGTTCTTGTAATTTCTATCCTAGCTGCATAACTAGACTAAACATTCATCTAGCTCAGAAATGGGATAGCTACCTCGGATATCCGACAGACCAATGGACAAACGACAAAGGCAAGAACAAGCAAAGGGTTATGGACACTTAGAAGTCGATCAAGCTTGGCATGCTATAGTATCAGATATTGAAATAAGAAGTACCAAGAAATCATAATAGATTAATCACCAAATTGATAAGTCCTATTAAAAACCAGAAGCAAAGGAAAAGGAACCATACAAAACAATATCAGTATACTACGAGGGCTGCCTTTTATATTTCGGGATTAGAGAACAAAAACAAATATTAATCATCGAAAATCGCTTTCTTGTTTTTCAAAATATTCCCCATGAAGATCTATACACTTTTGCATGCGTTTGAACCAATTGTCGAAGCACTTTTTCCACTCCGATTGAGGTATCTCCAAAACATTCATTCTGAACGCAGCAACCGCTTCTTCAGGTGTCGAAAAACGTTGACCTCTCAGTTTGTTTTTTACGTACGGGAATAAAAAGAAGTCATTTGGTTACTTTTATGTTTTTTTGGGGAATAACACCACAATATAAATAAAACTACGTATATTGCAGGAATACCAAACGTTTCAAAGTCTATTCTGACTTCGTTGTCAATGGCTTTATATTTATTGATGTGATTGCAAAATTTTATTTATGACATTTAAAATTGACATTAGAAAATTTGTTGTTTTTAGATATACAGGTAGCACAAAAAATTCTAAAGATCATGAATTATAGTTAACCAGCTTTCAAATTAGAAGAATTTGAAAGAGTTGTCTTTAGAATTTATAAGTGGCGTTCCTAGGTACGACTTTGTTATAAGATAGCGCATTCGCCAAAAATGCGATCAAAGAATTCTATTGTTTCAGTGATCCCATTAACGTCATAAGGGAAAACCTCATTTCTTGGAAGACAACTGGCAAACAAATGGTTGTGTACCACTCAAGAATTGACTGTTCTGCGTTGTTCTAGTGGTACGGTTGCGACATGTCCAGTTTTTCCGAAAAAACAGGCGATCATTTGCTTGGAAGTGCTTCGTGCGCGAACAACTTTTGTTGGATTCGGCTCATCTTGAAACACCCATACAGTCGAGTGCTGTTTACTTTCAGGCTCATACGCGTAAATCAACGATTCATCACCTGTCACTATGTCATAAACGTGTTTTGAAGCACCGCAATCGTATTTTTTGAGCTTTACTTTCGACCAATCGACACAAGCCTTTTTTTGAACGATTGACAAATTGTGTGGGATCCAACGCGAACAATTTTTTTGACATTCAAATGTTTATGCAATATTGAATGTATGCTGGTCCCACTAATGTGTAAGGTTGACTCAATCTCACTATAGGTCACATGACGATCTTGCAATATCAGTTCGCGCACAGCATCAATGGTTTCCGGAACAACAACTGTTTTTGGACGACTATCATGAAATTCGTCTTGGAGTGAACTACGACCTCGATTGAATTCACCATACCATCGATAAACAGTGGTCCTTGATGGAGTTTCATCGCCAAAAATTAAATTAAGTTCATCCATGCACTCTTGCTGACTTAATCCACGTCGAAAGTTGTAAAAAATAAACGCACGAAAATGTTCACGATTTAATTCCAATTTTTTGGCCGAGATGAATCCTTTAAGATACTGTAAACAATACATAGCGCTCGTATGTCAAAACGTACTGAGAACGTATAACCTCAAAAATGTTAAACTTTACGATAGAGCTGTCAGTTGTCAGATTGCAACACTAGGGTTGTCCGATCCCGAAATATAAAAGGCAGCCCTCGTAATATATAACCGTAAAGAGTAAAGAGATAAAATAAGAACATCGATGGTTGGAATACTACTAAACTCCAAAAATTGGAAAGGCATTGATGATGAAATAAACCGTTGAAAGGATATGCAATCTTCTGTGATCAACCACAAGAAGAGCTCGAATATATAAGAGTGAGTAAGGAAATCTTAAACAAAAGTAAAGGAAAGATTCCAAGAAGATGTGGTAAACACTATCGGTGAAACATTAACAGATCTAGGTGCAGTAATCAATTAAGAATCAACAACACATTTTACCAAGAGAAAGAAAGCAATTTTTACAATAATATTTCAAAAAATTCAATAGGAAGAAGCCACCTAACTACAGAGGAATATCACTGCAAGAAATGATTTCTAAAATCTTTATCAAAGTTCTTTATAATTCGCCAAATAGTGGAAAAAGAATGCAAGTCTAACCTGTATGTGCTTCGTGAACCAAACAAAGGCATTCGATAAAATAAAGATTAAGCAACGTAGTAAACATACTTAAAGAGAAATGACAGAACTTCGAAACTAAAAATGATTGCAATTGCTTAACTAAAATAAAAACAGAGAATAAGATAAAGATAAATACAGGGCAAGAAGACAGCTTAAGCGTCTTCCTTTTCAATCTGATAATGAAGAAAATAATAGATAAAATGAAACCACTAACCAGCTACAAAGTAGGAAAGAGGAATATCACCATTTTCTGCTACGCAGACGATGCGGTGTTAGTATCCAACAGAGAAAAGAACCTAGATGCATTTAACAATGCAATGCTGAATTGTATCCAAGGAGCCAAAACGATACAAACTAAAGATTGAAGAAAAAAATCATTCGTTCTTGAAGAAACAACTTACCAAATAAGGCAGGCAACAACCACTGCAGGACCATTAAAAGACATAGAATGGAGGGACAAGCACCTCGATTTGGAAGTAAAAGCAAGAATATATAAAAGATGACACCAAAAGAACTAAACAGCACCAAGAACAGGTGAATTAGAAAAACGCTACGTCCAAGATACAGTAAGGTGGAGGAGAGAACGAAGAAGGAACTGGAATCCACATGTAGCGAAAATGGAACAACACAATATTTCCAGGGTATATTTATATAAATATGTAAAGGTACAATTGCCAACATCAGTACAAATAGGTCATATGCATTACTTATGCTGAAACAGAAGTTGGACTGACTGACTCAGATATTAAAGGCAAGTCATTTTATAAAGAAACCATAATCTACATTTGGCACAACTATGAAAAACTAAACATATTAGGAGTATAAGGCTCGGCGAAAGATAACCCTTCATCACAGAAATAACAAATTATGAGCATATCACAGACGGAGATCCACAAACAAAAAAATTACACCAACTCTTTAAGCAGAAAAACAGACAGAAGATATAACGATGTGACAGTTAGTCCCTTCGAAGAGAATATTATAAATGACGACAGACTGATCTATGCGAGAAATGTGACCTGAAAGTAACGACAAAATTCTTCTGTCATTAAGTCGTCCGTATATACACTTGGAGCCTAGAAATTAGAAAACTGATATCAATAAAAGACTAAATTATACATCAAATAGCAAACTAAATAGTTCTAAAACGTTCAAATAAAAAATGTTTTACACTACACGTGTTTCGCCATAATATGGCTTCGTAAGGTGTACAACTGCTCACAGATCATACAAATACGTGTTCGAGAGGACATTCTATTTTGGGAAGCGCAACTGATGAATGTTCCCGACCAGAAACAATATATATCATATATATTGTCTTGCGTACAAAAGAATGACACCTCGAAGAGAGTATATAGCCTGTCAGTTTTCAATTTTACTAAGAAATATGCTAACTAATCTCTTCGAGGTGTCATTCTTTTGTACACAAGACAATATATATAATATATATTGTTTCTGGTGAGGGTACCCTCATCATCTGCGCTTCTCCTTTCCTCTCGAACACTTCTTTATGTATTTGTTACATATCGTTAAATTTGAAGACGCGAGATGTAAAGACCGACATCTGGGATTCTATATTCTACATATAGTTTCCCCGAAAATCCTAGATGTCGGTCTTTACATCTCGAGTCTTCAAATTTAACGATATGTATCAAATACATAAAGAAGTGTTCCAGAGGACATTCATTGGGGGAAGCGCAACTGATGAAGGTTCCCTAATCAAAAACAATATACATTGTTATATACTCCGTGGGTTCAATTCAAATTTAAAAACTAATATTCACTACCACTTTCTAGAACTTTTATTTACATCAAATATATACAACAGCTTCATTTTTCGGCTTCCGCCTCGATGACGTGGAATTACTGAATAATATTGCGCAATATTAACCCCACACTGCATTCTTTTTTCGAATTGCACAATAAATATCAAACCCTTTTTGATCTGCTCAATATATTGCACAGTGTTTCAATACTACCCACAAACTATAAATAATATTGTGCAATATTATTGACAGTCTATAAGCCCCTTTAGATTATTGTGTAAATAAATAGTAATACTTACACGAATTTTGAGGCACATTGAACAACTACTGTCAAGTATATCAATTGTGATATCGCCTACATCAAAACACTTCAGCACTGCCAAATGCAGTTTCAAAAATACACAAAAACACTGGAGCAGCAACAATTCAATTTCTTTTATTTCACTATGCATGCCAAACATTTCACACACGTGAAAACACACATTCTTATAACTGAACATCTTGTCTGCTTAATGAAAGAAATAAAAAAAAATAAAATGGCAGATTAATGTAACCATACTTTTATATCTAGAGATAAATCGAACAATTATAACGCAATGCATTGTTAATCAACCACGGGGGGTGTTTAAAAACGGTGTATCTTTATATTTCCACTGATTGTTGGATTTTAGAATTAATATTGCAAGGAACGATTACACATAATGTGTTGGATTTTCCTGCAGTGAAAAATTTAACAAACGAAGGTGTTTAGTGTGTAATGATGTCTGTAATCACTTTCCCATTTGACTGGTTTAATTATTTATTAAAACAATGAATCCTTTCCCAAGGGAAATCCTTTCCGGAAAGAATTTAGCTTGTCGATTCTACATTATTAAACAAGATAAGCAGGCAACTTTCTTTGACTCTTGCTTGTTTGACAAGGCATAGAAAGAAGTCAGATTTGTTTCATCAGTCAATGAAGCCAAATTGAACTCATTTTCGGACAAAAAATTCAACAGTAATTCGCTTATACCATCACGTCAGTAACAGTTTATGGAAACCAGGAAATTCCTATAAGTACAAACTATTTAAAAAATAAAATAATTTGGTCAAGTGCGAGTTGGACTCGCATACTAAGGGTTCCGTACAACCTTCAAGATTCTAATATTCCAGTTTCAGCCAAGCAGGGAATGACTGCATTTTCTTATATTTACCCTAATATCTTTTAAAGGATGCGTTTTAAATTTATAAAAAATATACACTTTGATTTTCCACACATAGACTTTTTATTTTATCTGCTTCAGAATTCGCTTGATTTTTATCAGAATACATATGTATTTAATTTTCTAATTTGGTCCCCAAAAAATAAACTTTCAGAGAATCCTTTTGTAATCTACTGTCTGAGTTTTGATGCTCTGTAGATTGGAAGGTAAAGGCCAAAATAGGTCAAGTTTTAAATTATAAATTATTAAATCTGTTATTCACATTATTTAAAAATACAAATAAAATATATTTTTCAAAATTTAAATAGTGTAGTTTCTAAAGTGGGAATTAAGTCGATGTTTAATATTTTTGTTAATATATTTTAAACAAATGATTTAAAAATATGATATATTTGTAATTCACATAATGAGCCTTTTATCTGATATGATGCGTTTGAAAATTGATTTTTATTTTCCATTTAATTGTATAATTTGTACCTAAAATTACTATGGGGGTTTTCTAATAATTTTTTTTATAAATTTCATGTGTGTCCCAGTACACCTAATTATTTTCAAAATTTTACGTAGTATGGTTTTGGAAATAAAGGGAGAAATGAGAATTTTTTATATCTTTAGGTTAATATCTTATAAAAAATTAATTTTAAAAATATATATTTGTATTCCTCATAATAAACCCATTCATTTGATGTATTGCATGATGCGTTAAAAAATATTTTTTTTTATTTTCCGTTTAATTCTATAATTTGGCCCCTAATATTAATAGTAGGGATTTCTTTGCATTTTTCCTACAAACAAAAAAATTTAGATCTTATAGTTTGGGGAATAAAGGGGGAATGGAAATATTTTTTAATATATTTTAAAATATTTATTTAAAAAAATATATATTAGTATTCGTCGTGATGAGCCCTTTGATTTAATATATTACTTGATCCGTTAGAAATAATTATATTTTTTTTATTTTCCATTTAATTCTATAATTTGCCTCCCAAAAAGAATATTAGGGGTTTCTTCTTATTTTTCCAGTAAAGTGAGGCGGTATACCTCTATTTTTTTCAAAATTTTACAGCTTATGGTTTTGGAGGAGGAATAGGTGTTTTCTACATTTTTCTTAATATCTTTTAATTTGTTTTAAAAATTTGGAAAAAATATATTTATTTTTGTCTTAATGAGCCTCTTCATTTGATATATAAAATGATGTGTTAGAAACAATTTTAATTTTATATTTTCCATTTAATTCTGTAATTTGCCCCCCAAAATTAAAAGTAGAGGTTTCCCCTTATTTTTCCAGTAAACTTCAGGTTAGACCCTATACCTGTAATTTTTTTCAAAAGTTTTATAGTTTCGGAGTGGCAATGGATAAATTTTGGTATATTTTCGTTAATATCTTTTTAACTAATTTTTTTAAATATGAAAAAAATGTATTTGTGTTCCTCAGAATGGGACCTTTCATTTGATATATTACATGATGCGTTTGAAAAAAAAAAATTAAATTTTCATTTAATTCTATAATTTGCCCCCAAAATTAATATTAATGGTTTCTCTTTATTTTTCCTTTAAAGTTCGGGCAACGAATTTTTTCAAAATTTTAGGCTCAGTAGTTTCGGAGATCAAGGGGGGGAACGGTCGATTTTTTTAGTTTTTCGCCCCAGAAGTACACCTTAAATCAAACTTTCTTCATTTACGATATGTACTCCTGATTTGGTCACCAAACTGTACAATGATACCAAATTTCAACCTCTTCCGTCCAGTAGTTTATGAGAAAATTGCTGTGATGTGACAGTGGCAGAAATCCGGAGTGATATTATAAGGGTATCCGTATATTGTATATACAGAACCCTAAAAAATAATAAAACCTTTTTTGTATAGAATTTAATTTCCTACAGAAGTAATTGCATAATTTTTTTTAAGTTTTCAATATATTTTCATAATCTAAATATATATTTTGTAATTCAACATCATTTGGTTGAGTTTTCATAGCTTTAAAATTTTCATTTTTAATCTTACGAGAGTCAACAAATGTTCGGTTTTTGTAATTAACATTTTTGGGGTCACATAGCGTAGGTTCGTTCTCGTAAAAACTTAAGAATGCAAAAACTATCATTGGACCCTTAGAGCATTTATTTTCTAGAGATAGCCTGCAGTGCACAAATATCGTGGTACGACTAAAGAGAGAGAGGGCAATAGAGAGGGCAAGAGGCTATTTCACTCGGTTGGGAGCTGCTTCCAATAAAGCATGTTGTTGATTGGCTGCGACCATCCACCCAGTAAGTGAAATAGCCTCTTACTGTCTCTATTGCCCTCTCTTTCTAGCGTTGCCACGATTTTATGCTTGACAGGCTATGTCTAGATGGTAAATGATCTAAGCATTGGACCACTCCATATTTCACTATCTACTAACGCGCTCTAAATATTGACAATAACTCGAACAAATAAATTATAAACGTGCAGAGCAACCCTGTTTGGTACTGTACTGCATTACTCAAATAAGATTATATTGCCCTGCGCAAATTGTTGTGATTTATGAAGATTCGATACCTGCATTAAATTCAATATTATTCTTTTTTGTTCTGGGTTGCTATGGATTTGTAAAATTTATGTATTATGAGTATTTCTATTACCTGGTATTAAAATCATTTTATGAGGATTAGTTCAGTATAATTACCATGTCATTAAAATATTCTAAGTAAATAATTTGAGGTTGCTGACCCTTATGTGATTAGCGTCCATTCCCGATACAATATTTGCATAAATACCTTCATTTTAAGGGTATTAATTAAAGTATATTATTGGGGTTTTTTCAAATATCTGTATAGTAATTTAGTAGAAGTATTACTCCAATTTAATATCGTGAATCAAAAACAGATCTGGTATGGTTTATTTCTGTAATAAATTGTTAAATTCATATTTAAGTATCATAATTTTAACACGTGCCCAACGATTTATTTGCTACCATTTGATTATTTTTTATGGAAAAATAGAAACCATCACGGGACAAAACAGGCCGACGAGCCTTCATGAAATTTCATAATGAAAAAAGTTTTATTTATTTGAGCAAGAATTGCTATTGTGGCACTTGGAATTACATAATATACCTGCATTTTTTTGAGGAACATGTTCCTTTACAGATAGATCTATTAAAACCTTGTCCACCAGTAAGGGACGGCATTCTTATAATTTCTCTTACCGATTTCTCAACGTCTTGAGGAACATCTTCATATGATATAAACTTTTGTTCGCAAATGGCGAATTCATGCCTAGAATAAAATTGTTTTAAAACTCCCTGTTTAGTTCCTAATTTATATAAATTTGTATCGTCATCTCTAGACAAAACAACGCAAATCAATTTTTTAAAACCGTTTTACCACGATCAACGTCTAGAATGGAAACTCTAACATTGTCACCAATCACAACAGCAGGAAATTTTTCATTCGATTTCGTATTTTGTATGCTCACATTTACCAAAACGACATGAACATTGTGAATTCAATGTACAACCCCAAACGAGGAGGCAAATGTGCACATTTACCGGCAAATGTGTCATTTGCTGCAATATCTACTTTTACCGTAACATAGGGTGAGTGCGCTAGTTAGCCGACCGTTTCCGATTCTCGACCGCTTCTGTAAAAAACCAACGAAAATAACGAAATCATGAGTTGTTTCTCTCTGTTATATTTTTAGTTCTGTTCGTCTATTCCTTTTATGTATTCACAAAAAAAATTACTCTCTTGCGGCGAAATTTCGAACCATTAAATAGTGGTTCAATTTGACGCCTTTTCGACCTGTGCCGTAACGACCTGTAGTAATCCAAAAGTTGTAGTGAACTTCCATTAGCGAAACAGTAAGTATTCGTGATTTTATCTCATGTCTGCTCATTTTCTCTATATTAGCCTAATTAGTAGGTGTAATAATATCTTAAAATACACAAAATAATCACTTTTATTAATGTTTTTAATTTAAGGTGAGGTGGTCGATAAACAGGGCTTAAAATCATCTAGTTACCCGTTTTCGACCAAGGCGGTCGAAAACACGGTTAATTGGTGCCAGCATATTTTGTCTCTTTTCACAATTTGTGTGTATCATATGTTATACTCTTTCTGGCTTAAATTGTACAGTTGACTGAGTTGGATATACTATCCCGTTTTCGTCCATTAATTTTGCGCGAGATTCAAAATTGTTCCTTAATGGTCGAAAAAAGGATTTCGGGCCAACGTGTTTTCGACCATCTGGTTTGCATGTGTATTTTATACGAACGAAAACTGGTTCCAATTTCGACCGCTCTAAATTTGATGTTTCGTTTCAGATGTCTCCCACAGAAATAAAAAACAAACATAGTAAAAAACTTGTCGGTCAGCAAAATATAAAACTTAAAGTGCCAAAAAGAACTCATTTCCAATATTCAGAAGAAAACCTAAAACGAGCATTATTCGAAATTCAAGAGGGGCGTATGTCTGTCAGAATGGCCAGCAGAGAATTCGGAGTGCCCAAAACGACTCTTCAGGATCATAAATCGGGAAGAATTCCTAAAGTTCCTAGAACAACTGGTCCGCAACCTCTATTAACTATACTCAAGGAAATGCTGTCGGTGATCTCAATGGAAACTTAATATGCGAGGAGGCTCAAACTTCTGAGAATACCAATAATATCGAAAATACTAAAAATCAAACTCATGATTCTATAATTGCCAATGATTTCGTCAATAAGGCCCAATACCGAAAGTAATGAGAAAAATTTTATTATTTCATGTAAAATTCCCTCTATTACTGATGATTTGAAAGACAAACGAAGAGAGGATATCCAAACAGAAAATGTTCTCGAAAATTGCTCTAACAACCAGCCCGAGTCAGATGGTCAAAATAGTACCTCTATAAATAACAAAGTTGCTGAAAATATACTTCAAGGCAATAATTCTATATTGAGTTCAAATAATGACCACATTCCCCCAAAAAATTGTATGGAAACATTTTAAGCCGCAACCTTAAAAATACATCGCCTGCTTCTGTTATCTGCGAAGAAAATAGTACAGTTTTGCAGAATGTAGATAAAAATATTCAATATATTCCACTGAATGTATCATCTGACTCAGTATTAAAATTCAAATGCCCTACAGATATTTCAAGACCAGCTAAAATCCAGGAGAAAGAAAAACTTTCCAAAGCTATCAGTTCACAATTTTGGAGAGACTTTCAAAATATAAAGGAAACATAAAAAAGGCCGAAAATATAGCAAAAAGAAAGCTAGAAAGAGCAGCTGCAAGAGAAGCAAAGAAGATCAAGACACAGAAAAGAAAAAGAGTTACTAAGAAACAGAATGAAAAAGAGAATGAGGCGAGTACAGCAAAAAGAAAGATACATTGTGCTACCTGCCAATACGAATTATACAGTGACACAGACGATGACGAAAATAAAAATATAGGTTGTGACAGTTGCACAAACTGGTTTCATTTGCATTGTACAGAATTTGTTGGTCTTACATATGAAGAAGCTTCTGTAAAAGATTATAAATGTCCCACATGCTCTTAAAAGCTGATCGGTTACCCATTCATATGGTATACATATAATGGTTCTATTAGATGTTTTTTCTTTTGTTTGTTTACATTCTGAAAAGTTTTTTATTTAAATTCTTATGTTTTTACAACAATAAAAATGCATATTTTGTATTATTGTTTTATTATAGTTTTCCATGGATATATAGCTTTCTAACTACGTACTGCCGTACTGTGGTCGAAAATCGGCACGTAACTGGTCGATTTCAGGCAGCTCTTGGTCGAAAAACGGTAAAAAGTACGTGATCGAATATTTTTGTTAACAAAAACTTTTAGTATCATATAGACCCAATTTTTAGAATGCTGGACGAATTTGTATTTTGTGTAGTTTCTAGTCATATATAACTTAATAACAAAGCAATTATGTGGTATTAGTTAATCAAGTTTTCAGTTACCATTAGCGTTAATTGGTCGAAAACCGGCGCAATCACTCTATCCATTCGTAAAAACACACTTTAAAGAAGATTACGAACCCAACGTGGGTGGTCATCTTTTGCGGATGACGTACGTGTGAGGCACAAACATTACGTCAACTTTATCTTATTTATATATTTCTTCTCAGAACTCTCTAGATGAATTCTCGGACACCAGAGAAATTTCGATAGCGTTGGCCAAAGGACTCGGCGCACCACATAAACAGCCCTTTTGAACTCCACGAAATATTGGATGAATTCCCGTGTCAATATATATATATATATATATATATATGAATTCATATAAAAAATGAAATGAAGCTCTTTGGCCACTTTACTTCAAAGCTAGAGCTATACTGCGGAATCCTGCTTTTTGTTCTAAGGGTGAAAACTACCTCTTATTAAAAATAAATAAATAACTAATATATTAAAACTACTTACACTCTAAAATCACTCTCAAAGATGTAGTACGAACCGAATTTGTTATGTTATTCAAAGTCGTAATTCTTGAAATTTACCTCTTATAAAGACACGTGAAGAAAAAATCTGAATACCTTAAACTAAGAGTTATCATTGATACTGCGTGTACTTAATAAATTGTCCATTGTATCAACAAATGCGAATTACAAAATTCAACTAAAGAATTGTTTATAATTATACCAATTGTAATTAATTTCCAAGGAACCTCTCTACAATAATAATAAAGGAGTTTTAAAGTTCAATGATCTAGTGAGATCTAAAACATTTTAGTCCTTTAGTAAGGCTTGGGGAGTAGGCAAATGAAGACCCTGAGCTCGATCTAGCCTCCGAAATATTTCTTTTACATGTATTCTAGTGAGACCAGGGGAGTAGGTAGATTAAGGCCAAGAGTTCGAAGAAGATTCCAAAGTAGTCATTTCTCCAAATCTTACTCATATTTTTGCATAGAACAAATCGAAATCAAGGCCCTAAACTCGCATACCGCCTACGGGTAACCAACCCACGCAAATCGATACCTTAATGCTCAGACACACAATCATCCTGTCCAACTGAAGTCTGTAACTTTTAAGGAAAAGTTTAGACACACAGATAATCCAACCCACAGCACGCGTACGTTGGGAACTCTCTTCTTATACCCACTCTGATATGTATGAGATCACCTATCTTCTCATTTGAAAAACCTCACTCAGTGATTAATAGCGATAATTAGATACGGTTTTACTTACATTACATATTATTGCTTAAAAGCTAAATAGTTGAAATATCCCAAAAAGAAATCGAAATTGTAAAGTAGTGCAGGCATATTCTAAGCAAAAACGGCTTATGAGACTGCAAAAAGGCTCAATAGGCATCTTGGATTTGAAAAATTTAAACACTTGTTTATTTTACAGATATTTTTCAAGATTTGACCTTTATAGTTATTAAAAATTGGTTGGGGGTCGACTAAAACGAAACATTTTTTACAAAATGTATTAGAACACATTTCAATTATTTTATTGGGGAATATCTAAGACTAACCAAAATTTTTGTAAAGGGTCTAATGAATATGGCAAAAAGTAAATTTAAGGCAACTATTGTTGCTATGAAATGTATATTAAAATTCAAATATTGTACATTAATATTAAAGAAGAGGGAAGTATACAATTTCATAAATTAAAATTTATGTTTTGAGTATTCTTGTAAATGTAATGGTCACAATTACTGTATTTATTTTCAGAGTTTTATAAAATATTTAAAAGCTTGCGTGTTTTTATTTAGAAAATCTATTTTTTCCTTCCCTTTAGTCCATTTTAATTAATTAATAATAAGTATATAATATTATAGTAAATATAACTCTAGCATTTAGCAATTTAATAGATTTTAAATCTTAAATAAATAGGTTTATTATACCAATACCTGAGTACTTGTCACTGCGTGACGTCAGGCGGCGAACGCACGAATCAGGATGGTGTAGTGAGCTTATCTTTTCGGGGTTCAGCCCATACATCAACCAGTGCACAGATCATACAATAGAGAACTAGTGCACTCTTCTTGTCTATTTTGATCTGTGTTGTCTATGCAGTGTACTGTCAACTGTCGTGTTGTAAGTTGTGACATTTACTTTCGCCATTTTAAAGCTATAGTGTTTGGTTTGTGACAGTGTTAGATTAAAAATATGGGAGAAGAGAAAGGTGAGTAATTCATATTATTTTATTACAATATTTAACAAATATTCTTTATTTTCCTTAAACATTAATATCACACAATTTTGTTTGCCGTCATCAGAAATTAAAGAACGCGAACGGGATCGTAGCCGGGACAGAAATGACAGGGATAAAGACCGACGTAAACGTTCACGATCTCGAGAGCACAGAAGACGCTCGAGATCTAGAAGCCGTGAGGCCCCTCGTGAACGCAGAAGGCGAAGCCGATCCGGCTCGCCCGTAAGACACAAAAACAACTTCTCAAGGCGTCGTAAGCCGTCCTTATATTGGGACGTACCACCTCCAGGATTTGAACACATCACTCCTTTACAATACAAAGCTATGCAGGCAGCGGGACAGATTCCTGCTAATATCGTGGCTGATACACCGCAAGCTGCAGTGCCAGTCGTAGGATCGACCATTACCAGACAGGCTAGACGATTGTATGTTGGCAACATACCATTTGGAGTTACTGAGGAGGAAATGATGGAGTATTTTAATCAACAGATGCATCTCAGTGGTTTGGCTCAGGCTGCTGGTAACCCAGTCTTGGCATGCCAAATTAATCTCGATAAGAATTTTGCTTTTCTTGAATTCAGGTCTATTGATGAAACAACACAAGCTATGGCATTCGATGGCATTAATTTCAAAGGTAAGTTTAATATTCACATATTTGTTAAATTAAATGGTGCCGCCAAAATTTAGAAAAGTATATAGTAAAAAAATTGATGGTGGAAGCCATTACTTTGTGATACTCAATCATAATTTTTAATGAAGAAAAATTAATTTAGTTTAATATCACTTTTTATTTTTCACTTCACATGACTAGTTTCGGCAAACTCTATCCCATTCTCAAACTCATACAAATTGTTGAATGAACTCTATACAGACTAAAAAATGAGAAATATTTACCTTCTGAATATAATGCAGTTAATTAAAAATTACTTAAATAAATTTTACAGATGATTGACAAATATATAACTACTAAAATAATAATTAAAAACTATTTAAATACTAATATCTCATATAATGTTGGAAATTATTTAAATACATCAAAAAGGAGGCTTATATGCAAATCAGTTTGGTTGTTTAGGATTAAATTGAATGAAGAAGGATTAGTAACACTTTTAAAAATTTCTATGGATTCCAGTAGGCCAATTAAAGGTTTAAAATTGTGAAAGTGAAGAATCTCAGTGTCTGTTAATTTAGGAAAAGTATGACCTGCTTCTAAAGAATGATTTGCAAATGTAGAATTTGCTTTATTAGGTCTAAAAGAGCGTAAATGCTCTTGGTAATGAGTAGAAAAATTCCTGCAGGTCATACTGATGTAGAAACTATTACACTATGAACATGTAAGCTTATTAACTCCAGATTTAAGATATTTATCATTTGTTTTGTCCTTGGCATTGAATAGAAGATTACTTATTTTGCATTGTGCTTTAAGACTAACTTTGAGAGTAATTTAGCTATTTTTTCACTCACATTTCCAAAGTATGTAAGGGAAATAAATTTTGATGGGAGGTCGGAATTATTATGAGAGGGAAAAATTAATTGCTGTACTATTTGTTGTTCTTTGTGGTAAATTAGTTTGTTAATCAGTTTCTGGTCAAATCCATTTTAGTTAGTACTTAATGGAATAAAGATAAAAATCAGTTCATTTCTTTCCAAGACCCATGAATACCTTGAAACAGAAAACTACTCAGTACAGGACTTTGGGCTTTACTGAAGCCTGTTGAGTACCTCCACCATACATAAGCTCTAGCATAGCCGAGTTGTAGAAAAATGATATCTCAGGCATGCTGGAGTGAGATAAAAATAACAAATCATTTCCCCCATTTTCTACCTGTTCATATGACTAATCCAACCATCCAAGTCTGCCAATTAACATTTCAATATCAGAGAAAATGGAGCGCATATACTATCATACTCAAGGATGTTCATGTCACTTTAAATGTTTAAACATATTTAAACGTCTACCTGTAGAAGTTCCGGCCCCCATGGTGAAAGAGTGTGAATCATATAACCCAATAGGCTCCCCACAACACTTGAGTAAATCTCCATTTAGTATCATGGGCTCCCCTATTATAATCTTATAAGATGTTTTTTATAAAACAGCCAATAGAAATGAGTAAGTCTATAAAAATAAAAGTTATAGAATGAATATTTAAATGTATTTTTCGATATTGAACTTTTAATTTAACTTACTATGCAAAATTTTAATTCTTTTGGAATAAACTGGGAAATAAACTAGTATCTGAGACTTGATATTATGGTTTAGTATTCAATATGGTACTAATTGTAAATTGTTTGTCTGTTCTAGAGAACAGGATTTTATTTCAGAATAGCATTTCTAAGTGTATTCTAAATGTTGTTTGTGGCATATTCTTGATTACTTTTATGTTCTTTGGGCAATAACCCCACAATCAAAATAAAACGACGTATATTGAAGGAAAAACCAAACGTTTCAAAGTCTATTCTGACTTCATTGTCAGTGGCTTTATATTTAATAATATAAATGCTGAATTTTCTTTGCTCAATAGTATCATAGGTATTAAATATCTCTATGGTATTAGTGCCCAGGAACGGATCCAAGATTGTCATTTGGGGGGGGGGGCTTGACATCACTAAAGGTTGATTTTAACACAATAAACACTAAAAAAGCATACCACATATTACCAATGTAATGGCAATATGTTTATCCACAGTATCTAATATAATAAAAGTTGTCCAAAATTATAATGTTGTGTATCTTAACACTAAGTCTTCAGTTTTCAATACCATTCGTACAACTATGTTGTCACCTTTGTGTAGTAGACCAAAACTGTGGTACGCCAAGAACATGGAAAACATGATAACAAAATATTGATGTAGTGCTGATAGATAGAAGAATAATAATAAGATGCATAAATAGATGGGTTTTATATAAAGGAAGCTATAGAAGACTAAGCAAATAAATTTAAAGTCAGTACTATAAATTGCTATTTTTTTTTTCAGGGCAAAGTTTGAAGATCCGCAGGCCACATGATTACCAACCCATGCCAGGTATGGCTGAGAACTCTATTAGTGTTCCCGCAGGAGTGATTAGCACAGTGGTGCCAGATTCACCACACAAAATTTTCATTGGTGGCCTACCAAATTATTTGAATGAAGATCAGGTAGCTATGATACCCAGTATTATCGTGCGAACGTTGTGTGACAGGCTAAAGATCGTTTTACTTTCTGGAATTTTTAGAGAGCCACAAGGTACAGTCTTTGGGCTCTTTTGATTTTTACAAGAGTTAATTATTAGAAAATGCACAAAAATTAAATCGATCTGTGTGAATTGTGGAAGGAGAGTGTTTTTTCCTTTAGCAATTGGAACAAGTGCGCATAATAACGGCAGTCAGAGTTTAAAGAATGCACTCCAAAAGTGGCGTCTGTCTTTTCTGTTTTTTGCAGCCTTTACAGGTTTTACAGGGTTTAGCTGTGTTGTTTGGCAGATTTTGAAAATTTGTATGCCTTTTCAGCGCTAGACAAGTGTTTATGTACACAAAGACAATATCTGGAGGATATTTTCACAATACATAAATTTTTAATTTACCTCATAATAGTGTTTTAGAGGAAATATCTGTATTAAAGTCATGTCAAAAAGATATAAACATGAAGAAATTAAAGTTATATAATGTATGTATATGAATATAAACTAATGTAGATACTCATATTAAATTTTCTGAAAACTTGGAATTTCAATTTCAGTTCAGAAAATTATTAACTAACGAAATTGAAATAATAAAATTATGTTGTGAAAATATTCCAAAAACACATTTCTCAGCAAGTCAGAACGTTCAAATTTCAGGTGTAAGTTGACAACAATTCGAGATTAAAAATTTTCAGGTCATCTGCAGAATTTGTTTAACGCACATTTTCAGGGTTTCTTCTCTTTGCAGCTCAAAACCAAACCCGTTTTTAAAACGGGCAAAACTGCGCCATTTTATTTTCAGGTTTTATTTTGTTTTTTCAGCTCACAAATGAAAAACATTAGGAAACTTTTTCAGGGATTTCGATTTTGTGTAATTTTTTTACATTTGTATCTTTTTACAAAAATAGCTTTTGCAGTGAAAAAAAATCTCATATGTTTTACTTTTTTGCCCTATAGCTAGGGTTAACATCTCGATCCCTATGAATGCATTGAGTGTTCTGCAATACAATAAAAACCTGAACACCCTGTGGAAAATACAAGGCAAGTTAAAAAACTTTTCAGGAAAAAAATTAGTTTTCCAATTCTGATATTCTGACTGGCTAGGATGAGGCTGTATGCAAAATATAAAGTTTTTAAAGTCAAACTGCAAACTGAACAGTGTTTTTGTTTTATCCTAAGACTATAACTTTTTTAAAGGTTTTTTATGAGCATTTTTTTAACATAAATTCAGTTTGCAAATATTTTAGGGCGTTTTAAAAAACAGCCAATAGAAGTGAGTAAGTCTATAAAAATAAAAGTTATAGAATGAATATTTAAATGTACCTAAATTCAATGTATTTGAGTTTTGAAATATTTAATAGTGATAATTGATATTTTTGAATCGTGTGAATTTAGGTACACCGTTAATGTCACCAGCAACGTTTTTCCTAATTCTGTTTTGATTTGTGTAGGTCAAGGAATTGCTTATGTCCTTCGGGCAATTGAGGGCCTTCAATCTGGTCAAAGATACGGCGTTCGGGCTTAGTAAAGGTTACGCCTTTGCCGAATACATCGACATCACTATGACAGATCAGGTAAGTTAAATAATTTTAAAAATTTAGCTTTATGAAAATTGCCCTATTCTTTACGCAATACAAGCAAATAGTCTTCAGGTACAGGTGTATGATTACTTATGTTTGTGTTGGATTGTGTACCAAAATATGGTAGCAAATATTTTAATTAAAATGTTTTGAATTCACTTTAAACAATTTCATTTATTATATATTTTGATAAATCATATTAAAGCTATTTTTGTTCTTTATCATGGAATGAGGTTGCCTATTTAAAAGTGGCCGATAGTAAAATATATGAAAGAATAAGTAAAACTGTCATTCAGATGAATGGCACACTATAGTATTGTCACTTTCGAAAATATTATCTTTATTTACCACTTATGTCATAACTTTTTATTGTATAATTCACTGAAACTTCTTCTCCATTTCAGGTATTAGGCTTTTGCCTATTAAGGCACCCATCTTTTGCTTGGTCTACGAATACTTCTTCTGCCTCTATATTTATAGTTCATTACTCTCTTTGGGATTCTATCTTCTTTCATTATGTCTAAATGTTTTTTCTATTTTCTCCTATTTCCTGTAATTCTTTCGTTCATGTTGAAAATGTTCAGTTCAGTTATACAGTCATTTCTTATTTTGTCCATATGTGTGCAACCTTCTGAAGAACTTCATTTCTTGTCTTTGTAACCTGTTTTCATCATTCTTGGTCATTGTCCAGGTCTCACTGCCATAAGTCACGATTGATACAGCCATTGTCTTATGAATCTTTATTTGTGTTTCTTTCCTGGTTTTATGTTTCAGTATTCTAGATATTGTTCCACACATAAATAATATTTACTTAGTTTTTCTTCAGTGTTATTATGTCGATCATGTAATATAACTCAACCAATAATAATAATATTTGATTATTAACGTACATCTGATAGGGTATTTGCCTGAAAAGGACATTACTGTGGTCTTAGTAGATGATATTTTCATGTTGTATTGTGTACAAATTTGTTGCAGTTTGTGTATTCCCGTTTGCAGGTCGTCTTCTGATTCTGTCATTAATTCTAAGTTATCTGCATAAAGAATTGAGTTTCAACCGGTACTTTGGACTAATTTAATTCCTCTCTTGAAGTTAAATAACGTTGGGTAAATACTGCATCGTTGTCTGACACCTTTGTTTGTTATTATTTCTGCTGTTTCTTTTCCGTTTATGTCAATTAGTACTTTAGTATTGTGGTACAGGCTTCTTACTGCTCTTATTAGTTGTTTTGGTTATCCCCATATTTCCATGATATGCCATAATTTTCCTCTATTTTGGTTGTCAAAGACTTTTTCTAAATCTATGAAATGTCTATGTCTCTTTATTAAATTATCTGTGTTTTTCAATGACTTGTTGCAGTGTGAATATTCCATCTATTGTGGAGCGTCCTTTTCTAATCTTTTCTGATTATTTGTTCTGTCTTGGGTTTCAATGCATTTTGTAGGCTGATTTGAGTGTGCTTATCACTCTACAGTTGTTAGTGTTGTTTTTATCACCCTTTTTAAATATTGATAGTACTTTTTTCCATTCTATTGTTTTTCCAGCATTGATTATATAAGTAGAGAAGTCTCAATTACAGTAATGTCCCTCCTTATATCAGCAATTTTGAATTGATTCCATCTCTGCTTGTTGCTTTTCTGTTTGTTTTTTTGTTTTTTGTAGTTTTTAAAAGCTTCTCTAGTTCCTCTAAATTTATAACATCTAGAACTCTTACATCTGTCTTTTTGTCTTCTTCTATGTTATTTATATGGATTCTGTCATTTCCTTGTTTATTCAGTGCCTTCAGTGTCTTATATGCTATTTGTTGTCTACTATGTATGTAATTTTCAATCCCTCTAATAAAATGTTTGCAGGATTGCTCATGTGCTTATTTAATTAGTGTTATTATATAATTTTTTTCTGTTTATTATCTTTTGTTTTCTGTGGGATTATTTAAATATTTTTTATAAGCTAGTTGCTTTTCGTCTACTGCCCAAGCTCTTCTGTCCATATTTGCAAACTTTTTCTCTTGCTTATCTCTCTCTTTTACCTAATGTTTTCAGAGGCTGCCTGTTCAGTTGCTTTTTGTATTGTTTTTTCCGTTCATTATTCTTTTATTTTGAACCATCCCAGAATTATGTTCAGTCTAGAGTTATAGAGGTAGACAAAAGCACAGAACTGGACTACTTACTTGAGACTACCTTCACTTCAACTCATATACCACTTGATTTCAACTCATTTAACTCTTAACGAAGAAATTCATTTTTTAAAGCAACTTATTCACCCATATTTTGGTTTTCAGGCAATTGCAGGTTTGAACGGCATGCAGCTTGGCGACAAACGTCTGATCGTTCAGAGGGCCAGTGTAGGTGCTAAGAATACGACTGTTTTACCAGCTGTACAAATCCAAGTCCCTGGTTTGAGTTTGGTTGGAGCTTCTGGACCACCAACAGAAGTCTTGTGTCTGCTTAATATGGTATGTACATTTAATGATATGTTTAACGTTTTCATCGGATATTGTTATAACATTTATTATATATTTTTTGTTTTGTCTTTTCCATGCCATTTTTTTTTCTTACAGGTAACGCCAGACGAACTCAAGGACGAAGAAGAATATGAAGATATTTTAGAAGACATCAAAGAGGAGTGCAATAAATATGGTGTGGTTAGAAGTATAGAGATACCAAGACCAATTGACGGAGTTGAAGTACCTGGTTGTGGAAAGGTATGATTCACAACACATTCTGATAATTAGTTTATAAAACTTAGGAGCTTAACTTTACAATAACAGAATATTTAATTTCTCAATAGGAGAGTACGCACAGTTAATCGTCCATTCACTCCTTTATCTCCTCAACTGTTGAGCCCAAAATTTTACCCAGTTTGCATGAAAGAGAAACAGAAATTTCTAATATTAATTTGGGGGACAAATTATATATATATATATATATATATATATATATATTTGTTTTTAAGTTTTCGCGGGCACTAAATGTTTAGGTGGTTTCCGGGAATTCATCCGCGTAGTTGATAACTGATCCCTGCCAGGATCGATGGTAAAATGACGTTTCGGCAGAGTCGCATCTGCCCTCTTCAGGTCGGTTCGCATAATTCTCGTAGCCTTCTGCTTTCGCTTCTAGTTACCTAACTACTAACCTTAGTATTCGAGTAACTAGAAGCGAAAGCAGAAGGCTACGAGAATTATGCGAACCGACCTCCTGAAGAGGGCAGATGTGACTCTGCCGAAACGTCGTCATTTTACCATCGATCCCGGCAAGGATCAGTTATCAACTACGCGGATGAATTCCCGGAAACCACCTAAAACATATATATATATATTTCAAGTGCAGTCAAGTGAATGGGGCCATGATGAAGAATATAAATCTATATATGCATTTTTGATATTTTTAAAATAATTTGTTTATTAGGTTTTAAGAAAATACACAAAAATTGACCCCCCTTATCTCTAAAACTACTAAACCTAAAATGTTGACTCAAATTTTACAAGAAAATTAAACAGACAATCCTGACACTAATTTTGGAAAGGGGCAAGTTACAAAATTAAGTGAAAAAGCAAAAAATAATTTCAAATGCATCATGCAAATATATCTTGTAACATAATGCAGTGCAGACATTTTGCCAGTCAGTAGTAGGCAATATGAAGTAAAAAGGCTTACCAATAATAAATCTATCTTATATAGTTAAATATCTATTTGATTGTGATATTAACTTTAATACATCTGGCAACTTTGGACGTGTACGGCTCGAAAATACACTAAAATGTGAAAATTTTGTAAATAGTTAATAGAAAAGTATTGCAAAACAAGCATAATGCAAAAAACAAAATTCCGATTATGCATGTTCATGCGAATAATCGTACTATGGAAGGAGACCTGCACACTTTAAAAGTATATCCTTCCTATTCGTGAATTATTCCATCACATGAACTTAATATCACTTCACACATCAACAGAAAAATGTTCTATTTACTATAAAAATAAACAAATTTTCTTTGTTAAGCCTAAACACATCAAAATGTTACATTCAAAACAAGTAGCAAATTACGTTTTTGCAGTGCAGTTTAACCAATGTTGCCATGTTTTCTGTTTGATTAGCTTTGTTGGAAATTACTGAATTAATATGGACTAAATGTGCATTTTTTACTAGGAATGCTGGGGGATTTTTTTATTGTTCTGTTCAACTTTTTTCTCTCATAAACCATATACATTTTGACATATGTTATATAAGACCCTTTATTTAGTTACTGATTTTGAAGGTATACTAGAAAATTAGAGAAATATATACTATGATTTGCCTAAATTATAACATATCTCAGGGGTGTATGACTTTTCTGACGGCATGCTGTTGCGGATGATTGTAGAATGATCCATTGGGCAGGATCTCTTAGGAAGTGTGCCAGTCTACTCACATATGGCAAAATTGGTTTCAACTTATTTGCATTCTTTTAACACATTTTATTTTTTTCTAGGTGTTTGTTGAGTTCAATTCCGTCCTCGACTGTCAAAAGGCGCAGCAAACTCTGACTGGTAGGAAGTTCAGCAATCGGGTTGTCGTAACATCGTATTACGATCCAGAAAAGTATCACAGAAGAGAATTCTAATTTGACATTAAATGAAAACATTTTAAATTGTGTAACATTTTCATAGATGTAGATTTAATTTATAAGAAAAATAAATGGTAGATAGAATCTAGTTTAGTTTTGTTTTATAAACAAAAATGGAATATGAGAAAAACAGTAAAATATGTATTTGTAATTTGTTTATTTTTTTCTGGTTTTTATTTTAAAAATGATGTCAAAAAACGATTTCATTGTAAGTAGCTGATACTTTTCAAATATAATTTGCTTACATTATTTGTTGTCTTTATCTAGAAAATCTTTAGGAAGTCATTTGGTTGGACACACCATTTATCTTGAATTTATTTTTTTGTTATTATTTCATGAACAAGAAATTGGCAGCCCTCAGATCAGGGGAGAATTCTGCTTCAGGCATCACCTTGTAACTCAATGAATTATCGTGTGGTAACGTTTTCAGGGGCCCGATTCTCGAATCCATTCGACGGTTGTACCACTCGAAAGGCACCAATTCACGTGACGTGACCATAGTGTACTTCTAGCTGATTTAAAAGCATGCGTAAATTGTATTGCAGATATTTCGAGTGTTCCGTGACATGCCGTAATAGCACGTGAACTCACGAGACGTGACGATAATGTGTTTCCACCTTAACGGTCAAACGAATACGAAATTCTGACATTTATGATAGTCATTCATTCATCCTAGCATTCTCTCACATGAGATGGATTCGATTTTACAATCATATTACCCATTAACAAGTGTGTGTGTATATATATATATATATATGAACTAAGCTAGGTTCCGGGTGAGAACCGCGTCTGAATTTATTGAATACTCGACGTTTCGACTCCTGCTTCGGAGCCATTATCAAGAGACAAAAGTGAAAAAGAGTTTCAGAGTCTAGATCGAACTCGGGGCCTCAATCTGCCTACTCCCCAAGAGTCACTAGGTAACTGAACTGAATTTGAGTCTGCTCTGCTTCTTTTATTTATAGGTAGCGCTGGGTTAGAAGAAGATGTCACGTGATGAGGCTGTGTTGTGATTGGTTGGGTATTGGTGGGCGTGTCTGCTTTGTTTAATCTGGCAATTACGGAGGTCCAAGCTGTGGGAAGGCGAGTACTGTCATCGCGTCTATTTAGACAGAGAGGTCTTTTTTCTATTTCGATAGCTTCGCGAATAGTGGATGCCCTAAGAGAATTGAGAGATATGATAGTCCTACTGTCCTCGAAGTTGATAGAGTGCCCTGTTTGGATATGGTGATGCGCGAGAGCTGAAGTCGGATCTTTTTTACGAACTTTTTTTGTCTCTTGATAATGGCTCCGAAGCAGGAGTCGAAACGTCGAGTATTCAATAAATTCAGACGCGGTTCTCACCTGGAACCTAGCTTAGTTCATAATAATGACCGCGGAAGCCTCTCAGAACATATATATATATATATATATATATATATATATATATATATATATCTTTTCTCTGTGGATTCATAACTCCCTTGAGAGATCAAATCATCCACTAGAGTAAATCGCATTCGCACAACATTTACAAACATCCATAGGCATCGGAGGGATTCGAACCCTCGGCCAAAGTGTAGTCAGTTTATGAGACGTGCGCCTCAACCGCTGAGCTACCGGACCCCTTTTATGATATAGTCAAATTTGTCGGTTAGTTTTGATTTGTATTGTTGTGTTGGGCCGACTGAATTAACTTATTTGCGCTAATAATTTTAAAATTTCTACGTAACATGGAAGATATTGAAGAAGTTCTGGCAATTCACCATATTTTCCTTTCCTTTTTCCTCGCATAGCATGGTTTCGAGAATCGAGCCCCAGGTACCCCAAATTAGACCATTTCTTAAATCTATAGACTAGATTTGTGGAATAGAATCTTTTGTCTTAATTACAACTTGTTTTTAAGATAATAATTTTAATTTAAATATATGGGTCAAAATACTTTTTGATGCCTAACTTGAAATGCGATTTATTGAAAAATTATGGAAATTTAAAAATTTATTTGTTACTGATCTTTTCTTGATATAGCATGTTAATAGTTTAATCTATAACGCAGCGATGTTTTTAATGACCCAGCATATTTTTGGAAATTTATACACGAAGTGGTCGACAAATTTGACAACCGTGACACTCCTTGAAATTTAAACTTTATTAGTAAAATTATACAATTAAACTCTTTAGTTTGGCAATTTTAAACTACAGTACTACTGTTAATCTCCCTTTAAAATAAATCACAAATATAATCATTTCAATGAAATATTTTTGTTAGTTACTGCGTTTCCAAAGTCAAACTTAAAAAAAATTAATGTTACTAAAATAGTGACAAAAAAGACAAATAGTAATTCTAAACCAAAACATAAAATCGGTTTGATATTTTCCTTTTAAATTGTTTTTCTTTTCCATTGGAAACTGTTTGGTGCATAAAATTTGCAAGGTACTATTAGTCAGAGCTAGCAGATGAGGAATAAACCTTATTGTAGTAAATGTAAAAACACAGTTTTGCACCCTATAAAGGCTAATTCAGACTATGCTAGTAGTTTAGTGGAGTGGCGAGTTATTCCAATGAATACTGCCCCAAAAACGTTCGTACTGCGGTCGAGTGCAGTACACAAGTTTAGTGTATTCTGCAAGTGGAAAAACCTGCAACTTAATATTCCATACGCACTCATATTCTAGATATTTGAAAACAAATTTTAAAGTTGTTTTTTTCATTCCAAAGAAACGACATTTTTACAATACCTAACCAACAAAACGGTAGCTAATAACTCCACAGCTCAAACAGTAGTTGAACTCGACTTATTGAAACGTTCGGACTTGTTTAGCCGATGAACCAGTGAGCAGTGACCACAGATCATACAATAGAGAAGCAGTGACGCGTGGTGGAGGACGCTACTCGACCGAAAAATAGAACAAAATGGATCGGCTCGACTAAATTGCTTGCTAAACTACTCGACTAAATTTTTGTTGTTCAGACACGGATAGTTACTAAATTACTCGCCACTTGACTAAATTACTAGCATAGTCAGAACTAGGCTTAACACCAAACCTTTATTTTAAATAGTCAACGCCGGTTTGGTGTTAGGTGCAAAACTGTGTTTTTACATTTGTGACACACCAAAGGTTCCACAGCATTTCCATTACTTATTGTATTAAGTTATTCTTTGTAAGGCTAATAGCGGTCCCAGTCAAAAATTTTGGGGGTTAGGCATTTCTCAAAATTATGCTCAATACCTCTTTTTTATTTAATTTTTATAATTTTCTCAAGAGCTTTATGAAATTGTCATATACGATTTGGGCAGGGGTAAGGAAGGGTCTTGACCTCTATGAATCCTCTCGGACCGCCTCTATATAACGTCACTTGCTTCCGTAACTGTCCAAACTGATGAAACTGCACTTTAACTATTTAATTTTTTGATATCTCTTTTTGTAGTTATTACATTTCTTTTTTGGTTTCTAAACATAGGTGAGGTTGAGGTTCCTGAATGTGGTGTGGAAACTGGCAGGATCACCATAATTTGTTGTGCAGCTTATTGACGATCTCGTCGTTTTTATTTTTTTTTACGGATTCCAGCTTTAAGTTAAGCTGATAACGACGTTGCGGGGTCAAAGTCATTTATTGTAGAAGCTTCTTTCTACAAAACAAGAAGTAATTTAACCGTAGTACGCAGTAGGTACACTGAATAATTTTAAAATGCATCTAAAGTAACTGCATTACCAATACAACTGTTACTTTTTTAGAGTAACGCAGTGGTAAATATTTTATTATTTTGTAAATGTACCCTGAAAATAAAAACAAAAAACAAATATTATATCACTTTCCAAGTCTATAATCAAACATCTGTGTATGAGAATAATAATAATGCAAATATCTTCATTACTTACCGTTCGACAGCGGTCACGCAATAAACTCACTTACATCCTCAGATGACTGTGAAGCGACTGATTCGTCTAGCTTATTATACCCCCGCAAAGGGCCTTGTTCCTTATGATAGCTACTACTGATCAAACGAAATGCGAGGCATCAATTTCTAATACACTTATTTTAAGAAACTCCAATAGAAAGGCGGGGTAGTTAAGATTTTATTCTTTCTTGAGGACACAATGTAGAATATTTTTTATTTTATTAAACACCTTAGATAAAAAGTAGCAATTAGAATCCTAATAAAGATCCAAACATATATCTGTGACAAAGATATTCAAGTAGAGCGCCATTGATGAAAAAGTATTGCAGATTGCTCTTTATGAGACTCATGCTCTGGTAGAGCAATATTTTGTATGCAAAACAACTGCGTTACTAAAAGACAACATGTTACCTCAATTTGCTTAAAAATAAATAGTAAAATAGTTTTATGTTTATAAGTTGATTTTTCTAAAAAAATGTAAATTTTTCCATTGAAAGATATAATTTACCAAAAGGGAGAAGTTTTTAGGCATCAAAAAAGATTTTAGCTCATGTGTTTCGCTATTAACTGACACTTACATGTGCATTCAAAACAAAAATAATTTTATAACTTTTGAGGTTGTTAAAGTTGTTCAAATTTTATACAGTATTTTGTGATAGAAGTGTTTGTTATTTTGTATATTTTTGCAGACTAACTGTGTACCATAGAAAAATGAACTGTATAGAAGGGAAACTCACGTGTTTCGAGTTGGTACACAGTTTTCAGCGCACCGTACGGATGCAGGGAAAAGTTTTAGCTGCAATCAGCGCCCTCTATTAGCCAATAGTTGCACTAATCTTCCCAATCTTACTGGTGCTGACATCTAGCGGTAGATATGACACTAAAATATTCAAATATATACAAGGTGTTCCAGATGTTTCTTTACAGCTGATACCTTGTTTTTTAGTAATGGTAGGAACATTTTCTAAAAATAATGTTAATGAGAACAAATTATGTTTTATAAATGTAACAAAAACGGACAAAATTTGAAAAAAAAAAGTTGAATGTACTGGCACAAGTTTTTGATTACAGTTTTTTAAGGATAACATGTTCTCGTCAACAATGATTTTATGAAATTGTTCATATCTTTACTAAAAAACAAGATATCAGCTGTAAAGAAACATCCAGAACACCTTGTACATATATAGCCCCAAAATAAGTAAGCATGAGATTAGCATAATTTTTGCTATTAAATATATGTATGCACACTTTCAATAAAACAATTAAAACATATTGAAATAATAAGTGTATTAACAAAAATATATACAGAAATTTATAAAATATTTTAGATAAAAACATGTTCATGACTTAGATATACAAAACAGAACACAATTAATATATGAGTGTTATCTACACAACACAGCACTGAAATTTGTTAAAAAAAAATAGAAATATTGAATCCATATTCACATAGTTAAGTGTGCAATTTACAGTTACAAAATATTGTAAATTCATTTTATATTTTAGATCATGAAATATAAATAAAAATTTTTCCTAAGGTATAGTTTGTAAAAAAACATTTAAAGATTTGAAAGTTGCTTAACAGTTTTTAAACTTTTGTTTTGACTGATATTTTCTATATGCATGGACTTTTATAGGATCAACTATATTTGGTTTTAAAGCTAAATATTTAGAAAATTTGTCTTCTCTTCCCTTAGCAATATTATTTACACTTCTACACCACCAAAACAAACTACATTTAACTAGGAGTTGGCATAGCTTATTACCAAGATCATGTTGTTGCTAACAATTCAAAGGATTAATTAAATAATTGTGTTGTAACACATGTTCCAACACTTGAGAAATGTTCTGCTTGCAACATAATTTTGGAATTAAGAAATATAAGGAGGATAAACAATGTGTTACTAAAAAATTTAAATATGTATTTGGTACTTGCCAATGTCCTCTTGGATACTTCCTAGCATCAATGAATTCACAATCTTCTGATTCTAAATTAGAGTTTACAATTTCTAAACAATCATTACAATTATGATATTTTTTTAATAACCTCTGGATGTACCCACTCATATAAACAATTGTACATCTAGCAATTTTAGAACTCTGTCCTAACAAGTTGGAAGGTAATGGGGCTGATATTGAAGTTTTACAAGTAGTTCTGCTAGTTGGAGCATACTGCCCAGTTAAAAAAATGTTTTAAATTGTCTAAACTTTCTTTACAAACATCTTATTTGTAATTAGGTATAACTGGGGGAATGTTTAGCCATAAAATTGTTCCTGTTGCGTGAACAAATAATTTGTCTTTATCCTTGGTGTTTAAAAGTACTTCTTGGGAAATAACACCACAAATTACAAAAAATTGCTATATATTCCAAACATTTTGGAGTCTAGGTCAGACCCTGTTGTCCTTGGTGTCTGAAAAAATACATATTAAAAATACAATGTCCCAAATGTAGTTAATGCTAACATACCCCAATCAAATTTTCTTTTCAGCAATGCTAACATTTCTGTAAAATATTGAACTTAATTTGTTTACTTCATTTTTGATAACATGGACATCTGTGGGTTTACAATAGTCAAAATGATGACAGAATCATAGTCATAAGTCTCCAATGAAAATCAATTTTACTATTTTTTTGAACCACTTGAAGTTCTTTAGTAAGTTAGGTACTTCAATGCCGCTACTCCATGGGGCATATGAAACAAATGATCAATTATCTGGTATAAATAAAGGAATGCACTGGATGATAAACCTGTTTTGGTATTTATCATAATATAGGTACTCAATCTACGCCAGTATTAGTAATGTAGTAGTTATTTTTTTGTACACTGCCATTTTCGTTAAACTGTTCGAATCAAACCTTCAAAGAATATCTTAAATATGTTTTCTTTGTTTTGGAATAAGTTCCCGATTTCAGTATTCATTACTCAATAGTCAAATAATTTTGAAAACAACACTGCTTTCAGCTTTGTGACAACAAACGCCATATTTTTAAGGTTAATAAATAATAAATTAATAACGACAATCAACTTTGGTGAGTTATCTTGCTAAAATTTATGTTAAAGAAAACTGTAAAGAAATTACAAAAATTCCGATATCAGCGGCCTCATACGGATGCAGGGAAAAGCTTTTTTAGTGTTCTCGTATCTCCCATAAGAGTTTCCCTTCTATACAGTTCATTTTTCTATGCTGTGTACACACATTTAGGATAATGTCATTGAGTAGCATTAGATTTTTGACTTCCATTAAATCATGTAAAATGTGTTTTTTACTGTTGTATACTTTACAAAATATCACAGCTGTAGATAGTTGAATAATGCATAAACAAGTTATGCAAGAAAAGCAGCATTTATTTCATTTTTTGGTGACATTACCTGAAGACTAATTTGCAGAAAAAATTGAACTCTTGTCTCAAATTTACTAGTTTGGGGGGAAAAGATGGAGTCTGCAAAATGAAACAAAATCTGAATAAATAAAGATACTTGCAAATTTTGCAATATACCTCTGTGTAAAAACTATTATAATGTTGAACCATAGGCTGATACATGTAGATACATTGGGCTGACCCAATAAAATTGGAACTTCCCCATTGATGAAATTGTAATAATTGTTTTTATCAACTGATATTAAAACCATTTTTTTACAAACTGCCTTGAATGTGTGTGTGTGTAAATGTATATATATATATATATATATATATATATATATATATATATATATATATGATTCTCTATATAGTATTAGAGAAAAATAAAAACTAGAAAAAATCATTTTATTTTAAAGCACTTATAAAGTATATATATATATATATATATATATATATATATATATATATATATTAGTTTTATAAATATTTCTTTATGAATTATGATTGGCACATGCCAATTTTAATCAATACATTGGGTATTTAGACAACTAAAGTATAAAAAATATAATTTTAATCACAGTATACATAAAACCTGCAAAATTATTCTTGATGAGTAGCAAAAAATTTTGTGGATAATAAGTTTGGACTGAATCTTTCACTGAAGGAGTTCTTTTGTGATTGTGACCTATTTTCTATTACTTTGTCATAAAACCTAGACAACTTCACTGCATTTGAAGTTCCTGCTGCTAAGTATCTAGTTTGATGGCAATCTAACAGTATTTCATCAGCACCCAATTGATTTCCAACACCTCCTACATCAGTTTTTCTTTCATCAATTTGATCTGCTTTAGTCCCAATAACAAGAAAGGGCATGGAGTAATTACCAATATTGCTTTCGAGGTCTAAATTATCAGCTAGTAAAGCTTGAATGTTTGGTGCACTAGAAGAAGTATTTGAGTCTTTACGTTCTTTCTTGCAAATTTCTTTTACCCATTTATTTAAGTTTGTTTCTGATTTTCTGTTAGTCAAATCATGAACAAGTATTGCACCATGACAGGGATTGTAAAATACTGGTCTGGCATTTCTGTGGAAGTGGCTACCTCCTATGTCCCAAAATTCTATAAAAAAGGGCTTTTGATCTTTTGTACCTTCTTTGTATTCATGTAATTTTACTTCAACAGAACACCCTATAGTCCAACTAGGTGATCTAATTGGTTCATTGTGAGCTGCTAAGTGTACAAAAGAAGTTTTTCCAACACCTGAATCACCCAGTACGAGTATTTTCACTCTATCTATTGCACTAACTGCAGACATAATTTTTTTAAATAATGTGTTTTTAAAATATCTACACTACACATATAATTGTCAATTTTTTATTGTGAGGTTAGGTAGTAATTCTCTCTTCATCTTCTTCCACTTGTGTCCATAGATCAGACAGGAGAATCCTATTGGACTTAATAATGAGTGGCGTCACGCCACTGTTGGTTTGAGAAATATACTTGTCTTTAAAACTAGATTGATATTTATATGATAATTAACAAATATTTATGTTATTTAATCAATAATACAATACTTGTTTACAGCTGTAGTATTGATTTCGTGGTTCGCCATTCTTAAGTACGTAGCAAAAAATTGTTTTTTGAGGCTGTAAAGGTTCAGAAGCGGATCCAGACACGTAATTCCGATGGTGGTGGGGCGATTCCATGCTTCAGGGAGGCGATCCTGTACTGAATTTACATTAAAATTAGGTGTTATCTGATTTAAAGCCATAGAATTGACCTTCTTCTAGGCTCTTGGAGTTAAAATTACCTCGATTTAATATTAAATTTACTAACTTTGAGGCACTCGGTAGGGTCAATCGCCATCTTGGATCCGCCGATGTATAGATTGATGAGGACCTCAACATTTACATTTGCGTTCATATATTTCCACTATTTCCAAACTATCTGGGGGTTTGTATAACCCTCTGGCCCCATTTTAAATTTGAATAATTTTTTGGTTTTTTAACACCTCTAGAATATCATTTTTATTTGTGTGTTCGTTTTGTCAAATATCCTACTGAAGATCAAACCCAAAAAACTTACTTTAATTTCTATGACTCCCTTGAATAGATACGTATAAACGTGACTATAGTTTCGACACAGACGTTGTCATTATCAAACGACGATATATAAGTCTATCTCTAAACTATAGTCACGTTTATCGTATCTATTCAAGTGAGTGATAGAAAACAAAGTAAGTTTTTTGTTTTTGATCATCATGATTGACTATCACAAAGTAACTACCAACATAAATTAAATTAAATATCCTACTCATTGTAATCTTATGGACTGTTTCTTGAAAATAGCAAAACTGTTAATTAGGAGAGGCTAGGGAAGTCGTAGAAAAAGTTTCAATTTTAGGCCGTATGAAAATTCTTAGTAAGATGGTAGTGGGGGATGTTTTACTTTAAATTAGGGTCTATGTGAGAACCTAACTGTGCAATAGCTAATTGTCATCGTTTTATTATGTGTTAATTTTCTCAAATTGAAAAAAAGTGCTACAAATTTCATGGTAAATAAAAAGTCGAAGACTATTATTACATCAGATATGACTTTTGACTTTGTATGTACAATTTTCAGACTATTCAAACAAAACATAAGATCTATTAAGCTTATAAAAGTCTCACCTGAACCAGTGTCGTAATTTTATAACCGTTACTAATTCCGATAAAAAATGACTACAAGGCCTTAAATTTAAGCTACAGATGCCACAATTGTAACTTCTCAAGAAATAGAGATACCAAAATTCTGAAAGTTTGAGATTTTACATCTATTTTCTGCAATTACCAATTCCGAGGAATTTGGCTTGTGTGGCTTCAATTTCACGTAGAGTTTTCACGAAGTCGGTAATAGCATACAATATTAGCAACATAATAGCCAGGATTTTACCATGGGCCCCCCCCATGGATTTGGATTTTTAATTACATTCACGTTTTAATTTAAATGTCATTACGTGGTAGAGTAAATCAATTAAATCTATATATATATATATATATATATATATATATATATATATATATATGTTATATCACACTTCAATTAATTAACTTTTTAAAAAAGATTTTTTTATTAAAACAAATACAATTATAACTTTGAAATAAAAATGAAAATAACAATGTAACTGACAAAAGTTCTGAGTAATAATGAATAACAAACAAGAGAGATTTTACAATATATAACCTAATGAATGCTGAATCGGCACTGTCGACACGGCGATTCCCACGGATGCTCGGCGTGGCTGTAATCTGACACTGCACGTGTTCGCTGAGTCAGCTGGGAACGATGAAATACAGTTGCTACATAAGTTCACCCAAAGTTCATGTTATAAACTTATATAACAACTCCCATCCATATAAAAAAGTTGATGGTATATCATCAACTTTTAGGGGAAGTTCTGAAGTTCCATACATTGGGCTGGATCTAGGAGGCTGTGCAGCTTTCCCGTGGACTTAGGCTTTGATGGGCCTGGAAGTGGAGCTGACTCGGCATCGAGGCTGGACTTAGTGGTTTTCCTGAACCTTCTCTTGATTGGTTTGATACAAAGGAACATAATCACAATTACTGTTAATGTGATTGTGGTAATTGTGAGCCATGATGTATGCTTCTCCAATGGTGGTTGATTCATGAGCTCTTCCAATTCCATTGAATATTGGGCAAGCTTATGGTTGGCAACATTTAGATCTGTTACATCTAAATCCTGCAATTGTAGGGGTTTTAATTTGGGAAGTTGATTTGCGGCTGGCATGCCGTCACA
This sequence comes from Octodonta nipae, assembly GCA_034190945.1. Taxonomy (NCBI): domain Eukaryota; kingdom Metazoa; phylum Arthropoda; class Insecta; order Coleoptera; family Chrysomelidae; genus Octodonta; species Octodonta nipae. Next base: position 124,991,843 of record CM067220.1, on the reverse strand, counting down.
GCAGCTATACGGGATGTTCACTGGATGATTTCTGAAGGTGATGTTCTGGATGTTCTTTGACGTTCTCGTAGCATGTACCCTGATGTTGTCAATAAAGGCATTGCAATCGGACTTGATTTGCAACAGCGAATTTGTCGTGATGGTCTGCGTTACGACATCTTGTCCCTTACATTTGATGGCTATAGGTAGTGGTCTGGAAATTGAGATCAACCAGAGGTTTATGTCGATCTCTTGTATGTTATATTCTTCCGCATAGAATATAGAAGTTTTGCAGGTTGCTGGGAATGTGGCTGGCTGTCTGAGAAGCTGACCTTCGCAGATGGCATCTTTGTCTATTGGATGTGATATAGCTTTGGAACAAATCTTATGATGTTTAGTTAAAGGCTTGCAGTCACCCAGGTCTTCGAAGGATGTGTATAATAACGAATCGTCATCTCTCGCGATAAATTTTGTCTTTATTGAAAGTATATGATGAAACCCTGTTCGATCATCCAAAATTGGGATCGGATAAAGGTGGTAAAGGGTGTAAATCTCAGGATCAACTAAAGGAATTTTGAGTACAAAAATGATTTTGGTGTTGATTTGAAAAGCTTCCAATTCTATCAAATCAATGTACTGAGCAACATTTGAACTGTAAATAGGGAGTGGTAAATTATTTTCATGTAGTGACTGAGAAATCTTTTGAAGGGAATCGACCAAATCTACTGGGGTTATGATCGAACTATGTAAAATTTTTAAGCGGGCGAAAGAGACTGCACTTAAAACATCATCGAGAGTGTTTTCGATAAATATGTAACTCTCCATTAGGCTTTCACACAGATCCAAGATATTGATTTGAAATTCATGAAAATCAAGATCATTTGAAATGTATAAAATTGACTGCCTTATTTTTTCAATGTTATTCGAGAATAATTTCTCCTCGGATTGAAATTTTTGTAAAGTTTTGTTGAGGCTTGTAATGACTGAGGTTGTTACAGATATTTGTTTCTTTACTAAGTCCTGAATTTGGTGTTGGTCTTTAGTAATTTTAGTTATACAGTCATTTATGTATTCACCATCTGTTGCGTCTAAGTTTCCTGAAATAGCTTTCCAAACTGATCCCAGTCCGTTAATAAGTCCGCGTTTTTTTCTGTTAGTAGGGTAAGTTTGAGTGTCAGCGAAGATGTCTGTATATTTAGAGTTAACGGATTTGGAAATTTGTTTCAAGAGGCTAACATGTGTTTGTATTTTTGGTTTAAATGATTTTGTATTAGTTGTGTTTTCGTTAATTGTCTCTAAAATTCGGTTTAGTATGGCGTCGTTATTTGAAATAGCACTTCTGAAAGGGCTGAGGTCTTTGAAGACAAGAAGTGTCCATTTGTCGTTTGAAATTTTAAGTGTGCCTTCTTCATGGAAGAAAACTCCTATTGTATTGTTAACGGGTGTAAGAGAGTATTGTTGGAGGTTCACGACTGAAAACAGTCCACAGAATCTGAAAAGAAGGGATTCATTCAAAATATGGTTTTAGTCTGTCAAAGTTAATTTTACTGATTTGGTTAGTCTGTAAGTTTATAACTGTGGCAGAGTTTTTTCTAATCGCGGTGATTTCAAAAGGTCCATTGAATTTGTTTTCAGATTTGCTTTTAATCTGAGATTCTTTCACGTAAACTTTGTCGCCTACTTTGTATTCTGGTTGGTTAGTGGAAACATGTTTGTCAAATCTAACTTTAGATTTTTGTTTTTGTTGGTTGGTTTTAGCGCGGGCAAGTCTATAATAGTAGTTCATTCTGTTGTTAAGGTCCCTAACATATTTGGAAATGAGTTTTTCCTGATCGTATATTGTTTCGGGGGGTCTACTAGAAGTGTGCCCAAAGATGAGTTCGTAGGGCGTGAAACCAGTGGTCTTGTTTTTAGTGTTGTTGTAGCAGATAACTGCGTAGGGGAGGACGTTGAATGGGTGTTCGTCAGGATGTTCAGCTGTATTTGCCCTTATCATTTCCGCTAAAGTCGCGTGAAACCTTTCGATAGAGCCATTTGATTCAGGATGGTGGACACTTGAAAAGGATAGTTTTATGTCATATAGTTCGCACAGGTCCCTTATGAGAGTGTTATCAAATTCACGTCCATAATCACAATGGATGCGAAGGGGTGTACCGTAATGTTGGAAGAATATTAGGAGGGTGTTTACTACAGTTTTAGCTGTTTTGTCACCAATTGGGTAGGCCTGAGTAAATTTGGTGAGTTCATCCCTAATAGTCAGTGCGTAGTTTCTGGTTGGATATTCGAAAATATCAATGTTGATACGTTCGAAGGGCGTTTTTGGTGTTTCAGTTATGACAAAAGGAGCACTTAAGTTTTTTCTACAGAACTTTACCTTTTGGCAAGTTTCGCAGGACTTAATAAATTGCTCTACACTTTTGATTAGTCCAGTCCAATTATACTTTTCTTTTATGCGTCGGATGGTCTCGTTAATTCCACGATGAAGGTTATTTTTGCCGCAGTGGTACTGCTGCAGTATAATGGGAATCTCGTCTTGAGAAGGGGTTGTCACAATATTTTGACAAATTTTAAGTTTTACGTCTTTGTCTGCAAGTATAAAGGATAGTGTTTCAAGAATCGGTAGTTCTACGTTGTTTTCAATACAAAAAGTTTCGGATTCGTCGAACTGGTCTTGGTTGTTATAGAGAATGTTGAATAGATGTGCAACAACTGTTCCAGGATCAAAGGGTAAAGAGACAATTAAATATTTTCTATGCCTTACAGTTTTGCTGGCTAGAACGTTTAGAGTGTCAGTAGTGAAGTTTGGGTCTTCTTCGAAAATATCTTCGATGATTTTGTCATGCAAGTCATTGAGTTTATTTTGCCAGAAGAAAGTGACTATTCGTTTGTGAGATTTGTCTAGAAGTTGGGCGTTAGAAATTTCTATTTTTGAATAGTCGATTATCGACTCGGTTTTATACAATTGAACAAATCGATTAAATTCTGTGGTCATGCGTTCGTCATGATCATCGCGTTCTTGTTCGTTGTCGGAGTCGTCGGAGTTATCGTGACTAGTACCTGAATCGGGTTGTTTTGGGTCGGTTTCGTTATTTGCGAAAATTTTTATCTTTGAAAGAAAGTCGGTGCATTGTTTGAAGTGATTAATTTTGATACGGGAAAGAACGTCTGCGTTCAAGTTTACCTTGCCAGGCTTGTATTCGATTTTATAGTTATACTCCTCTAGTTTGAGGCGCCATCTGGCTAGACGACTGCCAGGGTCTTTGATCGAAAAGAGCCAAGTAAGCGGACGGTGATCACACAGGAGTGTAAACTTTCTCCCAAAAAGATACGGTCTGTAGTGCTTGACCGCCCAAACAATGGCTAGCAGTTCCCGTTCGATAGTGGAATATCGAGTTTCTGCACCGCAGAGTGTACGGGAAGCATATGCTATAGGAAGATCTTTTCCTACGGGGCCTTGTGAGAGAACCGCTCCAATTGCAAAAGCACTAGCATCAGTAGTGAGCAGGAATGGTTCTTCGAAATTTGGGTAGATCAAGATAGGGTCAGATACAAGGGCTTGCTTCAGTTCGTTGAAGGAAGACTTGCAATCTGCGTCGAAGATGAATTTGACGTCTTTCTGCAGGAGTTTCGTTAGGGGCTTTGAGATCTTGGCGAAATTGGGAATAAAACGTCGGTAATATCCGGCGAGACCAAGAAAAGATTTAACATCTTTAGGAGTTTGGGGTTGAGGGAAATTCTGAATGCATTCAACCTTTGAAGGGTTTGGTTTTACTCCTTCTTGGGTGATCAGATGACCTAGGTAAGCAACTTCCTTGCGGAGAAACTCACACTTGTCAGGTTGAATTTTCAAGTTTGACTGTCTAAGACGCTTAAAGACTTCTGTCAAACGGGACATATGCTCATGGATGGTTGGTGAATAAACGATAATGTCATCCATGTAAACAAGGCAACGTTCATTCTGGATGCCCAGAAGAATGTTGTCCATGACCCTCTGAAAAGTAGAAGGTGCATTTTTCAAACCAAATGGCATACGAACGAATTCGTAATGGCCATTGTCAACAGAGAAACCGGTCTTGGGAATGTCTTCCTCAAGGATTTCCAACTGGTGGAACCCGGAAGCGAGATCCAGTGTCGAAAAGTATTGACACTTACCAAGTTGATCGAGGAGATCAGAAATGTTGGGCAGAGGATATTTATCGTCTACAGTTAGTTCGTTTAACTTCCTATAGTCGATAACAACTCGCCACTTTTGCTTACCAGAAGCATCGAGTTTCTTAGGGACGACCCATACGGGGGAGGACCAAGGAGAAGAAGAGTGCCTGATTATGCCTTGATCAAGCATTTCGGCAATTTGAGTTTTTACTTCCTCCTTATGGACTTGAGGATATCTGTAAGATTTTGTGAAAACGGGCTTGGCATTATTGGTGTCAATTGAATGTTTTACTGCGTTGGTAAAAGACAAAACATCGCCTTCAAGATAGAAAATATCTTCGAATTCTAAACAGAGGTTCGTGATAAGTTCTCGCTCTTCGTCATTAAGGTGTTCTGTACGAATTTGTTCCCTGATAGTTAAGTTTCTGTCCAAGTTTATAGGTTCAGAGTAATCGTGTGTATTCATATTTAAAAGGGGGTGTGTTTGGTCAAGGGGTTCTAAGTGAAGATCGGAAAAATTAACAGTTTTAGGCATCGCGTTCGCGTTTATTATTGAGGTCAGAAATTCTCCCTTTGAATCAACGCGTACAACTGCGTTGGGAAGTCGTACTTTGTCAATTACTTGTGTCGGTAAAATTGCGTCAGTATTAAAAAGGTCGCACTTGAGTTTGAAAATTTGTTCGGTTCTTGCTGGAATAGTTATTTGATTGTTATAAGTACAAGTTGGCATTTTAGTATTGGGAATGTCTGTCGGTTGTGTGTTAGATTGATTGTGATCGGGCACTTTATGCAAGGGAATCGTTTTGAAGTTCGTAATTAACTGTTTTGATTTCAAGTCAACAATACATTCGTAATGCTCAAGAAAATCAAGACCTAATATTCCATCAAACTCAATATCTAGATTGTAGATAAAAACTTTATGAGGGTTACCTATGGCAAATGGAATAAGAGTTGATTCAGAAATAGGGATTTTCTCGTGCGTAATACCTTGGATTGTCACTTTTTCGGGAAATCTTTGACGGAAATTCTTAACGGTGTTTTCTTTAAAAATGGAGATACCAGCTCCGGTATCGATGAGAAGTTTAAATTTTTCGGAAGCATCGTGAATGTAATAAAGATTTTTAGAGTTTACCGTTAAAAGAGGACTTAGAGAAATGCTTGTTCCGGGAAATTCGCATTTGGGTTGAAATCTTCCAGATTCAAATTCTGGATTTGGGTTTGGACTTCGGAAATGGTAGTTGTCGAATCGGGGGGTTGATCTAGGCTCGGGAGAGCTAGAAAATCCTGGTATTCGTGACTGTTCAAAGGTGTAACGAAATTATCGTCTGGAGTTTGTTCAATTTCATAATCGACAGGATTTTGACTGAAATCGTCATAAATGTATGGGCTATTTTCAGTATTATAGCCGTAGTCGCTTACTGAATATTCTTGATAATCAGTATTCAGGTGTTCATTGAAATGATGCGTCCTTTCTGGACGATAGTGAGGGTTTGTCTGTATTACAGACGGTCGAAATTGATTTGGTTTAAACGGGGGTCTTTGGAAATTTGTCGGTCGAAATGGTGGACTTTGATGGTTGGTATTATTTGGGGGTGGATTTGGCCTCGAAGTTTGATTTGGCCCTGTAAAACTAGGTCTAAAATTTTGGTTGTAAGATTGAGGGTTGTTTTGCTGTCGCAACCGACAATCTACTGCAATGTGGCCTAATCTACCACAATTTAAACATTTCGGTGGTTGAATGGGTTTTCGGACCTGAAATGTGGGTTTGGGAGGAGCAGATTTGTGAATTTTTTGTTCTTCGAAATATGACAACTGAAGTTCTCGTCTGATTCGAGAGTGTGCCTCCAGAAGGTCTTTGGGATTGCAGGCACGAATTATTTGGCCTAGACGTGGTTCTAATCCTGTAAGAAGTGTATTCAGAACCATCGTATCTACAAGGGTTGTCTGAGCGTCTTTTTGTTCATTGGTTAGCCCAGAGCATTTTTGGATGCATGAGTGCATTTTCGCACTCAAAACCTGAAGCCTATTATAAAAGGTCAGAGGGGACTCATTAGAAAGTTGTTTGAGACGTTGGAGATCGTGGATCAAAGAAGACAGATCGCGCGAATCTCCGAAATGTAGTGTCAAAAGCTGTTTAATTTCTAAATATGAAGCGGGGTTTCTCGAGTTGACTAACTGAGCCGCTTTGCCTCTAAGTTTATTTTTAATATGAATGACTAGCAGATATTTTTGCTCTGCAGTCGACATATTGTACGCACAATTACATGCGTGTATGAAGGTGGCCAAGGAGATCTGGTCGCCTTCAAATTCCGGGATAATGGAAAATATTTCCGATAACCGGTACTTTTCGGTTTCATCAGAAACTACATTGTTTGTTGCTTGTGCCATTTCGATGTGTTAGAATTAAAGGTATAAACAAGTTGAAAATAATAAAAATATAATAAAATAAACGAGGGATTGTAAAATGGGTTTCAATTAAAATATAGTGTAAAATTATTAAGCAAATGTATGTAAATGGGGTATAAACGATATTTTGGATAATAGAACGGTAGATAAAAATGAAATAATAAAATAAATGTATAAAAGTAAATCAAAATATATCAAATAAATATTTCAATTCAAATAATCAAATAATATCTCAATTCAAATCAAGATAATCAAATAAATCAAATTATCAATCAAATAATCAAATAAAATCAAATATCAAATAATCAAATAAATCAATCAAATAAATTCTTTAAAACCTTAAACGTTAGACGATTCACTACTACTCACATCAACAGGAACATTGGAAGATCCGTGTTCTCCTTGTTATCGCAGTTGGGACTTCTTCCAGGTTCTTTGCTCCGTTGAGGGATAGGAATCCGCCGCTACCAGTTAGAATTAAGCTCGTGTTCTAGTAACGTTGACGGATCCTACTGACTGCGCCAATTTGTTATATCACACTTCAATTAATTAACTTTTTAAAAAAGATTTTTTTATTAAAACAAATACAATTATAACTTTGAAATAAAAATGAAAAATAACAATGTAACTGACAAAAGTTCTGAGTAATAATGAATAACAAACAAGAGAGATTTTACAATATATAACCTAATGAATGCTGAATCGGCACTGTCGACACGGCGATTCCCACGGATGCTCGGCGTGGCTGTAATCTGACACTGCACGTGTTCGCTGAGTCAGCTGGGAACGATGAAATACAGTTGCTACATAAGTTCACCCAAAGTTCATGTTATAAACTTATATAACATATATATATATATATATATATATATATATATATATTTTTTCACAACGATCTCCATGGGGTGGGGGTTTTGAAATAGCCAAAAAATCGGTCACTATGAATTTTGACGTCTCTATTCGTTAAAAAGTTACTGCTATAATCTTTGTAGGTTAAATGTGAGGTACAAGTTTGATTTTATCACAACAAATGAGCAGCAAAATAGCCATAAAAACTGCCGCTTGTGGAAATTTGATATCTCAATGGGTTAAAAACACGGTGTAAAAGGTTACACCATTCTTAATAAGTACGGTTTCTTGTAATGTTAATGGACTCGCTACCTAGCAGTCCAGATTTAAAACCCATCGGGCATTTATGAAATTTTCATTAAAAAGTAATTCCAAATATGAAACCGACGCCCAAAATGGGAAAGCTTTCCCCAAACGACAATTAACTTCATTTCTAGCATGCCAAGGCCTCTGAATGTGGTAATTAAAGACGAGAGGTTTTCATTTGTTTTTCCATTCTCATGCTTTTTAACCACCAAAATATTTTGGGGAACATAGTCTTTTAAGAAAATAATGTAAAAATACGCAATAAATTTTCATTTGTTTAATTTATATTATTTTTAGATCATTAAAGTAACTACTCTCTACGAGGTGTCATTCTTTTGTACGCAAGACAATATATATGATATATATTTTATCTGGTCGGGTATCTTCATCAGTTGCGCTTCCCACAATAGAATGTTCTCTCTTTACTTTAACATATCTTTATTTTCAGAGCTAAAATTACACAATTTTCCTTACTCCTATCCTCTAATTCTATTTTAATTCCCTACGTTCTTTTCCCCTATATTAATATAATGCCAATTCCTTAGATATTCATTACCTAATATATCATATATCCTATTCCCTAATATTCTTATCCTATTCCCAGTCTTCTTGTCTTTCTTCTCTTCACCATTGTTTCGTCCTCTTGTAGTAGCGCTTGCCGTGGTCTTTTCATCCTGTGTCTCTCATGTTCATCGTAGTTGGTTGCCTCTCTCATCAGTGGGTTCCTATGCTGTTCCATCCTGGCTATGGTTTTCTTCGTTCTCTTCGTTATTTCTCCCTTGATTGTAGTCATCTCTAGGTCTCTTCTTAGTTGGTTGTTCCTCATGTACCATGGAGAGTCCATCATAATCCTTAGTGCGTTGTTCTTTACTGCCTCTAACTTCTTGATGTGCATTGCTTCAGCTTGTCTCCAGATGCTGGCTCCATATGTGATGATTGGCTTCACTGATGCTTCGTAGATGTTTCTCTTCGTCCTCAGTTGTAGTCTTCTTCCTATCATCGAGTTGAGTTGGCTGATCCTTGATTTGGCTTTCATCACTGTCTCTCCTATATGCTTCTTCCACTTGAGTTTCCTGTCTATGTGTATTCCCAGGTATTTGACGTCTTGGCTCCATTCGACGTGATTTCCTCCTACCTCCTTCTAGTTGGTTGGTCCGGCTTCCTCCTTCTTATGGCTATTGCCTGCGTTTTTTCCGCGTTGATCTTGATTTTCCATTTCTTCGCCCATTGCTCCATGTCCTCGATTTGTTGCTGCAAGTAGTTTACCGCTTGGTCCGCCTTCCATGATGTTGCCGCCTTTGCTGTGTCGTCCGCGTAGACGTATGTCCTTGTGTGCCTTGGTTCTCTTGGTATGTCGCTGGTATAGATGCTGTACAGTGTCGGTGATAGTGCTGATCCCTGGGGCATTAATCCCCGTATCCTCCTTTCCGTCGATGTGGTGTCGTGGATCCTGATGCTGAATGTCCGTCCGGTTAGGTAGTCCTGTATTATTCTGATGATCTTTCTGCTGAATCCCTGTCCTACCATTATTGCTAATAGTCCGCTTTGCCATGTCTTGTTGAAAGCTCGCTCCACGTCGAAGAATATTTTGCATGTTGTCTTCTTGTTCTCGATGTTGATATTGTTCTCTCGGAAATTTATTTATTTGATACATAACGGTAAATTTGTAGAAGCGAGATGTAGTGACCGACATCTAGGATTTTCGGGGAAACTAGCACAGACAGGTTCCGAATCTGGAGCCATTTCGTGTAATTGATGTTCTTCTGTAACTCCTAGGTTAGAATCACGATACAACTAAATGTCATTCTTTAGTACGCAATGACATATATTGTCTCTGGTCTAACCTAGGAGTTACGGGAGAACAGCAATTACATGGAACGGCTCCAGATTCGGAACCTCTGTGTGCTAGTTTCTCCGAAAATCCTAGATGTCGGTCTTTACATTTCACGTCTACATTAAAGTAACTATTACGTTTAAAAAAGTTATGTGTTAATTATGTCCCTGTGTCCCTGTATAAAGTTGAGTTAAAAAATACTGTACATCTTCTGATACCTAAAGAAAACGAAGTAAAATCAAAAACAATGTTGGCAGAAGTAATAGAGCTTAAATATGATGTGATATGAATGGTGCTAGTCTATTCCGCAATGTGTTTAAACATTTCGGAAAAAATACACTAAAAGAAAAAAAGAATAGGTACAAAACTAATTATCCAAATTATAATGATATCCAATCGAAAATTAATTTGAACTGACGTTGGTTGGATGCAAACAAGAATTCATAATTGAGATTACATATTACTGCATGTTGTGTGAAATAAATTGATGATTTTTAAAGCCACAATGTTTATTCTTCGACAGCCGATACGGATTAATGTACCAACACAAATTGTTCGAATAAAAAAACATCATTTGTTTATCTCGACTGTTTAAACGTTACGGACCATTGAGTTCAGAATTAACTTTGGGTGGTCCATTATTTATTTAAATTATCAATTTTTGCTGAAGTTATCAAGCACACAAAGAAATAAATGTTTACCGCTTATATCGGTTTCGCTTTTAAAATTGCTTGAATCATTAATGAGAGTTTTTCCCCAATTTGTTTATAAGTTTATAACTGGTATATATAAAGTGGAAATTCATTGTTAAAAGATTTCATTAACTCTTTAATAGTTTCACAAAATTTTTGCAAAAACTGCGGGTAGGTATGTTAGGAATACCACTGTCCTCTTAGTCGGAATATTATGTTTGGCAACTCTCTTAATCTTTTCCATATGAAGTGGAAAAGATCAAGTTGAGCACTACCCGCTTTTTGGTTCTGATCAAGGGATAGATAGATGGTTTGCTTCAATACCTAGTGATTGCTGGTACAACTGGTTTGTTATGTCTAAGTGCTTCTTGGGAAATAACACCACAGTTTAAAGAAAATTGCTGTATATTCCAAACGTTTCGGGGTCTAGATCAGACCCCGTTGTCAATGGTTAAGAAACTACGGATTAAAAAAGGTACAATTCTAAGATGTAAATTAAAATATTTGACAATGTGTATTATTTGATTTCTGACGTAACTAAGAGAATTTTTTTTGTAATATACAGGGTAGCACAGAAATTTCTAAAGATCATATAATCATATGCATTCGCAAAAAAATGCGACCAAAGCACTTTGTTGATTCAGTGATCCCATTAAAATCATAAGGGAAAACCTAGGAAAAAATTTATGAACTATCCCGATATTGGGTTGTTCACAACGACATGACCATTAGCAATTTCTTCCTTAATCATCGACAACCAGGAACGACTGAATTCTACGGAGGTAGTAGCGATACAATCGTTTTCATTTAACAAAATTAAAGCAGACTCTTTTAGTTTTCTTTTGGTGTTGTGTTCTTCTTTGTGTAATATAACTGAATTTTGAAACTGTATTTTATGACCAAGGTCCCAAGCATGTTCACAAATTTTGGATTTTTCAAATTGTCGTTTTTTATGTAATTTTTGTGTTTGTTTGTTATGCTTTGTTATAACAATAAGAGCAATAGGGCTAGAATTTGCCGAGTTCCATTAGAGAAATTTATTTATCTTATCAAAAAAAAACCTACTTTATTTTCGAAATTTTACATCACATTTCAACAACAGTTTTCTGAAAACTGATTGTGGATTTTTTGAACTTTCAAACATTTCAGGATCTAAATCAGACTCAATGACAATTTAGAGTAAAATTTCAAATTTCTCGCACAAGCATTGGCAATGTACAATTTGAAATATGAACTGACGTCACTAAAAGGTTTTTTTTTGGTGTTTGTGATATATACTCAAAAATCCTAAGATAATATAAAAATAATAAAGCTGCTTTCAAATTGAAAAAATTTGGAAGATTTATTTTCATAATTTAATATGTCGCTTGTGGGTTCGACTTTGTTATTTCTTTTAGTGTTTGACCGAACTTTAGGTGTCGGTTTCGGCAAGTTTCAGCAGAAAATAGAGTTTCGGTTTCGGCAAAAACTACAACCGAAACTATGTTCGTGAACTTTAAACGACATAAATTACCGACTTTTTGAATATAGCTAGTTTCCTTTATTGGAATTAATGGAATTTTTAATGTATCTCGTAATCATATAGATACACCATATTGACGCAATATTTGAGATTGTATCGGTTTATATAGCAGTTCGTTTAGAATTATGGAGTTGGTTCCTTATACAGTTATACAGAATAAAAAATGTGTATAACGGTTTTTTCCATAAAAAGTAAGTTTAGTGTTTTCAATATACAACAGCTTTATTGAAAATATAGAATAATGAAAATAGTGGATTGACATCGACAAAATCACATTAAGTTCTATAGCGATCTTTTGAAGACTCTGGTAGATTGGAAAACTATAATGATGGAGAAGAACCTGATCAAATTGTCGGTCCCAAATATAGCCTGTGGGTTAAATAGACTGAATCTTTCAATTCAGTGGCATCGAAATGTATGCTGTCTCAATATTCGCAGCCTAGATTCGAAGACCGTCGACTATTACTTACACAGAACGTCCCATTATCTAAATGGAGAGTCCTGTAAACATCTCCATACAATAATGGATTCTAGGACGAAATAGTCTTAAGAAGCGGTCAATGTGATGAGAATTCATGGGACGTTTCGTGAAATCGACATTCATTCGATATATCGTGGAATCTCAAAAATTTGTTTGCCTGGCACCTCGAGGCCGGCGGTTCGCTCTATTAAAGTTTGTGAGAGTTCGAAAATCCATGAAGGAAATATCTCGAAAGCTATTTGATCTAGAACCTTCTGAGAATAAATCTATAAACACGTGAAGCGGGCGAATGGATACATTGAGTGTCTTGTCGCATTTTTGTAAAGAACAGGTGTTCAAGATAAATTGTAAATAGTTGTGTGAATATAAAGTTAGTCGAAATAAATTTGAGTAAGTTCGACTGAGTGTTTAAATCAATCCAAGAACCTAGAGTGTGAAAATATAAACATTACAATCAGGGCGTACCTAGTTTTTGGCTTAGGGAGGGACAAATTAGAAAAAATGTCCTAGAGAGAGGGACAAATTAGAGAAATTTTAAGTCTACAAGGGGAGGGGCAAGTGAGCAAATTTAAAATTTATGGGACATCTTGAGGGGCAGCTGCCCTCCTCTACCCCCTCCGTACGCCCATGATTGCAATAAGAACACAGCTTTAAACCTAAAAACAAATTGCAATTATTCCAAAGATTATTCCCGTATCAAACTTACGACAGAAAATATAATAAAGTATCGTTTTTACACGTCCAATGACTTGCACAATTCGAAAATTGAATTCATTTTCCGATCTCCCAAGCTAATTTTCAACGGCCCGTACACGTTTTTTCCGCGTAAAACTTTTAAATAGCGTAACCATGGCCGTGTTCCTACGTTCGAAACGGCTCCGCTATTGGCCGCCACGACAAACTTGATTAGTTCAACAGTTGTCAGGCAGGTGGAGTTTGTTGTGTTCCATGCTCGACAGCTAGTGTTTGTGTGTTTAGTTTTTATTCTCATGGCGACTTCTAAGGCTGTGAAGTGAATCCGTGTGTGCCTGTTAAATAAATTTCTTTATTTTGTTATAAAGCAATCGTTATTTTGATTCGGAAACCGTTTTATCGAACCGTTTCGTTTGCTGTTCGGTTATAAATATCATCCGTTTCTATTTTCGCAAAATGTTTCAGTGTTAAAATGTGTTGTGTTTATGTTTTATGTACAAAAATAACATTTGGATACTCAATAGAAAGGAATACGGTCTTTAAAAAGGTGAGTTTTTAATCGTCCATTCATTTTACTATTGCATTCTGTTCACGAATCTGCATCGAAAATGAATTATATAGTAGATTTGCTTTAAAATGTGAATTTTTTGAAGTTTGATTCAATTTGGGAATGTTAGGTTAGATCGAGAATGACTGTGGCACCAAAAAGTTTAATTTCAGTAACAAATGGAATTTCTAATGGGATCGCATGTGATATAGGGCGCCAATTTAGTTATTATGCAAAATAAAATGCAAATGCAATTGAAGAGACACGCGAAAATGTAAATTTCAAGTACTATTTCACTGTAATTTGTCTTCTAGGTAACGGGCGAATGAATTGCGGTTGATTTAAGGTTTGTTTTCGTCGGTATCACGTAGGAAATTAAAAAAACAAACATTATTTTCCAGTTTATTGTCATTGGAAGATCATAAGATTAGATTTATGAGTGAGGCGGTTTTCTTACAGTTCAGTTATAGAGGTTTTATTGTAACAGCTGATATGTTGTTTACGAAAACGAATCTGCATACTCTTTGAAGTTTACGGAAAAGAAATAAAACCATCTCTTGGGCGTTAATGTTGTTGATTTTGTATTCATTATCAAGATCGTTGAATGGCATTTTTGGGATTCTAAAAGTTGGTTTTTATTATACGTAGTTGTTATGTACTTTGTTTTCATTTGATTGGTGTTTATAAGTATAATATTAATATGATTTTAAAAAATATTATTAGTGATTCATTTTTACAAAAATTCACATTTATTAGTAAAAAAAATGTTGCACGCATCAATATCATACCAATTGGTATAGGTATGTATGTAAAATAATTTAAATGGGGATCACACCTGGTCATCTGGTGTTTAAATGTGAAACTGATTATTATATTAACATTTATCGAATCATTTGAAGATTTTCTATGATTTACACTATTGAAAGACAACCTATTAGTTCTCATTATTTCAAATTTTCGATATTTCTTATATGGCACAAGGTGTCCCATGTTGTTTTTACAAATTACCTGAACATAAACTAGATTTGTTTTCTTAAGGTTATTTGTCGCATCTTCTAGTTTAATTTTTGCGGATTTTTATGGGAAATAACGCCACACGTGTATGTTATTTCTCAAAAATCTGTAAAAATAAACAAGTAAAAATAACTTGTTTATCTATTTTTATTTGGTTCAAAGTTACATGCCTATTGGTTTTGTCATTCTAGATTTTTATAGTAAATTCTTGTACGTTCCTTGTTACTGTCAGTTACAGTTTGCGGACAAGTTTTTTCTCAAATGTCACTTTGTATATACAGAGATCGTCCCGATTCTTTCATCTTTGGCCTTGGGCTACGTTGTATGCCGTACAGGTCATTGGTACTTGTGATAAGTCCGTAGGGTCCATCTCACGAGGTTGACCAGTGCGGCGTCTGGACTTTCGCCCTTTGTAAATTGTCCAACTAGACTTTATAACCTTGCCAAAATCCAAGCGAATTGTCTTTCCAGTCATACCGAATTTTCCTGCTGGCACTTGTAAGTAGCATGTTGTGTAGTCTTGTCAATTCACGGGTGGCCAATAAATAAGCATTCCAAAAGTCAGGTAAGTCGTGAGTCTTATAGTCTTGCCTAACAAAATATGAGCTGGCGTTAACTTCGGTGTCATGTACATACAGTAGATCTGTGTGCACACAGCAAAGAGGTATGTGCTCATCGCAATCCCATCAGTTACCATCGATCATGTTAGAAAAATGCTTTATTAAATTGCTGGTTTTTCTTTCAACGAAGCTGTCTGACTGTGGGTCTAGGTGGCATAGTTCTATTTTTGATAGTTCCAGTTTTTGTTAATGTTCATCAAGTCGCAGACTCCAAATTTCTGCCTTTGTCTTAATGAAGTTCTAATTGTATCCCAAATCTGTGATTTTCTCTAAGTTGGGAGTACCAAACACTTCGGAAAACTTGCAAATGTATGTCTGTTACCCCTCTTGCTTTCTGATAATGAACCGGCTATGACAATGATAATTCCTTCAAAGGGAATATCCAGGTTGCATGGCTTAATAGTTCACTCAATAAAAGATTACATCGTACACTCTCATTTATGCCAGATGACCTCCAGAAATGTCATTGTGCAGCATTTTCAAGATGGCGAGGACTTTTTTCATTGGTAGGACTAACACATTGGTTTTTCCCCATCGGCGATTTCCTAGCAGAGAAGGATCACAGATAGCGCCCCCTCCCCTCCCCCAAGAGGCTCAAAGTTTCTGATACGGGGTAATCTTAAATCCAAGAGCCTGGATGAGAATACCTTCTAAGGGTTTAAAGCTCAGATCAACTATTTCTAATGCCCCCGTCTCTCTATTAATTTAGTTAAATCTTCTATTTGCTAGATTTTTTTGCCATTGGGCGCACAATGACTTTAGGGTCATCCGTTGACTAGTTATTACTCCCTATCGATGTCTGCTGCTCCTTCGTTCTAATTAATTGTTAAAACTCTTTAAAAATCAAAGAAAATCTACGATTACCAACCTTATGTTGTACACTAACTTTATACTGATTTCTTTGGAGTCAGGATAGCAACTAGACTCTGTGGAATATCCCCGATGAAACACGTGTATTATTTCGATGTTGTGGTTTGAGTAATGCTGGTTTAAGCAATATGTAATCAACGAAGCAGAACAATGGATGTAAACAATGTATCGTCGTCCAATAAAATTACGAGTTAAAAGTTAATCACTAACCCCTGAAGATGGTGTATTCTTGGTTTTCCTGTCTTTTGAGACTAGTCTCGTTTTAGCAGCAGTTGTAGGGCTTCGTAATGTCCTTACACTAAAATCTGGACGATAAACTTGACACACAAAAAACGACGAACACTGTTCCTCGAATGAACAAACAAAAATGCTTTCGTAAACATGAAAGAAACAATTATAGCGCTCCCGTTGGAGAATCCAATTGTGGTAAATTGTTACGACCGACGTTACGTAACTCACGAAATCCTAAAGCAATAATAACCAATAAATGCGTAGGTGTAGAACGGCAAGCAAAAACTCAAGTCTTTTTAGTTGTGTCTTATTAGGCGCAAAAAAGGTACGAAATGTAAATTAGCATTGGCGAGACGAAGAGTTTCCAAAAAATGTACAAAAGTTTAGAAATCAATCAACTAATTCAATTAACTTTAACCAAGACAAAAAAAAAAAGTTTCAGAGACGCAACACTGGGGATATGCTGACGTTACGAAAGCATTGTATAGGGTCAATCATCAGATTCTAGTTAGAAAACGCTGTACTAGACTGGATTGGAAGTTACTTGTCGAATGGTTGAATAAGGTAGCAGTGTGTGCCCCAGGGTTCGCATCTTGGTCCTTTACTGTTCAATTTATTTCTGAATGACCTGTCAACAGTGTTTAGCTCTAGTAAATTTCTTATTAATATGTTTGCTGATGGCATACATTTTTAAGGCAATTAAATGTATTTCTGACTGAATCTTTACAAACTTATTTAGATAATTTGTCTCGTTCGTGTGATATAAATATGTAACATTTAGATTTGAGGAAATGTTTTAAATAACTTTTACTAATGCTAATTCTCAATGTGATTACAAGTACAAACTGTTGCGGGATTTGGCTGTAATGATTGATAAAAGGCTTATATTTAATGTAGGTACATATTATTATACTGTTAATTAGTACCTACGTTTTGGACTTGATTATTGTAGCATCTGGTCTCCTTTCTATATTAGCCCAGGTCATTTACAAAAATATGTGGCAAAATTAATAGTAGAACAAAACCGACATCAACTTGTTCAAATGATAACACATGACTGACGTAAAATTCTAGATTTTTTATAGATGCGTTTTGGTTTTATAACAAAAAAACCGCGAAATTCGGTAACAATTTAGTTTTTACCTTTTACCAAAATCTACCTATGAAACCGTGTTAGCTACTATGGGCAACGTTGAAAAGAGATGAAAAACCTACAAAATGAGCTACTATACGCTTAACTTCGTTAATTGGTTTCTTAGAGAATAGAATCTTTACCCTAAATCCCAAAAAAATAAATAATCGATTATAAGTATTTTTATTTTATATCTAAATCATTCTTATTAACTGAATCGATAGATCTTCTCATACCCAATTCATGTTCTAAAAACAAATACTGTAGTCCCCGTAGTTTTTGGAAAATTTCATTCAATCCTATTGAAGATATATTTTTTTGAAAAGCCTCACCAGATGACCCTATCATTATGAATAAACCGCCGTTGGAAAGTGGAAGGGTTGACCTCTTTTCAAAATTTTAACTATAAATACATCTAAGTATTGAAAATATTTGGTCATTCCGTATCAATTTTTCTGGACGAGTCCATTCGAAAAATTGCCACGGTGTGATACCTGTGTAACTATATCCTTAGCAATTTTTCGAATGGACTCGTCCAGAAAAATTGATACGGAATGGACAAATATTTTCACTACTTATATGTATTTATACTCTAAATTTTGAAAAGTGAGATGAGGGGTCTCGAGATCAACTCTTCTATTTTCCAACGGTGGTTTATTCATAATGAGGGTCATCCGGTGTGGTAATGTGGCCTTTCAAACAAATATGTCTCGCATAGGATTGACTGAAAGTTTGCAAAAACTACCGCGGCTACAGTATTTATTTTTAGAACATGAATTGGGTATGAGAAGATCTATCGCTGCAATTAATAAGAATTTTTTAGCTATAAAATAAAAAAATATATACACGATTATTTCTTTTTCTGGAATTTCGGGTAAAGTGTCCATTATCTAAGAAACCAATAAACAAAGTTAAGCGTATAGGAGCTCATTTTGTAGGTTTTTCATTTCTCTTCAACATTGCCAATAGAGCAAACAAGGTTTCATGTGTGGATTTTGTGTAATTGGTAAAAAACTAAATTGTTACCGATTTTTCGCGGTATTTTTGTTATAAAACAAAAACTCGTTGATAAAATTTAAATGTTATTTAGTCATGCTTTATCATTAGAACACATTGATGTTGGTGTTGTTTTACTATTTATTTTGTCACCAAAAGGTATTTTTTCTCCGTAAATGACCTACGCTATGACTTATAGTGATAAGAAAGCTTTCAGACTAATTTTTTGTCGTTCTGTGGTTTTAAAATCTGTTTAATAGGGAATAATTATAATAGTGCCGTTATTCTTAGCCAGTTGAATATGACTCCGCTGCAGAATCTTAGGTCATAATTAGAATTGCGTTTTTGCGCAAATTATATGGTTGAAGTTAATTAAATTCAATTCAAGCATTCGTAGAACACATTATCCTGATATATTCAACACCGATTTTTGTCATACCATTTACGGTAAAAATGAAGTTATAACTAGACTATTTCATACTGCAAATGGCTATAACACCAGCGCAGAATTTTTTGATTCGTCAAACTTTGCTTTCAAAAATAAGATTAGAAGATTGTAATAATAAGTAGGTAATATTATTGTACTTTTGTCAATTGTTATCAATATTAGTATGATGTTGTTTAAAGGGTGAAAGGGTCTTAACATTTTAACAAATAAATAAAATTTTCTAGAAAATTCAATTTTGCCTTTTACTAGCCAGTTTTTATAATTTCCTCTTAAATTGCAGATAAATTTTTGGTCTGGTATAAAAATCGAAACATGTAAGTGTGTTTGTTTGTTCAGCACCAGTAAGTTAAAAATTTGGCGTTTTGAAGGTTCTGTAAACCTTTGAAGCCGTTAGTCATACCACCGTCGGAGTCTGTGTGCGGTGTTCACACGAACTTGCAAATTTTTTTACCCGCGTATACTCTGCAGTTCTTCGTGTCATTAATTTCTTTTGATGTGTGCCGCATCCTGGCAAACACCCGTCGTTTCACAGTATCAGCATTCAAGGACACTTGTTTTATATTACTCATATATGTATACATACATGGATTTACTTACTGTTTTTCCCAACGTAAGTTTATTTTATTTAATTTGTCATCTAACCTTTCAGGCTTCCAGTACGTGCAGGTACGTTTAGCACTACTTTAGTGCACACTTTGCATTTCTCAGATCATTCCGCGAAAAAAACTGTTGCCAACGATAAGAAAAATAATTAAGTAATATAAATATCAGATTATGATGTAGTGATATATATTTTTTCTGTGTTCTTTCGGAATAACACCACATAAACTTGAAAGTCTGTATATTTCAAAAGTCCAAACGTGTCAAGGTCTAAATCAGACCCCGTTTTCAATGGTATTAACACAAACTGAACAAGAAATTAAAAAATTAAAAGGATTCGCAATGACAAATATCGTAATCACAATTTGACATTACTGTTTGACAATAAAACTGATGTAACTAAGGGAATTTACTGTAAATTTGATATATACAGGGTAGCACAACATTTTTTAAAGATTTTGAAAGAGTTATCTTTAGAGTTTCATGTGGCGTTCCTAGGTACGACTTTGTTATAAGATCAATTTTATCAAAAACTAAACCAAATAACGTAACACAAAACATTCGCCTAGGACCTAGGATCTATTTCGATATAGGGTTGTTCAAAAGGATATTGCCATTATGAATTTCATCATTGATTATTGGCAACCAGGAACAGCTGAATTCTATAGAAGTACTAGCTATAAAATCGCTTTCATTTAATAAAATTAAAGCAGACTCTTTCAACTTTCGTTTTGTGTGTGTTCTCCTTTGTGTAATATGGTTGAATTTTGAAATTGTATGTTACGACCAAGATTCCATGTTCACAAATTTTTGACTTTTCGAATTGTTTTTTTTTAATAATTTTTGTGTGTGTTCATTTATTCGAACATTTCAGGGCCTAGAGGTTTCTCCAATATAAAATTAGTTTCATTCGCAAGGAATCTTATAAATGCAGTTTTTTAAGTTTTGTGTTACGTTATTTGGTTTAGTTTTTGATAAAATTGATCTTATAACAAAGTCGTACCTAGGAACGCCACATAAATTCAAAATATAACTTTTTCCAATTTGAAAGAAGCTTTGTTATTTCACATGATCTTTAAAATTCTCTGTGCTACCCTGTATATATCAAATTTGCAGTAAATTCCCTTAGTTACATCAGTTTTATTGACAAACATTAATGTCAAATTGTGATTACGATATTTGTCAAATTATTTAATTTTTAAATTTCTTGTTCAGTTTGTGTTAATACCATTGAAAACGGAGTCTGATTTAGACCTTGAAACGTTTGGACTTTTGAAATATACAGACTTTCAAGTTTATGTGGTGTTCCCAAAGAACTCAGAAAAAATAAAAACCAGAGATGCTACAATTATCATTCTGAAAACAACTAGTGATGTATATGTTTATGCACACTTTTTTGGGAAATGACACAATAATTCCCGAAATTACTGTATATTTCCAAACGTTTCGTGGTCTGATCTAGAATATGCAGTAATTTCGTGAAATGTGGTGTCAACTATGCCACAACTATCGTTCAGGTAACAAACTAGTGATAATACAGGGTGTTTCTGACATAGGGTTCTGCTGTGTAAAGAACTTATTAAAATAAGCCAAAAAGTCCTTATTAACATGTGCCCTAAAACGCAACCTTATATTAGGTTAGGTTAGGTTAAAAAACAGTTTTGTTTGAGCCCCTTTAAAGGCATATAATTTCCTAAAGGTGCGTTTTAGGCCACATGTTAGTCGAGACTTTTTGGTTTATTTTAATGAGTTCTATAAACAGTAGAAGTTTAGAATCATATTTTAGAAACACCCTGTATATCAAATTTCATTTAAATATCTAGAGCGGTATTAAAGATTTATTAAAAAATGGTGTATTTTTAAAAATTTTACTACCCTGTATCTCAAAGTGAAGACGTTTAGGACATACCTTCATATAAAATTTTCTTATAGAATTGACCCTTGAATCGTCCCCTAAAATATTGACATTCAGGTAGAAAACACTCTGTAGTCTGTATATGATCTTTGTTATTTTTTGTGCTACCCAGTATATCTAAAAAACAACAGATTTCCTTAGTTCTGTCTAGTAAAATTGTCAAAACGATTAAGCTCTTAATTTCAAATTTATATTAGTTTTTAACAACACTGATAACAAAGTCAGATTTTCAAACATTTCCATTTTTTAAAAATATACAGCCTTTTTTCT
The DNA here is from genome assembly GCA_034190945.1 of Octodonta nipae. Lineage (NCBI taxonomy): Eukaryota > Metazoa > Arthropoda > Insecta > Coleoptera > Chrysomelidae > Octodonta > Octodonta nipae. Next base: position 124,970,286 of record CM067220.1, on the reverse strand, counting down.
CCACGTGTGGTGTTATTTATCCAAGAACCATAAAAGAAATTAAAAGTTGCCCTAAATAGGTTTCAAAAAAACAACAGCAGGCTGAATATTATCAAAACCTAATTTAAGCGGACAACCGGGACAACCAGTTTTCATCGACATCAGAAAATAATGCCTAGTGAAAATCACAATGAATGAATAACAAGGATTACTTTGTCGTATATCAAGTGATAAATTTTGCCAAGCTTTCCTCATTTGTCACAGGAAATGTAAATATTTCGAAAATCTATAGATTTTCTACTATTCACGAAACTATAACTTTTATCTGGGTTTCTATCGTTATAAAGATAACGGTCTAAGCTGTGTAGATAATATGTCATTACAATAAAACAATCATCAATAATGTCATAACATTTATTAACACTGTGGAATATTTTAGATCGGCATATTTGTACTGCACATGGCAACGTAATTCCTATAGTTATTGGTGGCGTTGTACTTTAAATTTTACTAAAACAAACACATTAATGAGTTTCTATACTCCTGACGTTTTAATCTTTATGCTGAATGAGGACATAATAAGAGTGCCTAAAAAGTTTCTGGCTTTCCGGATATTCAATTAAAAAAAAACTATCCTAGATAAGTTGTTGGGTGATTCTAGAGCTAATTTTCGGACTGATTCCGAATCTGGGCTCAGATATTTTTTATCACGTCTATTTTCCTTAGCAAAATCGTATGAAGGGATTCAAGGGGGATTCAGCAAATAAATAGTGAATTAAAAAAATCTGAAAAAATTTGTAATTTTCTCGCATTTTTAGCATCTGGCAAGTCTCTTTTCAATGTCTAGCAGGAAGCCACTAGCATGTTGTTGAACTTTTCTTGCGACTTTTTTTTCCATGTGTCAAATATCCTGGTTGAAAAGGTCACCGTGTTCATCTCCAACCTCGCCAAGGTTTGGTGGAAAAAAATGCTGGTGTTGGTCGAGGAAGTGGATTTTTAAAAACATATTGTAGCCCATTTAATTAGATTTGCCGTAGGATCGCGATAATTTTCAGCTCTGATATTCCTTAGGAAATATTCAACTATATTTTTGAATGCGCCCCACGCACTTTTTTCCGTTGAACTCGAATGCTGTTGAAATTCCGAATCCTAATCTGTGGGCCAGTAAAAAATCTTTTTTTGATCTATTTCTCACTGATTTTAGGGAATTTTTGTTTATAAAGGACAACCATCACCATTTTTACCCATGGCTTTCACAAAAATTTTGAAAAGTCCTAATTTAATATGTAGAGGTGGTACAAGAATATTTTTCGGATTCAACAAAGGCTCATAAAGGCCATTTTTGGGACCATTGAATTTCTTGGATCCAAGCTGTAAGCGGAGTAAAATTGCTATAACTTTCAAGTCTCCAGAAAGGAACCTGCACAAATCTTATGGGTTTGAGTTCCTGTTCAAAAGTTGCTATAGGCACAAAGTCTAAAAATGGACAGTTTTTGAGATATAGTTCAGTTCAGCAACCAAGCCGATGACGTCACACACACAAGTTTGACAGCGTTGCCGATGTCACTGTTTTTTCCGAGATTTAAAAAAACCCTATACAGAGTGTCCGACAACCTACTATTGTCATTCGTTTTATGTTTTTCATGTTTGGATATTTAATTTTTGAAATAACATTATCACTTATTCATGGATATATTAATTGCATTATGTAATTCGGTTTGATGTGATTAGTCAATAAGTTCTTAGAGCATTGTTTCTAAGATGACAGTAATTATAATTTGTCAACCCCAGAACGAATATTCGAGTGACTTTACAACAAAACTGATTTATAGAGCACTTTGTGTTCCTTGAATAACCATAACCTATAACCGCAAGCCTTTAATTTAATGTATGATATGTGACTTCAAGAACAAGCAAAGATGCGAAGATACAAGACATTATTGACAGAGTACAATTCATTTTATAAATTAAAACGTGATTTTGCACCAGTGATCCCTATGGACAACAGAAGCACGTTCAGGACCTGTACGCTTATAGTATAGCAAAGTAGCACTCAAGAAATTAATAAAACTCTTCAAGTTTTAGGAGAGAACACACAAGGAAGTTTTGTCTAAACAAATCCGTTGATATAGGGTATAAGTAATGACTTGTCTAAAGATTTAATAGCAGACGTCAATAGATGAGATAACTTTAATTTGGATTCTCTTGAAATGTATTATTTGTGTTTATTGATACAGCTAAAAAAGATGTAAGCAATATTAACTTGAAAACTAGACTTATACATTTAGGTAAGTCTTGTAAACAAACCAACAACACTGTTTCTGAACAGATCTAAAATATAGTATTATTAATGCAAATGCGTTCCTAACATATAAAAGGAAATAGAACACAAAGCCTCTGATATGGATAATTGTGATACATGTGGAGCCAAATGGACCATCATCATATATTAACATATTAAATACCCAGTGAAAGCAGTTCTTAAAGCCATCAAATTAGCTATTAACCAAGAAAACAGTTCATGATATATATATATAATTGTAATACGTATGGAGCCAGGTGGAATCACATTGTCAACTGAACCAATTATTCAATGAAACCAGTTTTAGAACAGCCAAATAAGCCATTTATCTTCTATAGTAAAACAACAATGGGATTGGACGTAGACACTTTTTTCAGCTCGCGTTACTATTAAATATATTTGTGAATGATCTGGTTAATGGGTGTATATTGTGAACATTTTACTTTATAAATTTATGCTCCTGACCTAAAATTGTTGAACCTACTGATGACTGCAGAAAAACTTGAATTCATTGTTACTAAGGAGTAATACTAATGTTATAGAATTCAGTGTCAATAACTGTAAGTTTATAAATTTATTTATGAAGAAGAATGATATATTGTCTGATAAAAATAATGGGTTTATATCGATAGGCAATTTTGCTTTGATATCTGAGTAAACTACATCAGAGTTTTGAATATGTTAGGAGTCTTAACGAGGACAGATAGACATTATATTGATTTGTTTTAAGTTACACCAGTCTGCATATAGGGAGCATGTTCACTCTCCAGTGCATAATTGTAAATGTTATAGTTGCATTGTAAATACACTAATATATAAATAAATACTAAATACTTTAATGTTTTGTTTTTGAAAGATCAGTGCTCAAATATGCAAGCCCTACATGGTCTCTGTATTACAATGTCCATACTGAATTGTTAGAAAAGGTGCATAATTTTGTTTTATTTTGGATTACCTGTTGATCAGCTTAGTTATTCCACTTATGAAATTACAATAAGCACAGTCCCATAGCTAGACTGTATACAAAAATTTATTGTTTAAATTTTACACTAACAGTGTGTAAATTTAGTATTTAATAATGGAAAACAGTCTATAAAATTTTTATACACATTGTACAAAAAATACAGTATTATGGTTTTGTGATTCATGTTAAAAACTATATGTGTTAAAACCACTTAGCTGGAAAAGCTAAGTATTTATTATTTGTTATAAAATGATTTAATTAAGTGTTACAAAATGAAACTAACAATAACAGTAATAATTCCTGACTTGGTGCATGATTGAAGTTCTAGTATTGGCCACACCATAATCAGATCTCAACTCAAGTTGTTAATTTATGCTGAAAATTACACATAATCTCCTATGTGTAATTATTTCATAAATATTAGGGCGAATTACACAGTAAGTAAACAAAAAAACGTTAACGTTGCTCATGAAGCTATGTAGTTCTGTACTGGTAGATGTCTTCGTGGGCTCAAACTCTGAAAGTTTCTAATATTTAAGACCCATACATTACCTCGTCAAAATACTTTATGTACTAACCAAATTGTACCAATACCCATATAATATGTACTGTCTTAACAGTATTCGTATCTATGGCATTATTGCTTAGAGAGTTACTTATAGAATGCATAAATCTAAATTTACAGTAAGAAATTTTTAGAGAACATAGAATATCCAAATTAAAAAACACCAATATTTTTAACATTAGACAAGTATATTTTTGAAAATGCCAAAATAATACTTTCTGTATAATTTCCTGTTATTTGAAATGGTTCTTTGAGTACCTTGTCGATGCCATAGTGATTTACTTCTTAACTTAAAAAAGTATTATACTGAGTGTGTGACTACATTATTTCAGATACTAATTACATTAAATTTTGTAACAATCGATATGATAAATAATGTTTGATAGAAATTAATGTCATTTCTAGTCACTAACCTTCATTTTGAAAATATAGATGGTTACATATTTTAACTACAACGCACTTTTGGAACCTATATATAGATCTTTCTATCAACCCTGATCCTACTATTTTGAACGATGAGAAAATATTTGTGCTATAGTGACTGTAATTGGCTCAAAGTGCTATAAATCCTGTCAAAGTTATAATTTGTTGCATATACTCTTGAATTAAAGACAAACCAACAGTTTGTATGAGAGAATTTTTCTGTCCATTCATACATTTCTAAACCTCTTCTTTTCTCATATATTCCTGAGCCAAAATACACAATTTGATGTAATAGCTTTTACAAATCCAAGCCATTGAAGGTTTAATAATTATTGAAATAGGAAGTATAATTGTTGACTATAATCTAAGCTATCTAATTTGAAGAATTATGTAGCTGTTCAATGACTGACAGGTTGCGGCCAAACTAAATCACCCAAAGAGAAAGATACAATTTGAAATATGAGAACACATATTAAAGAAATGCAACATCTTGCAAACCAACATTTAAATGATATGATAGAACTATAGGTTTTATATGATATATTTATTTTCTGATAATAGATTAATCAGGGAGATCACTACTTAATGTACCTACTGCAAATGATTCTGGCATAAGAATTAGAATATAGTGACACCAATCATTAAATTATTAGTATTTGGATTCAGTATCTATATCCATTTTTCTTCATGTAGGAAGTGGTGGGTAAAAGGTAGTAGAAATATAATAGAAACAGTTATTTTTGAATGATTTTATTCAAGTATATGAACAGCTCTGTATGTTTGCAGAAACTAAGTTGCAATAAATCAATATAGAAATTAACATAAAACATGAACAACATTTTTTAGAAACAAAACTGTAATAAACATCTAATTACAGACAAAAATATTGAACTAAAAAATCAAAATCACAATGTAATAATTTTATTTACCAGTATATGTATGCTATACACTATTGCTTTGATGGATGTACCTTTAAGTAGGTCTGGAAATGTTTTAAGAAACTCCATTATTTCCTGTTGAGTAACATCCTTTCACAGAAAAAACACTCCACCATCCCCTGGAAGAAAGTTTCATTAAAGTGGCAGTAGTAAATGAGAAGTTTCTTCATCAGTACTCATTTTTAGTTCTCTATAATGTTAAAATAATAGGAATTTATAAAAAAAACAAAAACATTTAAGACTAAAATTACAAAAAAAAACTCAGGAAATGTAAAACAATTCTGATATTTCAATATCTTGTACTGTGGAGTAATATTACAACTAGTGTGAGCAATAGGCTTTCAATTTTAACCATGATTAAATATTTTACTAGTCATTTACAAATTGTGTTACTAAATTTGTTTATCAAAAACTTGAATAGCAATTACCTCATCATTTAATCTTGAAGAATCTAGCTTCTCTATTATTCTATTCTCTTTGGAACTATGAACAGAACTAATGCCTTTGTCTGGTTTATTGGAGTCACATGAGTTGAACTGAAAATATATGGTTACTGTAAAAATTAAGTTTGTATGGTAAAATTTTTTTAACAAATCATTTCAATAAATTTGTATTCTTCATAATGAGCCCTTTAATTTGATATGTTATATGAAGTTTTTATTTTCCGTTTAATTATATAATTTGTCCCTCAAAATTTAGGGTTTTGTTATTATTCCTGTTAGTTGAAACTAGGACCTATACCATAAATTTAGTTTTTCAAATTTTAGGTCTTATGGTTTCGGAAATAGATGAAGAATGGATTAATTTTTTAAATTATTGTTAAAACCATTTAAACAATTTATTTAAAAAAAATGAAAAAAATATATTTGTGAGTCCATATATACCTAATTTTGTTCAAAATTTTAGTTTGAAAGAAAAAGGGGGAATGGATAATTTTTTTTATATTTTTGTTAATAGATATTAACAAATAACTAAATATTTTTAAAATATGAAAAAATATATTTCTGTTCCTAGAATGAGCGTTTTAATTTGATGATACATGATAGGTACATTTGAAAAAAAAATTATTTTTCATTTAATTCTATAATTTGGCACCTAAAATTCATATTATTGTTTTATCCTAATTTCCTTTGTAAACTTTGGGCAAACTCCTATGTTCCCTATTTGTTTCAAAATTTTAAGCTCAATAGTTTCAGAGATAAGGGGGAATGTTCAATTTTTGTAAATTTTCCCCTAGAAGTACACTTAAAATTAAAAATTTTTCATTTATAATATGTACACCTGATTGGGTCACCAAACAAACACACTGATACAAAAATTAAACATTTTAAGTTCAATACTTTCAGAGAAAATTGCTGTGATTATAAACACAGTGAAATAAGCAGTGTTTGTATAAGGGTTTCCATATATTGGATATACAGAATCTTATAAAGTATTTAAAAATCACTGCTGTTGTTAACAGGACAAATCTGAAAGGTCCCTCTCTGTGTAAGACACAAGATTTTATATTACAGAACAATACTACAATATTACAGAACAATAATGTTTTGTAATGGATGAAAATGTGGAATCCTCTGAATGTAACAATCGATGTTTTATAAAACACTGGTGTAGAAATTCAACCTTGTATAATTGTAAAAACAATTACAATCACTTACACCACTATGCTTCAATTATAAAAATGTAAAATTTTATACACCAACACAACACCGTAATTTTTCACACATGTCATCTACATGGAGTAAATTATGAAGAAGACAACTTGACTATTGAAAGAGCACTGAATGTAAAAAATAAAGCTTTGGTAGTTGGGTACACGATTTTGGTTTGTACATGTGTTGGCACCCAAAAGTTCATAAATTATTACCAAAAAGAATTTTTTTTGAAAATATCCAATTGTTCACAAGTTCAGTTCAAACAAAAAAATATAAGTTGTTATTTCAAAATAGTACTTTTCAAATAATTAAATATGCAACAGAAACATTTGGGATTATAGTTCTCAAGTATATAAGTAGTATCTACATAATGTAAAGGCAGATAGACATTAGTTCCTCAAATTGCAGAGGTATCTAATACTTTGTAACATATAAAGTACAAGTTGTACAATTTTTTCACACTCAATGCTGTCCCAATGGTCAATATGTCATCTTCATAGATGATATAATATAGACAGCAGTGTTAAAAATGAAGGATTGGTGATAGAGTACAAAAAAATGTTTGTTTGTAGATATGTGGTACACTAAAGGTAAAAGTATGTATTCTGTTTACACATAATTGCTGTAAGACAATTTTAGTGTATTTCCTTCTAAACACCCGCATAAAATTTAGAAATGGATTAATGGTTTTGGTGTAGTCAAATTCTAATTGTCTTTAATACATAGAGACTTATGTATTGCAATTTTAACATAACAAGAACTCATAAAATGTACAGTTAGTAAAATTTTCAGTTAAGTTAAAGAACAAATTATTTTAAACTATCAAAATATAGGTACTTACATATTCACTAAATGCTGTTTTTTTTAACATGTTTCTATCATAAACTATGTTTTTTTCTTCTAACCATTTCTGAATTTCAATTTTCTTCGCTGTACTTGCAGGAAGTTTATTGACAATAACACTATGATAGCTTGCATTATCCATAATTATCACAGATTGCACAATAACTATTCAAACCAATTTAAGAAATGGTAATCCCTGTCTCTATTATCTGATGAAAATACCAGTACTGCTCCTGGGACAAATCCTGTCTTGGTTCCAGCATGAATCACGATAAATCTAATAAAACAAGTTTAAATCACCATGTTAGAAGGTAATCATGAAAACTCACCTTTTACCACTTCCTTTAATCGTTTGAACACTTTGGATTTGGAATCCAGCCATGAATAACCTAATGTTCCATATGGAAGATCCATGTCTCATCTAAAAAAACATACCAAAGTCTCTGTTTTATATTTAATTATTCTCTTAAAAATTTAATTCTTTTAACACTTATGTGGTCCAATTCCATTAATTTTCGTTTTGGATCTTCTTTTTTGAATGCAAAACCTATTGCATGTAGAGTTTTCCTTAATGCACCTTTAAAGCCATGATACAATTGACGATCCAATAATTTCTTCAACAATGTGTCTAAATTTATATGTTCCCCTGAAAAGAAAACCCTTTGAATAGTTTGAAGATTAATTAATGTATGTTACTTACTTGCAGAACACATTTCATAAATTATGTTTTGTATTTCACACTGCACAGTTTCATCAATATCTGTCACTGGTTTTTTATAATCATATTGTCTTTTTGGGACTTTTTAGCGCCTCGCCCCTTTTTTATTAATTCTGGCTTCAATTCTCTCAACAGAGTATACACTTACTCCCAAAGCTTCAGCAACTCTCTATGATGTATAAAAATATTAGTGCCCCACAACAAATTAAATGTTGACCCACTCAATAATACTGAACGTGAACAAAATCTAATAAAAACACTAACGTATTTCGGAGGTACAGTAGAGTCACCATTTTCTTTATTTTTCTTGAAATAATTTAAACTTGAAGCTATCATAGCTTTTTCTCGGCTACTAAAATGTTTCGGCATTGTTCTGCTGTATAAATTCCTAAAAACTGAAACAATACTAAAATACAATGAATAAACCGGTGTTATAAATAAGTATATGCTGTAAAAAAGTCAATTTGAGATTAATTATCGCTTTTCTTTAACAACTCGAATTGTGCAAATGCTCTCATCAAAATTGCTCGAAGAAAACAGGCGGGAAATTGTGACATTTATCGCTGTCATATATGAAATTTGAAATAAAGACACAGAATGACCCATGCTTTGTGTTTTGATAAGTTAACAGCAGAGACTGGATTTACATAAAGCAATGCTAAGGGGATGCGAACTAAAATTAAAACTATCGATTCAAAAACCCTTCATAATGTAATGTCACTTTAGTTTATAAAAAAATATATGATAATTAAACTAATACCGAATAAGATAAATATACCTATACACGAAAAACTTACATACTCATGTTTGGTTAAAGCTGCTTTTCAGTATTATTCAAATAAAATATATCATTTATTAGTGTATAAAAATTCTACAAACAACATTTTGTCATCTAATATAATGTCAAGAAATAGTGGCAACGTTGCTGAGATCGGCCACGGTAGTGCCATTCGAGGCGATGTAATTTTACCAATATAATGGCGAATGGCCCATAAGCAATTTAGGAAAATTTTATTTCAATATTGGCAGCAAATAATCACCAAAATGACGTCATCGGCTTGGTTGCTGAACTGAACTATATCAGGGTCATAATGAACTAAAATAGACAATTTTCGGACTATCCAAGAATCATATTGTCTTGAAAAGTATGAACTACTCTCTAAAAATTCTGGGTAATTAAGTCATAGGTTATTGCATGAAACCTTTGACCATGACCCTGTAAGTAAGGTAATTTCAAAATCAAACTGATTTTCAAGATAAGATTGCGTCAATTTTTATAGCAATACGAAAGAGGGCTATCAAAAAGCGATTCAGCTTTTGAGAGGATTAAGTCTTTCAATTAGAATGAAAGCTCGTACGTTTTGAAGTTGGTGAGTGACAACTGTCGACAGAGGACGCAAATACGGATTTAGGTCAACAACGGACTGCACCGTAGATAACCGTTTAGTTTCCGGATCACGAGTTTCACATCGTCTGATTCCTAAGTTATTATTTCGTTAAGAATTTTCAGACTCTTTCCTATTGTTATAAAAAATTACGCACTCTTATCTTAAAAATCAATTTGACCTTGAAATGACCCTGAAGGTTACTTGCTGGATCATGATCAAAGGTTCCATGCCATAACCTATGACTTAATTACCCAGAATTTTTAGAGACTAGTTCAAGTTAATATGATTCTTGGATTGTCCGAAAATTGTCTATTTTTGTTCATTATGACCCTGATATTTCAAAAATTGTCCATATTTAGACTTTGTGCATCCAATTTGACCTGGAACTCAAACCCAAGATTTGTGCGGGGTCCTTTTGGAGTTCTATTTTTTGTACTAATTTTTTCATAAAAGTAACTGCATAATCTCTTAAGATTCTTTCATGTATGTTCCATGTGCTAGCGGTATTGAGGAAAGCTCATTTCCATTACGTAAGAGAACAGCCTTTACACTGACCTTGGAGTAATCAGTAAACGAACTTCAATGATCTTTGTTGTATTCAAAATTAAGAGATTCAATAACATTAACAATCTAATAACTTTCCAGCGTTTATTGTAAATAATATCTAATTGTGAGAATAAAAAATTTAAATTTAAAGAAAGTTTGGTATCAGTTATTATCAACATTCACCTTTTTAGCTCTACAACTCAGAAACTGTTGGTCGGAGTGTGTTGGCTAAAAGGATTTTTTTTGTAGAATTTCCTTCAAAAGCTGTATTGTTATTAAAAAAATTGAGACTGAAAAATAGAGTAGAAACTGAAAAAAAAATTCCGTTATTTATATGGGAAATCGAATTTTTCAAAGAGGGAAGCTTCTAATTAACTTCCTTTTTCCGACGACATTTTTTTCTATAAATTGTCTGGCAGTTTTTCAGGTAGGATCGAAAAAACAAAAATATTGCCTAATAATTTGGTCAAGTGCGAGTTGGACTCGCATACTAAGGGTTCCGTCCCACTTTCAATATTCTAATATTCCAGTTTCAGACAAGCAGGGAATCAGTGCATTTTCTTAAATTTACCCTAATATCTTTTAAAGGAAGCGTTTTAAATTTATAAAAAATATACACTTTGATTTCCCACACATAGACTTTTTAATTTATCTGCTTCAGGATTCGCTTGATTTTGATCTGAATACATATGTATTTAGTTTTCTAGTTTGGCACCCAAAAATTAACATTAGAGTTTTATTTTACTAATAAACTTTCAGGGAAGTCTTTTATAATCTACTGTCTAAATTTTGAGGCTCTGTAGATTGGAAGATAAAGGGCAAAACAGGCCCTGGACTCTGATCAATAGAAAACTTTTGTAGAATCGAAAAGTGACGTCACTTTAGAAATGTTCGCACTCATAACTCGTATCATCGTTATACGACGGTTATGCCTTATGACGACAAAATGACGTCATTTTTCGATTCTACAATACTTTTCTATTCATCTGAGTCCCACGGCTGGTCAAGTTTTAAATTATAAATTATTAAATCTGTTCAAATTATTTAAAAATACAAATAAAATATATTTTTCAAAATTTAAATAGTGTATTTAATGTTTAATATTTTTGTTAATATCTTTTAAACAAATGATTTAAAAATATAATATATTTGTAATTCTCAAAATGAGCCTTTTATCTGATATATTAGTAATAGAAGTAGAGGTTTCTCCTTATTTTTCCAGTAAGCGTCAGGTAAGACTGTATACTTATATTTTTGTTTTCAAAAATTTACGTTTTTTCCAGTAAACTTCAGGTCAAACTCTATACTTCTAATGTTTTTTTTTTCAAAAATTTACGTTTTATAGTTTAGGAGATAATGGGTAAATTTTGGTATATTTTCGTTAATATCTTTTTAACTATTTTGTTTTAAATATGAAAAAAATATATTTGTGTTCCTCAGAATAAGACCTTTCATTTGATGTATTACATTTAATTCTATAATTTGGCCCCCAAAATGAATACTAATGGTTTCTCCTTATTTTTCTTGTAAAGTTCTGGCAGCGAATTTTTTCAAAATTTTAGGCTCAGTAGTTTTCCCCCCCAGAAGTACCCCTAAAATCAAAATTTCTTCTTTTACGATATGTACTCGTGATCAACTATACATTGATACCAAATTTCATTTTCATCCGTCCAGTAGTTTAGGAGAAAATTGCTGTGATGTGACAGGCAGAAATCTGTAGTGATATTATAAGGGTATCCATATTGCATATACGGAACCCTAAAAATGAAACACCCTAAGTTACATGCTTAGTAATGTCATAGGATAAGTGGCTGAAAAGTTGCAGAATTCTGGAATTTCCGGAACAACTCCCTCATAGGGATTGAATGACTGCATCACGAATGTTAGCGACAGAAACTAAGCATACAAATTTAGAGCCATTAGACACGTCTCAATATACTGAATTAATAGTTTTTCTTTAATTATTCTGGCATATATGGTTATGATTAATTATTTGAGAACTGTATTTTTTGTTGTTTTTCTACAAGTGGCATTAATACCGACTGTAATGCCAGATCAAAGACAATGCGTGCTTTTAGTCCACAATAAATTTCAGATTTTTTTTCTCTTTTATACAAAACTTCGTTTTGCGTTCGCTGCATAAAAACTCGTCGGTCTGTAGCGTAATAACAGACGTGTGACAAAAGCTCATTCGAGGCGACTGCTACTCCGTAACAAAATCGATTACGCTTGTCTTTGGAAACGGACTGAAAATGAATAGTCGAGGGCAGCGAGGTTCTTGGCTTACACCAGTTGTTCGCTGATGTCAGAAGCTGAAAAAAAAATCAAAGTACAGAAACGCTAATATAGTGGAACCCCTTTCGAATCGAAAGCCATGGAAGAAAGTAATAATTTGGATGTAGAATGCGTACAAGGTTCTGCATGTTAATGAGTTCTTCTACTATTAATTCATTCATTTTATTATTGATATGTTCAGCAATCGAATAATGCATGTGTGATGTTACTAGAAAAGCGAAAATAATTAAGCAGTTTTGAAGGGTTATAAAAAATAAACCAGGGTATATAACGGGTGGGGCATCTAACTTTTTTTTTGAAAATGCTATAAAAAAAACTAGTGAATATTTTTCAATTTGTTTTTTTTTATTCGAAAGTACAATCCTTCCGGTTATTTATGGAAAACAATTTCATTCAAATGGCTTCCACGGCTGGCCTCACATAGCTAATTCGGCCGGTCCAACTTTTCAATACATTTTCAATTGTATGCGGCTGTATTTCGGCGATGCAAGCACGAATATTGTTTTTGCGCGCGTCAATTGTTTGTGGATTATCGGCATAACACTTGTCTTTAACAGCGCCCCACAAATAATAGTCCAGCGGTGTCAAATCGCAGCTTCTTGATGGCCAATTCACATCTCCAAAACGGCTAATTAAACGATTTTCAAATCGACTGTGGCATAACTCAATTGATGGGCGCGATGTGTGGCACGTGGCACCATCCTGTTGAAACCAGATGCCGTCCATGTCCAATTCATCAATTTCCGTGAAAAAAAAAATCGTTCAACATGGCGCGGTAGCGTTCCCCATTCACAGTAACAGCTGCTCCTTCCTCATTTTCAAAGAAAAATGGGCCGATGATGCCGCCAGACCAAAATCCACATCAAACAGTCACTCTTTGGGAGTGCATTGGCTTCTCAACGACCACATATGGATTTTCCGTTCCCCAAATTCGGCAATTTTGCTTGTTAACATATCCACCGAGGTGGAAATGAGCTTCGTGCGAAAAGATGATTTTTCGGTAAAATTCCGGGTCTTCGTTCAAGTGCTCATTGGCCCATTGTGCGAAGCGATAGCGCATTGGATGATCTGTTGGGCTTCAACTCCTGTACCAATTGAACTTTATACGGTTTTATTCTCCTCAAAGAATTGCGCGAAATGTGCAATTCTTGCGATCGATGGCGAGTTGATGTGCTTGGAGTATCGGCCACACGTTGTGCTACAACATCAATATTCCCCCGTGTACGCACAGTAGGAGCACGTTGACGCGTTGGTTTGTCAATGAGCAAACCAGTTTCACGGACTTTTTTCACAAATTGTCTCACGTACGGAGCGGACGGCGCTTCTTTTTGGCCCATAGAAGTACGGCCTTTTCGCACACATTCGGCAACAACATAAAAATAATTTTTGAGTATTTCCCAACGTTGTTCAAGCGTATATCCAACCATTTTCGTTCACGGGAGACTTCAAACTAATTTTCTGTCAAAACAAATCTGACATAAATGTTACCGTGTTGAAAATGACCGCTAGTTCAAAAAAAAGTTAGATGCCCCCCCCCTTTATGATACAAATGTTTTTATTTTTGAAATCAGTAAAACTTCCCATTTTATACTCATTAATTTTTAAAAATAATAATGTCTGTAAGATGGCGGCCTATAGCTGCAATACATTGCTGGAACCGGTTTTCTGAAGCTTTGGACAACCCGTTGACACATTTCGCGGAGTTTCGCGTTTAGTTCGTTAACAATTCGCTCCGTTAGCTCTACCAGGTTTTGAGGGCAATGTTTTACACACTTTTTCATCAAGATATCCGCAAGGAAAAAGTCTCATTTGCTTAAATCGAGTTACTGCGCAGGCTGTGTGTGCTGTAGCCGCATCCTGTTGAAACCACAAGGCCTCTAATTTGTCTTTTTCAATAACTACTTCCAATCAGGATTGCAGAGAATGTTGCAACATTGAAACATAACTTTGGATGAAAGACTGAGATTCACTGGTCACGTTAATAACTTATTGAAAAAGGCATATCTGTCAACAAACACATCTTAAATTTTAAACTCAGGAAAAAACGTTGTGACTCGTTAATTTTGTCCATTGTTTCTTACAGAGATACGGTTTATTATCCATGTCTAGATGAGATTACTAAGCATCGACTTCAGCTCATTCAAAACAACTGTGTTCGCTTTATTTTCAACTTGAGGAAGTTTGACCACATATCAAGTAAATATAACCAAATCGGGTGGCTTAAGATGCCTGATCTTTTCTTACCTTGCCAGTTTTATTCAAAAGCTATTAATAACATCTAAACCCCTTTACTTAAGAGAAAAGCTTATTTTTCGTAGAGAAGTACATGAAAGAAATGTCAGGGATAGCAATCTTTTGTCCATTCCTCATCATAGTACTGCCATGTTTCAACGGTCATTTTCATATAATGCGGTGGTCATTTATAATTCACTGCGCAACAAACTCAAAGATTTTCAGCCTAAAACTTTTTCAAAAAATAAAATGCTGCTGCTCGCGTCATTATGATATAATTCCAGTTATCCCTCTTTCTCATTTCCTGTCATAGATATGTATGTGTGTTGTATGTATATATAGATATAAATACTTTAGGTTATAGCGTAAGCGTTAATGTTAGAAATGTATAGTTAGTATCTTGTGTACACATAAGGAGTGGTTCCATGGTTAGGTGTAAGAGTAGCATTAGCTAAATTTCGCCATGTTGAACCAATCTGTAAACTCTCATTAAATAAAGGCAAGTTAAATAAATAAAAATAAAAAATAACGCCCGGAATTGGCGGTCACGCCCCCTCTTCACAAAGGTATGGGCCTATAACCTCAAATTGTGATACGGCGAACTAGTTTAGGGGATTGTAGTGGTCTTTCAATTTGGCGGTTGTTGTCAGTCCAGTAGCGAAAATTTGGTTTATTTAACATTCCGTTTAGGTGAAAACTTACCTCGTCGCTGCTGAAGAATGATGTCTCAAGAGGGATAGCTGCAAGGATTTCCTCACACAGATTTTGGCGGTTGGCACTGTATGCTCGGTTCAGTGCTTAAACTAGCGTAGTTTTGAAGGGATAAAAATTCAAATCTTAAAGGCAATGTCTTCTTCAAAGTGCTGTCTGAAACCACCAATGCAATAGCGTGCCATCGAGCAGATCGTCATGGCGATAACTCAACTACTGCTCTCACTTGTTCCACATTTTCTGGTGTGCTGATGGATCTTCATCGACCATTCTTAGTGTGCTACTAGTTTCGTCCAACAGCCAGGACTGAATTGTGGCGCAGTAGGAGTAACGGCATTGTTGTGCAGAATGTGTGCACGACGTGCAAATTTCGAATACTAATATTTTGAAATTTACAAGTTGTAACTTGTAGAATAATTTTGTTGAATTGCGAAACAAAATGTTACAAGTTACAAAACTACAATAAATATAAAGCCAGTGATAACGAAGTCAGAATAGACTTTGAAACGTTTGGTTTTCCTTCAGTATACGTCGTTTTATTTCGATTGTGGTGTTATTGACCAAAAAAACATAAAAGTAGCAAAACTACAAGTTATGAGACAGGCCCCAGTTGTCATAATAAATACATTTAAAAAAGAAACAGAAACCGACTTCAAAAAGTGATTTAACTAAATATATATATATATATATATATATATATATATATATATATATATATATATTTAAACACTTAAATAGTTTTTCGGTGTCAAGTGGAACAGCAACGTTGCAAAGTGTAACTCATCGCTATACCTCCCAATTATTTCCATTTTAACTTGGCGCCAACTTCAGAAAAATTATTTAATTTTTGATTAAAAATATATTTTTTTACTTTTTAGTTAAGTCACTTTTTTGAAGTCGGTATTTGTGTTTTAAAAATGTATTATTTTACAATTTTTAGTGATGTACTGGCTCAAATGGATGCAGTTTTCGAATTTAATGTTTAATTAACATCCATTATTTATTTTGTATAGAATAACTTGTGTTTTTTTAATATGTATTAAGGAAGTTTTGCGTATGATTCCAACTTAGGTAAACCCACTGCATTTGAAAACCTTCAATTTTTTTACGTCTGTTAATTAATTATCAGATTTTTGATCCAAATTTATGAAGACACACTGTACATTGAGAACTTCAATCTTGAAGTTGATTAACTAGCATTTATTTTTATTTAATTCCAATCTATTTTGAATTTATTATACCCCAGGTTCCGAACAGGGACATTTCCGTTTTTTCATACTGAAGCCTCCACCACATTTTACTATATAAGAAAGTCGGCAATTTTTTTTGTGATTTTCTAAAAAACTGTACAAACTATGTCATTCAGAAAAATATGGGACCATTTCGGAATCCCCCTTAACAGAATCTAGTTTAAAAGATCCAAATACCTCCTTTTTGAAGTCTGTTAAACTTTCGCTGGTAACAACCTGCCAAACTATAACATAAATGGTAATGTCTAAGTACTTCTTGGGAAATAACACAGAACAAACTATTGAGTTTACACTAGAGCTTGAACAGAATAACAAATTACCATTCTTAGACATTTTAATAACCAAAACACAATCGACATTTGAAACAGAAGTTTACAGAAAACCGAATCATATTAACAGTTATCTCAACTTTAACCTCTAGACCTCTGAATGTTCGAATATATGAACACAAAAATTACATAGAAAAACGACAATTTGAAAAATCGAAAATTTGCGAACATGTTTGGGACCTTGGTCATAAAATAAAGTTTCAAAATTCAGTTACATTATACAAAGAAGAACACAACACCAAAAGAAAGAGTCTATTTTAATTTTGTTAAATAAAAACGATTGTACCGCTACTACCTCCGTAGAATTCAGTCGTTCCTGGTTGCTTATGATTAAGGAAGAAATTGCTAATGGTCATGTCCTTGTGAAAAACCCAATATCGGGATAGTTCATAAGGTTTTTCCTAGGTTTTCCCTTATGATTTTAATGGGATCACTGAATCAACAAAGTTCTGTGGTCGCATTTTTGGTAAAGTCGCACCTAGGAGCGCCACATAATATTCTGAAGATCTCCCTTTCAAATTCTTCCAATTTGAAAGGAACTTTATGATTATATGATCTTTAGAAATTTCTGTGCTACCCTGCATATTACAAATAAAATTCTCTTACTACGTCAGAAATCAAATAATACACATTGTCAATACCTATTTTAATTTACATCTTAGAATTGTGCTTTTTTTCCATAGTTTCTTAACCATTGACAACGGGGTCTGACCTAGACCCCGAAACGTTTAGAATACACAGCAATTTTTTAAACTGTGGTGTTATTTCCCAAGAAGTACTTAGACATTGAAAAATATGCCACAAATATCGTTCAGAAAACAGCTATAAATGGTAACGTAGGTCTGTGACACCGACTTCCAAAAGGCGTATTATTGCAGGTCTCAGTATGAAACGAATACTTATTTCAAGTTAGTGGTACATTTACTAGTATTTTGAAGTTTTTAAATATACACAGAACATTAAGACGTTTTCTTTTTAGAAAATACATGTGCTTATAATATAGTACACAATATTTAAAAAAACAAAAATTTGAATTAAATGAAATATATTCGAGTTTAAAAACATTACAAGAAACTGAAACTTTTGTCTAAATGATTCGTCAATATTTCTACTTTTGCGGTCACTAAACAACCCGATAAATGTTCCAGACAAATATACTTATTCACTTGGAACAAGAAAATCTAGTTTTTCTATTTTTCTTGCTATTACAGAAGGCAAAACGCCATGGATTTCATTTTCAACATTTCTGTATCCATTTCACGTACATCGGCAAGTCTCGCACGAATTGTTCGTGGAATATTGTCTTGTTGAGCTCGCCTTCTTAAATGTTGGTCATTAAGTGCAAACCCCAAATCTTCCAAAAATATCTAAAACGTAGATTTGTTACTTAAAAATAACATTGAGCAATAAAGTAAACACTCACCGTAATTCCGAACACAAATGGTAATGTCGGTCTCTTACCCTGTAAACATACGAGGTGAGAAGATAAGCAATGCCAGTACGAGCCCAAAATTGTCAACTTTTACATGTAATTTCCCATAAGAGAATTTAAGGTCCCAAAACCACGAAATTGAACCAAATTTACCCCCTTCACTCCCACTTCGCTGGTGTGACGTCATAAGCCACGCCCCCATTGAAGCGCTCTCATTGGCCAGTTCCCTTGTGCTCTTTGACGTATGTCACAGAACGATGGCTCGGAACGCTGGTATGGGGCGTTGACGTATGGTATAGAACTGTGGCATGGAACATTGGTGTGGAACGTTGGCATAAAACGATGGCACGGAACAGCTGACAGGTAGGCCATAGAGTCAGAGGTACGGAACACGAGTGACAGCTGAGGTATTGTACTACAGACGGGTTATGACGTAATAGATAAGCATAAGCACCTTTGAAGCGCTCACATTGGTTAAGTATCACGTGCTCAGCCATACCAGGCTCTCATTGGTCAATAGTCATCACGTGATCCTTTCAACGGCGCCAAATTTCAATGATATTCAAAATAGTTTATATATTTATATTACAAAAACCGCCGCAGTGATGGGGAATCGAACCACAGTCCATCGGTTTCCTATGTATGCACTTAGCATATGTGCCAACAATACCACTGCATTTGAATATTCTAAAAGTTTATAGTATGTTGAATAAAAACCAGTTTAAGACGCGTGGTCATAATATCAGTCATAGGCAACGTAGTGATAGTTGTTGGGTGGAGACACGACGTCCTTGTCAAAATTCGCAGCCGGCTAAACGTGCAAAATGGAGTTCTCTGTTGGCGAGCAGGGCAAAGTTCATGTGTGTGGAAGACTGCACAGTTGTGGTTGGTAGCGAGACGCTCCCTCTGTTGGCGAGCGGACAAAGGTCAAAACAGTGTGAGTGTAGAAGCCTGTTAAGAAAATACCCGGAATGTTTAAATTTCAGGGGGTTTGTCCAATTGTCAAATTTTTTATTATGTTGGTATACATGCCTCTGAAGTATGATACAATTTTCAGCTGTAATCATTGTTTACTTTGTCTGTGGCAGCCGTTAAGATTAGACGTGTTTTCATGAGCTCGGCGATTTTCGATTGTTAAAAACAATGAATCAAAGAATTTCTATTAAGTTTTGCGTAAAAAATTAAATAAAGTCTGCCAAATATAAGCGTTTCCAAGATAGTCGTGAAGACAATAACCGATGAAAACGTGAAAAAAGTTAAAGAAATGATTATGAACGATCGCCGATTCACAATCAGAGAAGTCGCTGATGAAGTTGACATATCTATTGGCTCATGCCTTGACATTTTTGCGAACGTTTTGGGTATGGAACGTGTGGAGCAAAATTTGTCCCAAAAATTGTTGAATTTTGAACAAAAACAGCGGCGTATAGAAGTTACTCAGGAGTCACTAAATAAAGTCAACGTCGACTCAGATTTGCTCAAAAGAGTAATAACAGGTGACGAAACATTGGTTTACGGATATGACGTCGAAACAAAGGCTCAAGGCCACAAGGTCAAACGATGAATAAAGAGTACTATCTACAAGTTCAACGCCGTTTGCGTGAACCAGTGCGAATAAAACGTCCGGATTTGTGGCAAAACAGTTCATGACTTTTGCATACCGATAATGCACCTGCTCACACATCGTTTCTTGTTCGTGAATTTTTGGCAAAAAATAACACTAATGATGCCCCCAACCTCCATATTCGCCAAACACGGCCCCTTGTGACTTTTCTTGTTTCCAAAAATAAAAAAACCCTTAAAGGGTCGTCATTTCACAAGCATAGATGACATTAAAAGTGCATCTCTGAAAGAGCTCAAAGCTATCCCAGAAATCTAGTTCCAGAAGTGTTTTGAGGATTGAAAAAAGCGCTGGCATAAGTTCATAATATTTAGTGGGGACTACTTTGAAGCAGACAACATCGATGTAGATGAATAAATAAATATTTTTTTCAAAAAACGAAAATTCCGAGTAGTTTTTGAACTCACGTCGTCCCCACTTCACCACTATTAATTTGTAACTGAATGGCTTCAGTGCATATCGAGAGGCGGAGTTAAATGAATTTATTCGTTTAAATTTTACCGCTAAATTTCTCAATAATCGGTGTGCTGGACCCCATGTTAGCATTGAAAGGTTAATAATATTTCATATTCCTAGAATAATTCAGAAATTAAACCAAAACAATAGCTCCAAGATGCATTAACGTAGATGCTACACTTCCGTAAATATTACCTTACCAAAAACAAAAAAGAATCATTAGCGGCGAACGTTTATGATCGGCCACCCCCCGGGGGCATCTCTACAAATCAAAACCTATCACACCGGTAATTTTTTATTCTTTTTTTCTTCGAACGCGCCGGCTTCATCTCGTCCCCTATCATTTAATGACCCAATAAAAGTGTGGATGCTTATCGTGAGGCGAAAAAGTGCCGCGTCTTCTCGGAAATGCACTACCCCCTCCTCCCCCACACATCTTCGCCCTGCCGTGATAGTGTGCTAGGCAGCGCGGTCAGTCTTTTGGTAGCTTTTGGGCGGGCCCGGGGGGCCTGTTATTAAAAAGCGCCACAACGTTTTGTAATACAGCATTATAAGCAAGGTAACGCCCTTTCGAAAAGGTCCTTATTGTCGATCTGTTTCGAACTCTTCACGTCTATTTTCGTAGATTAGTAGAAATTTATTCGTAGAAAACAAATCCACAAATATTTTGGTTTACCTGCTCAACATCTGATCGACGTTGTAGGTAGGTGTCCACGGTGTTGTTTCGTTTTGTGGTATTTTTTGATTTATTAACATTTTTTTATTTTCGGTTATCGTAAAAGTAATAAAATTTTGGTTTATGGTATAGAAAATGACGTATTTTTTAATGGTTTCTAGATAATCGTATTAAATCTTTTAAATTGTGTGAACACTTTGGGAGTCTAAACTTTGTCCTACAAATCAGAACACCCAGTAATTTGTAGGTATTAAATAAAATATGAAGAGGTAAGAAATTGTTAAATGGCGGGCAATGGAGGTTTTTATTGTTTTTAACCGACTTCCAAAAAGGTTATCAATTCGTCTACAATTTTTTTTTTATGTATGACGAGCGATTATTCAAAAACGGCTTGGGCTATTTCGATGATTTAAACTACATTATATTAAGGAACATTACAGTTCTAACAGTTCTAAACACCTGCCATGATCAAATTCGACGTCCTGGACTATTTTATTTTAATACTTTGATGCTTTTTTAATCTTTCGGCAGTTTCAGCTTTATTTGTTGCTAAATTATTTTAACAAATTCCCACCTCGCGTTTTAATAATGTTCATATAGTTCCTTAGATCTAATGGAAAGATTCTAAACAGCTGCTCAGGTCCTCACGCTAACGCAGTTTGCCTTCTGCATAATAGCAGTCGTCTTGTTGGGATAGCTTGGCTTTGGTTTGGTTCCATTGCTTTACCTTATTGGTACTACAGCAACTGTCTTATTTGTGTTTCGTGGCTAATTATTTGCTCTGATATATAGCTAATTGTACCCTTCTGTAGGCGTGCACGTTAGCGTCGTTTGTTTTGTGGGTGTGTGTTCTTCTGTCCTCACTTTGCTTTGTAGGTTGGTTTCCCCCCGGCCCCCCCTTGTTGTCTCCTGAAAAAAAGAACGTTATATACTTAATTTTTTTACTTAATCCTAATTGGGCCATCTTGATTAATAGTTCGTCATGCCATACTCGGTCGAAGGGTTTTGTTACATCGAGGAAGATGAAGGCAGTTCTTCGATTCTGGTTGAGTCCGTCTGCGGCGTATTCTACTAGGCGAACTTGGTGTTCGGTGGCGTGTAGATGTCTGAATCCAAACTGCAGGTCTGGAATCACGTTCAGATAGTCTATGGTCTCTTGGAGTCGATTCGCGAAGATCCTTTCTGCTACTTTACTCATGACTGGTAGTAGACTAATAGGGCGATAGTTTTGTGGAAAAGTATCGTCCTTATTGGCCTTTGGCAGCATGATAATGTCGGCATACTTCCATCTCTTGGGGTAGTATCTGAGTCTTAGCATTGCATTGATGATGTTTGTCAAGGAAACGACAGCCTTCCTGGTGAACCTTTTGACTATCCTGTTTGATATACGGTCATGTCCAGGTGCTTTTCGTTGCTTGAGTCGTCTGATCTGGTCCCGTACCACTTCCGGGGTCGTGGTCCTGATCGGTGGGATGTCCTCTTTGGTTCCTGATCCTTCTGGCTTGCCTCTCGACTCGGAGTTCGTGGTCGTCGTCGTCATCGTCGTGTTGGTTTAGTCTACACTCTCTCTCAAGGCTGTCAGCGAATGCTTCTGCCTTTTCAAGGTCTGAGTAGACTATACCCTGCTCGCCATGAAGTGGAGGTACTGGACGCCTGTCCGTTCTCGGGATTTTTTGCAGATTCCAGAAGCCTGGTTTCTGCGGGTCCAGTTGCCCCAGGTACCCATTCCATCGGTCATTGTAATGCGTTCTTAGAGCTTCAGTAACTGCCCGATTCAATGCGTTGGCTCTACGCTTATCGTCCGGTTGCCTTGTTCTTTGTGCTCGCCTTCTCGCTCTGTTTTTCTCTAGGATTAGCTCCCTGATGTGATCTGGAAGGTTGTCGTACTTCTTGTCTCTGTGTTTTCGGATGCTACGAGTGCTGGCTTCCAAACCTGCATTGATTACATCCTCTAGAAGTTGAATCGCCGCTTCGACCTCTTCCCTACTTTCGATCACAGGGATTGGTCTCAGTGTGCGGTCCAGGTTCCTTCGGAATAGGTCCTAATTCACCTTCTGGAAGCGTTGCTCTTCTTCGTATCTATGCTCGTCTTGATCACCTACAAGCAGGTTCACCGGGTTGTGGTCCGTTGATCCCTCTTGGGCTGTATGGATGTCTGCAAGATGTGTAGGTTTCTTGATCACTGCGATGTCCAGGACATCCGATCATCTGTTTATGTCGTGAAGGTAGTGTGTATGTGAGATAGGCCCCATGATTGTTATGTCCCGGGTATACGCATAAAAAAATAGTGATACTTTGGTTATTAGTCATACTTACCTGAATGCCTGTTGCTTCAGTCGATGCAAGGTTGTCCGGGATCAGGATTCTGTGGTGTGGTATTGTTGTCTTCACGAGAAGGACTGTTCCCCCCTTCTCTGGCATTATCTTGCCCCAAATAAATGTACAATAATTAATACAATTAAATGCTAACGAATTCCGGCACATAATTTTTCAGGAATCGAAAGTTTACAAACATGAGATTTTATTTATTAATTACGTCCTTTAAAGGTTGACTTACATGTGGCCAAAACAAATAAATATCAATTCCAAAGAAATCAGATTCAGAATAGAAATGTCCAGAAGTACTTTTAACAACATGAGACAATTATTATGCAGCAGACGGTTAAGTTTGAAAGTTAAAAACCTTAAATGATACGTTTTCCGTACGAAATTTACCTAAGCCTCTGTAGGGTTTCGAAAACATTGTATTTCCTAGGTTGTTGTATTAAAAATATGGTGGATTTTCGCTTTAAACTGACAAAAATGGCTTTACTTTCAGCTTGTGGATGAAGGAATTCACCTTTATATTGTATTAAACTCAATGATCTTGAAGCTCTCGGAAGGGGCGTCGCCGTGGATCCGCACTTTCATGTTTAAACGACTGTCGTGTATATGACTTCACACGAGGCGAGAAGTAGGCGAGAGTATCAAAAATTGCGTCTCGGTCTCGTCAATTAGTCTCGTTCAATAATAATTAATAATAAATATTTTTTTTAAAAGCTATATTTATTACGCTCTTATACAAAAAAATTTAACAAGTATATAAATTTTTTACAAACTCTTTTAAATTACTCGATGACCAAGAATTTAAAGATAATTACGCTTGCATCACATCGTCTTTCAATGACGTACCTGTTTTTTTGTCAATTTTTGGTAACGCAGTTTGACATAAATAGTATCTCTACAAAATAATTGAAACATTGTTAAAAGCATCTAAGTTTGTTACCAAATACTAGCGTATTTAACTGGTTCTATTATACATACTTCCTCAGATATATACAACAATTGTTAACATCTTTACTACAAGAAATACAAGAAAAAACAAAAAAATTCTGCAGATGTACAAATAAAGACAAAATTTTTAAAACATCGATATTTAGAGGCAATAAAAGTTGTCCCTTAAGTATTGAATTTACAATGGGATCAGTCGTATATAAGAAAAGTTTACTGTATATCTGCTGTGAATAAGAGGATCTCCTGGTAGTAAATTTCGAGCCAAAGAAATTATTTTAATAGTATTTACGTTTAATATGGATATTATACGCAATCGAGAGTAAGGTAACCCAACGATCTGTTAAAAAATCATTCAAACTTAAAATATAAAAATCTGCCGGGATAAATATTTATAATAAGAGATACGTTAGTATAAGAAGTGTTAAGAAGTTAAGGTAAAAATATGAAAACTCATACTTGGTTATTGAGTCTTTTTTAATTTACAATAAAATATTTCACAGATGGTCACCAGATTTTTTATTTTGTAAAATATATTGTTTTCTATGTAGACCTTTTCTAAATTTTCGAATAAAAACTTCATAAAAGAAATTTAAAGGCACACAAACTAGAATCTCGGGTTATGGTCTCGGTATCGCCCATAATATTTTCCAAAAAGTCTCGTCATTTTTTTGTCGGACTTTGAACGAGACGAGACAAATCTCGCCTTCGTGTGAAGCCCTAGTCTCATCTCGTCTTGTTTTTGCGGGACGAGAACGAGACGAGAAAAATCTCGCTTTCATGTGAAGCCTTGGTCTCGTCTTGTCACGTTTTTGCGGCGGGACGAGACGAGAAAAATCTCGCTGTCCTGTGAAGCGTTAGTCTCGTCACGTTTTTGCGAGACGAGACGAAAAAAATCTCGCCCTCGTGTGAGCCCTACTCTCGTCTCGTCTCGTTTTTGCGGGAAGAGAACGAGACGAGACGAGAAAAATCTTGCTCTCGTATGAAGCCCTAGGCGTGTATTTAACAGATTTTAATTTCATAAAGAAAATTGAATATTGCAAGTGGGTCTTACTGTCTGTGTTAACTATATATTAAAATTTATGGAACGTATTTCATCAGTAATACGTTTAAATCAGTTATATGGAGAAAATTCCACCGATAACCGATCGCAAACGTGATCATAGCGAGAAGCAGTTTGAGAGAATATATAAAAGGTGCGACCAACACACACACACAGGCCGCTTTTATTTAATCTAAGTGTGGAATTATTTTAACACGGTTTTATTTTTATCTGATCGATTTGTAAATATGCCGGGCGACGTGGAATTTAATTGATGGCGGTCGAAAGGCGGCCAACATCAAACGAATGCGTCAGATAGCGGTTGAAGTGTAGAGGAAAACACGCGAGAAAAAAAATCCGCGTGTTCAGTATTAAAGCATCTCACCGCGCCGTTAATAATAGATTCGTACATTGCAAGTTTTCACTTCCTGTTCGTGATGCGTCCAATGGTTGTTGTATTCAATCGCAAAAAGATGCGATTGTTGCAACAGGTGATCTGTTGAATACATCTTGTGATTTTATAGTATTATTAACTAACTGAATCTAATTGTCTTCTAAACGTTGTTTGTGGCATATTCTTGATTACTTTTATGTTTTTTTGGACAATAACACCACAATAGAAATAAAACGACGTATATTGCAGGAATACCAAACGTTTCAAAGTCTATTCTGACTTCGTTGTCAATGGCTTTATATTTATTGATGTAAATTGCAAAATGAAAATTTTCAGTTTGTCTGTTTGTTTTTTTGTTCGGGCATCACGTAAGAACTACTTAACTGATTTTGCTGAATCTTTTTTTGTTGCGAAGCCTATAGTTTGACTTAATATCTGGTAGATATTTTATCTCTCTAAATTGACAGAAACGGTAGATATAGCGAAAAAAACTTCTACCATGTTGGGTAATTCAATTACTCAATTTGTTCCACCGCACGCTCAAAATATTATATACTGGTATCAGCTTAGCTTTTATTCAAAATTCGGAATGTGCAAATGTAACATGTTCCGATTTAACAAAAATCAACATATATCAAGCGTAATATTACAGGGTGTTCTGTATATAGGAAACTTAGAGCAGAGTAGAATTACATGGATTTAAAAAATCTAAAAAAAGTTATATTTGATGTCCTTCCTATTAGCAGGATATATACGATGTGCTGGAAATAAGGAGGAATGGAATTAGTTATACGGGGTGGTCCAAAAAAAGTTATATTGAGTGGGCCATAAACAGTTCCATATACCAAGTGGTTGAAAAAGGGTAGAATATTTATACAGTGAATAAAAAAAAATTAAAAAATGTCTTAGGTAAGCAGTTAGGAATTATGTTCATAAGATACTATAGTTATGAAATGGGTTAAAGAAATGTTAGAAGCCGTTGTTTATACTGGGTGTTTGAAATATAAGATGCAGTGGAATTATAGTTTATGTTGTGGTTAAAAACTTGTTTTATATCCACAAGTATTTACATATATAGGATGGTTGAAATATTTCGCGGAGTATAATTACAGCTATACAGGTGGGTTTAAACATATGTTAAAGCAATGATGTATGATCTACAAGCTGTTGTATTTACCGGATGGTTGAAATATAGGGTGGGGTGGGATTTTAAGGATTCAGGGTCGTACAAAAATGTTATATTTGGTGTCATTCCTTAGTAGGAAAATAAGTAGTTGCATATAAAAGGTTGTTGAAATATAGGGTGGCTTACAGTTAGAATGATACAGAGTGGGTAAAATATGCTAGAAAAACTTTGTTACATAGGACTTGCATATATAGAGCACCTGAAGTATGGTGCGCAGTAAAGTTATAGTTATACAGTGTCATTCAAACAAGGTTAGAAAAAGTTGTAAATGAAGGGTGGTTTAATTGAAGTGTGGAGAGAAATTATACTTTAATATATCTTGAAAAACTATAAGGAAAAAATGTGTGTGTTCATAATAAGTTGCAAAGATAGGATAGTTGAAACATAGGGTGAAGAAGTGTTATGATAATTATTTAAAAAATGTTATATTGGTTGACCAATAAGCAGTAGCGTATACAGGGTAGTTGTAATACATATAAGGTGATTCAAAAACATGTTGAACAAAATTGTTATATTCGGTGCCACATAAGCAGTTGCGGGTTTGGTGAAATATATTTGGCATTGTTGGATTTTTAGTTATACAGGGTGGTAGAAAAAATGTTATACTGGGTGGCCGAAAAGTAGTTGCAAATACAAGGTGACTGAAATAGTGGGTGGAGTAGATTTATAGTCAAACAGGTTGGATAATTTTTTTATAGGATAGAACATGAGCATATCTGCAATATCTGAAACATGGATCGAAGTAAAATTATAGTTCATACAGTGTGATTAGAAATATTCATACAGGGTGGTTGAAATATTTTGTAGAGTAAAATTATGGTTATACAGGGTGGTTCAAAAATAAGTTGTAATGTTTGACAAATTGGCAGCGTGTATACGGATGGTTTTAATGTAGATGGAAGTAGAGTTGGTTATACAAAGCGGTTAAAATTTTTTATCGATAAAATTGTCAAATAGGGTGGCCAAAAAGCAGATACAGTTTGGGTGAGGGTTTAAATAAAAGTTTGGTCTTAGGGTGCAAAACTGTGTTTTTATATTTGTGACTCACGAAGGGTTCCACATCATTTCCATTAGGATGAATCAAAAAAGTTTAAAAAAAATGTATATATATATATATATATATATATATATATATATATATATATATATACATTTATGGAATATCTGAAATATGGGGAGAAGCAAGATTATAGTTTTAGAGTGTGTAACACACTGTTAGAAAAAGTTCATATAAAGGTTGATTAATATATAGATTAAAGAGAAATTTTACTTTAAAAGGTGGTTAAAAAAATATCGGAAATAATTGTTATACAGGGTAAACCATAAGCAGTTGCTTAGCTGAAATATAGGGTAGAGAAAAATTGTAGTCAGTTGTTGAAAAAAATTATAAAACAGCAGCATATACAGGATGGTTGCAATATATGGTGAAGTACAGTTACAGTTATTCCAGGTGATTCAAAAAATGTCGAATAAAATAGTTATATAGGATGGCCCATAAGTACTTGCAGTTCGGGTGAGATATAGTATATTAAGTAGGGTGGTTCAAACATGTTAGAAATTTTTTTATATAGGATAACCCATATGTTTCATAAGTTATTTCTTTTTGAGAAGGCTTGAACATTCCGTAAGCGGGTGAAACCGCAGGTAACGGCTAGTACATTATAAATATTGAACAAAACTGATATGGGGGGAGGGGTCTTTTTAGAGCAGCAGAATTAAATCACCCATAGAAATACTACTATTATTTCCTTTAAGTTCGACATTCTCTGCTTAAGAGAACGATAATCCATATCAATCAATAGTGAGATCTCACATTAACCTTAAATACTAAATATATAACAAAACTGCCTACTATACTGTTTTCTTTTGATAAGTTAATGTCCGACAATATGTTTAAAAAATAAAAATTGGTTCAGTCAGTAGGATATTTCATAATAATATTTTTAAATAAAACTTTGTATAAGTTTTCCCTGTTTTCATTTAATATTCAAAGCCACCAATTTGAGGGCTAGTTCTTTAAAAAAAACTAGTGGAAAGGTGGAGGAATATATTTTTTATTGTTTTTAAGAAACACTAACAATACATAATTGTAACAGCAACAATAACGGTAAGAAAATATTATATTATTCTTTTGCTCCTTAAAATATCTTAATACATCCAGTTATTTTTGCCTGCTTTGAACTTACATTTATTTTGGAGATAACCTACTGTCAAACTTTGCAATTTTTCTATTATCAACCAGCTGTTCTGCATAGCACACACCTTAATTAGTTTTTGAAAAATCTTTCAAATTTCACAGACGTTTTCGTAATTATCTGCGCCACCAGCAAAGGCGTAACTTCTTCACCCCCGACTTAATAATAATAAGCCATCAACTATATACCTTCAACACTAGGAACTATCCCATTACCCAGAAAGTGGAAAAGTCATTTAATTTCCTTTCTCTAACTAATACTTGCCTTCTCTCTCTTTCTCACTCTATCGCTCGCCGTCCTAATACCCTTGTCGGTACCGAAATTCTGGGTACTAATCATAAATGCACTTTAACAAAAACCAGCATGGTATACCTCGGGTAGTAATTTCAGTTTTTACCTGTATAATTACCACCTGGACAGATGGTACGTGGCCCGAAGAGGTGAACTGAAAAAAATGTATACTTCACAGCTTTAACACGAAATTTGTTCTTCATTACAGAAATAATCGACTACTAAGGTGTTTTTCTGTATTATTGGAATGGTTTTTGTTATTATTATTTTTCTGTTGCGTGATAGGATTTAGACCAGCTAGATCATTAGATGAGACTGTCTGCCAATAATCACAATTCTTTTACCACGAATAGGAAAAGTTAGTTTTGCTTATTAAAGAAAGGTAATAATACATCAGTCAATAGAACAAAATTGAAGGCATTTTGGGACATAAATTAAACAGCAAACCGCCGATGCTATCTCTTCAGTATTAGTACATAGGTGATATTTTACATGATTTTAACAGGAAATTCGTAGACATAATTTATTTAATTTGTCGGTTCATTGGGGTTTTCTTACCTCAATTTTTTTTCCTGCAACAGATAAGTATTTAAAACCGTATTTGGAGGACAAAGTGTAGTAAGACAATTTCGTAAAATTGCCCGGATTACTGGCTGTCCATAGAGAAATTCTTCTTCACAGCTATTCTGAGAGAAGGAGATGTCTTAAAATGATCAACCCAATATTCCTGTATACAGTGATGGGCAGATATGTGGAACCAACTAAATACCTCTGGAATTATTAGAGACATCAAAATAAAATTTGGAAGGTGGATACTGCAGTAGATTGCCTATTTTTTACAATTTTGAACTTCCTGTTTTACCGGAAGTAATGTCGATTTTAAAATTTGCAATGAAACACCCTGTATAGTATTTTAGTTTCTGATGAAACATTTTATTGCTAATATAAAAATATCGGGTTTGATATTGTTTACTTCAATACCTACCGAGATATTAACAGAAAAGTAACTAAGGAAAGGAAAAATTCGATGGTAGCTAAACTCTGTTCAGATTTCATTTACGCCCGATATAAACAAACCGCTCGGTAAGGATTTGTATTGGCCAATCGGTGGCATTTTACCGTCACAGCCAACAGCACTGCTTGTTCCATAGTCGAATACACGTGCGTTTGTTTAAATCAAATTAAATCTGAATCAAGTTTAGTAGTCCCTGAAATTCATTACAGAAGTGACAGTAGTAGTCAAAATAAGTTATTAGTTTTTTTATTTGAATGTAAAAAGGTTGTATTGTTTTAATTTGATCGTAAAATGGCCGAATTAAGTGAAAGAGAAAGAATAGAAATATTAATGATGATTGGGTATGGGGAGAAGAAAAAGACGCATCAAGAAGTTTGTGACCTTTTTAACATTGTTCATCCGAATACACAAATGTCCCGTTCAGTAGTGACGAAAACTTTGCGACACAAGTGGAAGAGTTTGCAATTTACCAAAAAGTGGACGGTTAAAAAGTGCAAGTAATGAAGGTGTAGCTCAAATTGTTGCTATATCTTTGGAAGAAAATCCTCACTTATCCACTACCGACCTCGCCAATATGCATGGAATTAGCCGTCGTTCAGTAGGAAGGATATTAACGCGAGAAAAATATCATCCATACAAAAGTCGCCTCGTTCAAGAACTCTCCGAAGACGACTTCGACAGACGTTTGCAATTTTGTGAAACGATGATGGATATTTGTAACCGGGAGAATAATTTTATAAGAAATATGGTGTTTTCAAACGAGGCTACATCAAAAGATTAACAACGACTCCAGAGTCGAAGTTGAATCGTCTCCAAACAGATAAGTATAATACTATACTATACCATACACTATTTATATACAGGATACTGGTTGATCATTTTAAGATATCTCTTTCTCTCAGAATAACTGTGAGGAAGAATTTCTGTACGGACAGGCAGTAATCCGGGCAATTTTACGAAATTGCCTTACTACACTTTGTTCTCCAAATACGATTTTTAATGCTTATCTGTTCATGCATAAATTTTGAGGAGAGAAAACCCCAATGAACAGACAAAATAATACAAGACCTCCTCAACAATCTTTTCGAAATAATTTATTTAAACAATAAAAACTAGCAAAAAATGATTTTTATTTGTTTTTGGCTAGTATTGAGAAAAATAATGAAGGAATCTTGATCTTGTCAGGTCTCACAGTAACTTGAGCACATCACAGTTTAATAGAAAACGATTTTAAACAAACTAATATAGGATTATTTTTAACTGTTATATTTGTCAATGGGAAAGTTGTAAAGAATTGCCTTCTAAATAAGCATTTATAGGTCCTGATAGGGCTATTTTCCGTCGAAAAAATTTGGAAAATTTGAGAAAAACTCATAACTTTGTTGTATTAAAAATTAAAAGATTAATTTTCCATAAAATGGCAGCTTATGATGTTACGATTAACTATTCTCACGATAAGTATTGCAGAATTCTAATTTAAACAATTTAGATGGATGTCTTACAAACTGTATCTTATTAACCTGGTTGCTTGCTATTAGGGTCCAAGAATTGTTCAGAGGTAGAATATTTTGAATGCGATAAGTCAATGGATTATTTATACAGTAATGAATAAATCTCATTTTATAATTTAAAATTTATGATATGTGAGGGAAATCGTCATAACTGCCGTTACTGGACTATCAATCCACAGTTATTTAGAGAGACTCGGCGACCTCTGAAGCTAAATATATGGGCAGGAATCCTAGGTGGTCATACCGTTGGACCCTTTTTCATAGAAGACACTTTAAATGGAGATAAGTATTTAGACTTAGTTGCAAATCCAAGAATAACTAAAATTTTGGAGGCAGATGATCGTCTAGTAGAAGACGAACTGGTTTTTAAGCACGACGGTGCCTCACCACATTTTGTCTTGCTAGTTAGAGAGATTCTGAGTAATCGATGTTCTAATAAATATACGAAGGCCCATCGAGTGGCCAGTAAGGTCGCCCGACATGACCCCTGCCGATTCTTCTTGGGGGGCATTTACAGACCCGCGTCAATGCTACTCCTCCTCAAGAGTCACTGGATGATTTGAGACATCGAATCCAAGAAGAATTTTTCCGACACACTCCAGATATTTTTTCCAATGTGCGCAATGAATTTGAGGCACGATTATATCACTGCCTTGCAGTGGATGGAGGCCACATCGAACATCTGTTTTAATAAAATGATTTATAATTCATTGTCAGTTTCATTTTCTTTGTCGTAATAGTAAAAAGTCTTGAAAATTATTAGCGAATTGTCTACTTTATTTATTATTCGTCATTAACCTCAGAGTAGCTGTGGTGAAGAGGGTGCAATTTAAACAGTTAGTATGGCCAAATACGAGGGCTGCCTTTTATATTTCGGGATTGGACAACCCTAGTGTTGCAATCTGACAACTGACAGCTCTATCGTAAAGTTTGACATTTTTGAGGTTATACGTACTCAGAACGTTTTGACATACGAGCGCTATGTGTTGTTTACAATAACTTAAAGGATTCATCTCGGCCAAAAAATGGAATTAAATCGTGAACATTTCCGTGCGATTATTTTTACAACTTTCGACGTGGATTAAAAAAAGTCAGCAAGAGTGCATGGATGAACTTAATTTAATTTTTGGCGATGAAACTCCATCAAGGACCACTGTTTATCGATGGTATGGTGAATTCAATCGAAGTCGTAGTTCACTCCAAGACGAATTTCGTGAAGGTCGTCCAAAAACAGTAGTTGTTCCGGAAACCATTGATGCTGTGCACGAATTGATATTGCAAGATCGTCATGTGACCTATCGTAAGATTTAGTCAACCTTACACATTAGTGGGACCAACATACATTCAATATTGCATAAACATTTGAATGTCAAAAAAAATTGTTTGCGTTGGATCCCACACAATTTGTCAATCGTTCAAAAAAGACTCGTGTCGATTGGTCGAAAGAAAAATTCAAAAATTACGATCGCGGTGCTTCAAAACGCGTTTATGACATAGTGACATGTGATGAATCGTGGATTTACGCGTATGAGCCCGAAAGTAAACAGCAGTCGACTGTATGGGTGTTTCAAGATGAGCCGAATCCAACAAAAGTTGTTCGCGCAGGAAGCACTTCCAAGCAAATGATCTCCTGTTTTTTCGGAAAAACTGGACATGTCGCAACCGTACCACTAGAACAACGCAGAACAGTCAATTCTGAGTGGTACACAACCATTTGTTTGCCAGTTGTCTTCCAAGAAATGAGGAAAACCAACCGCCGAAGACGGATCACTCTTCACCACGACAATGCGAGCTCTCACACATCGGCTCAAACAACTGCATTTTTGACCACTCAAAACATCGATTTGATTAGTCATCCGCCGTATAGTCCTGACGTCACCAAACGACTTCTTTTTATTCCCGTACGTAAAAAACAAACTGAGAGATCAACGTTTTTCGACACCTGAACAAGCGGTTGCTGCGTTCAGAATGCATGTTTTGGAGATACCTCAATCAGAGTGGAAAAAGGGCTTCGACAATTGGTTCAAACGCATGCAAAAGTGTATAGATCTTCATGGGGAATATTTAAAAAAACAATAAAGCGATTTTCGATGATTAATATTTGTTTTTGTTCTCTAATCCCGAAATATAAAAGGCAGCCCTCGTATGTCACCCTTCGTAAATCTTTTGACCCGTATTTGTGATTTTCAAAATAATGGTATTTCAGGTGGCTCGTTTTCGTTTTCAGGTGGCCCTATATAAACCATTTCTGTACCGTACAGACTTACGCACTTACGGCAAGGTTGTCAGATGTAGTCAAATTTCCAAAATCATAATGAAATAAGTTCTTGACTATACAACTCATTGTATTTCATTCTTCATACTGACAGTACTATCATCTGGAAAAATATCTGCACTGCATTATGTTACACCTGTATATTTTAAAACTTCCTATACCTACGCCTTTGTTGAATTAAAAAGTGATTATAAGAAAAAAAAGCTGTTTTTGTTTTGGATCGATTTATGTTTTATGTTCATCCTGTTGTAACTCCGAACCTACCTCTTTAAAACCAACCATAACTGACCTTCAGACAGACAAATCCGGTAGCGTTTTTTTCTTTTCAAGTTTTAATTACTATCTTTCGCCGACCATCTCATGTGGTCTCTAATTGATAACGATTATTATTCAGAAGCTTTTGAGTGCCCACAGAAGGCAATCGACGTTCGAATGGTTTGAATGCTCAGCAATCAGTTTATACCTTTTAGATAAAAATAACGTTCCCCAGGAATTATTCCTCGTTAGTAGCTAATGACGAGATAAACGAGTCGGGTTAATATATTCTTCGAAAAACGTGAAAGGCAGAGGAAAAACGACAACTGAAGGAAAAAAAATGTCGACAATACCTACGTCAGCGTAAACGGCAACTACCCTCCTAAAAAGTACAAACGACCTGCCACCGGAGATGCTAGTTGTTCGTTTCATCGATAACGTCGATTGATCGATACCTCTCTGGTGTTTGTTAGGTTCTAATGAGAACGCTGGTTCGTTAATTTTTTTTTCTTTTGATGACGAATTTTACCAGCTAAGATAAAGACTGTGCTTTTTTGGTTTGAAGTCATTTCTAGACGTAAACAACAAAAAAATTTAACTTGATTGTAGACTACAAGTCTTGGAGGAAAGAAGAGTATTCATTGCAAACGCTCGTTTACTGAAACACACCATCAGATGTGTCAGTGTTAATTGGAATTCTTCCATTATGGAAAAAACACTTAATAAATAACTGTATGAGAGAACAAATACTAAGATAGCTTAACATGTACAAAAAATATCTGTGTCTGTAAAAAAATATACTCACTGACAAAGAAATTTAAGCAATCGCAACACCCAGAAGGAGATTTTTAAATTTAATATGGTTTTGGTGAAACATATATGCTATGGTAAGGAGTAAATGATTAAAATTTTAATAAAAAATACCAAGGAGTTTAATTTCTTAGCCGACTTGACCATACAATATATGGCAGCACACTCCCTCTAGTGGGGAAAATTCACTAAGCCCCAGATATCAAAAGGATTTAGCTCTGTGGGAGCCTTGCCAGGTTTTCAGGCCCGTGGTTGGAGTCGTGGCGGCAGTTTCCCATGAATTTCCTGACCGTTCGGGCTGCCCCTAACAAGACGGCTTTTTGCATTTGTTTGTAAAGATGTTCGTCCAGACCGAGGAATTTTAAATTGTTTAATAGATGTTTTGAGACTACTTGACGTAACAATTGGTACAGTTTTTCATGTCCCACTGAGTCTTTATTTGAAATTCCTATATTTGGTTATTTTCTCAACTTGCTTGATATTTATGTTATTGTTGTTAGGAATTGCTATGTCAAATAAAGTTGTTTTCCGAGAGACTTTATCTACCAACACAATATCTGGTCTATTGTGAGCAACAGTCCGCTCAATCAGTATCGTACGGTCCCAGTACAGCTTGAAAAACAGAATCTGGTTTGTATTTATAGTATGGTAATCTCACCGACTGTGATAGTTCAAGTTTCAGTGCTAGTTCCTAGTGCAGTATTTTTGCCACAACATCGTGTCGTTCTTTATATTTAGTTGCAGCGAACGCTTGACAACATCCTGTAACATGCTGGATAGATTCAGATGTTTGGCAACCGTACCTGCATCTGTCGTTGATAATAGAAGGGTCTTTAACGATGTACTGTAGATAGTTATTAGTTGGCATTACTTGATCTTGGATTGCCAATGTAAAGCTTTCCGTTTCAGGAAACATATCATCAGAGATCAACCAGTAGTTCGACGCTGCACTATCGACATAATCTTGGTTGACGTCATTTATATGTCTTTCATGAAGGGGCTTCTCTTTCCATTTCAGCAGTTTCTGATCACTGGTCTGGTGGTGTAATTGGACATGTTGTTGTGTCAGTCGCAGTGGTGTTGAGTCATCAACCTGGCACATGACTCTGTGTAGATCAGAAAATTCTGCGACTTTCTGGAAATGACTACGCAAAATAGAAGTTTGTTGATCTAATAGTTTGCTTAGATCTGTCAATCCTCTTCCTTCTTCAGACCATGGCAAAGTTGTACGTTCGACGGAGCTCTTTGGATGGTGCTATTGAGCTTTTGTTAGTAAAACTCGAACTTTTCGTTGTAATTGTTCAATGTCAGTCTTGTACCAATTAACTATACCAAAAGAGTAACTGAGCACTGAACACGCATAGCCTGAAACAGATTTTTACTGTTTAGTTTGGTTTTCAATAGTCGTCTTACCCTTCTATAAAACTCTGTTAGGTCCTTTTTCATGGTCAAGTGATCAATACATTGAGCCTGCTTTATTCCAAGGTATTTATAAGTATGACCTTTTTATGAATTTTTTATTATTATTAGGTTTGTTAATAATGTGTTATCTATACACTCCCCAACAACTCGCCCAACATAAAGTATAGGATCCATCAGGCGATTAAGTAAGGGTGTACATACGGCTCTACTACTTCCTGAAGATAACGTTGCGGTGTCATGTTTCCTCGAACAAAAACTATAGGTGACCTCTTTCCATGTGCAATAGCACCCCATATCATAACGCCTACTGTTCGGTATACATGTCGCTCAACATGAAATTGAGGTTGACATCTTTCTCCTCAACGTCGTCTAACCCTTCATCGGCCATCATGCCCACCCAAGCTAAAACGAGATTCATCGGAGAAGACGACCTGATGTCATTCCACATTCCAATGTTGTCGTTCTCTGCATCGTTGTCTGTAATGTTGCAGTCCAAAAGACCTTATACGACGGTAAACTGTTCGGACACTTACAAGATGCCCTTGTTCTCGAAAAAAAAGTTGTCGAAAATCGGTCTCTAAACGCCATAAATCTTCGACTTCGATCTTGAACTTCATTTGTGCCCCTTCCACGTCCGCTGCCGACTCTTCATCGATTTTGGGTATTATCAAACTACGCTCGACAACATCTCATAACAGTAGTTGGAGTTTTGTTCGTGCGCTTATAGTCGCAAGATCCCAGGGCCGACAGACGTTACTTATTTTCTCAAAGATGAAATGTATTGGACAAAGTACTAGGTACTCTGAGGGTATGCATACTGGCCAGCTTGACTTGTTGGTCCCTTTCGAGGAACCAGGTACTTAGGATTGGTAAAAATTAATCTTACTTAATTCTCGGAGCTGTTTTTTATGTATGTTTCAAAGGATATGACAGAAATTAATAATCCAAATTGGCAGACCCGTAACTTTTGCCGGGCGCTTTAAAGCTCCCGATAATATAATATAACTTTACTTATATTCTCATTCCTGCATTTTATATATGATACTCAGGGAACTATTTGAATGTCTTTTGTAAACCGCCAGACCAGTTTCATTGGTCAAACAGCCCACCAGACAAACTTTTAAGGTCGCTTTCTTTGGTAGATCAGTACCTTCTATACCCTCAATTGAGTGATCTGTGAAGTTGCTGTTCGGGGAATGGTTACTGCTCCACCTGCTATGCCAGCTCAGATTGACATCGAAACGATTGTTCCACCTCTTTCCCAGAAAGGAGTTCTGGACTTGACCCTCTTGGGACACATAAGTCGTGAATTGGCAGTTGTGGTTTAACCATGATTTTATTATATCGTAGATTGGCTGGCTGGATGCTCAAGAGGACAGGAAGCCAATGGGTATTGATGGACTACAGTAAACCCGAAATGATTCTCATAACTTCTTATCGACCAAGTTTGTATGCTTTCTAGCAGCTCACATAGGTGCACAGTACTCCATTGTTGAGAACAGTTCTCAGACCCTTCCAAAGGTTTTTCGCTAGTTTGCTTATAGTGCCTACTCGAGTTCTAATCTTCACTACTGTTTTGACAAGGTGAGGTTTATAGGAGACCTGTCAAGAGTGATTCCGAGATATGTGTGTAATTTTTGCAGAATTACTAGGTTGTTACAGAACATATCTAAAATTATGGTTGTTATTCCTCTGAAAGCATCCCGTCTTAGTTTTGGTAGGGTTGGGTTTAAATAGCCAGGACTTGGAATAGTTTTTCAGAGCTAGGCTGTCCCCATTGAACGTTATTTTAGTTCCAATATCCAGACAATAGATCAGTATCGTCTGCATATTGGAACTTAAGGCTCTTGTGTTTCCATGATGTACACGATGAAAAGGATCTGGGCAAAAAGCGATCTTTACGGAGTGCGCTAATTTAGTATGAGATGTTTATTTCTCCCCTACGGTTGACTTCCACCACGCAGTAACTCAATATGTCCCATATGAGTATGAATTAAAAATACCGTAATTCAGGGTGAACCATTAATAAAAGCCATTTCATGAGATGACCAAAACAATTTTATGCATGATATGAATATTCATTTGAACGCCCATTTTCATAAAAGGCTTCAACCACCTTAACGTGCTGCTCAATGTTGCATTTGCCAACGATTGAATGTTAGAAATGTCTCAAGAAATGTCAAACCAAAGTAGACATTTAAGTGTGGTTCACAACTAAAGGGGGATTTGTATTTGTCTGGTGTGTCGTGACGTGACGCCTCAGAACGGTATCGGTTTCATCCATTTTGTATTATCCTGTTTATATTAGTAATATTCAATGTGCCGTGTCCAATCAAATGCGATCTCGATCTGCATCAGAGCGACTGGGCCTTAGAACATAAAATATTTAGTGTTTTGTGGATAGAGATAATACCTAAAGATAGACTGTGTGAGGTATGGGCATTTGTACAAGTGGAATCATCGGTGGATGAGAGAAAAGGGAAACTGAGTGGACTTAATTGACTGTCTAGAGTGGCAAGCAAGAGCTATACGTTTCTTGACTGACTTAAACAATCACATAATTTTGAGCTTCTTTTATGTGCATTTCGTTCTTCTCGAGGACTAACGTACTCTATACTTAAGTATTATCTGTATGGTTGTGAGGTTTTGACTGAAGCCGCCAGGGCAGGTGATATAAATGTGAACACTAACCATGACGTCAGAGAGCATCACGACACGACACGTCAGACAAATATAAATCTTCCTTAACACCGGCCTTTAAGACTGATTCACTCTGTTATAACAGCCCCCCCCCCCCATTGATGTACATTTCTTAGAAGGAATTAATCTGGTTTACAAATTGAAAAATCGATATTAAAATAAACAAAGATTTGATAATAATTTGACCTAGAGTTTAAATGACTAGAATTTTATGTTACATTCGCGTGTGAAGACGATAGGGGATATTGTAAATTCCCCTAACTCTGGCCATATTCCTAGTAGTTTGGTTTTGTCTCTATATGTTAATAAGTTTATTGTTAGCCTTTCGCGTAATAAAGCATCGCTATTTTGTAATATACTCCTGATTTTCAGGTTTGTTTTCACCATCTATCTACGTCGTATTAATCGTGTGTTTTTTTTTTCATTCAAAAGTCGGAAATGAGTAATAAAACAACTGCAATAAAAATTATTGATATTGTACTTACACCGAAGTGTTAAATAACGGACAAACAATTCTTGGTATTGTAATTTTTGTGTCTAATACAATCAATATATTGTCTCTGTCAACAGGAGATGGCTCTCCCTGTACAAGATATCCCCCACGGTCTGTTGTCTTTCGACTTTTTAATACTTCTTAATATTTACCTATCTATACGATGTCCAGTCGGCGAGCAAAGGATACGGCTGTCTCTCTCGGTCGCGACCGACCGATTTCCACGTCGTTTGGCATTGGGCGGCACCATCAAAGCGATCCAGTCATCAAACGTTCGCGCGCCGCCACAGCTTGCTTGATCTGGCGGCACGGCGTCTTTTTTCAACCGGCCATCTATCTGTCTCGCTCCCTTCTCTCTTTGTGGACTCGAAAAATTATTATGAACTCGCTTTGATGAAGCCAAAGCCAAGAACCGAACTGCTCTGCCACACTACGACACCGTTCGCTACCACCGCGACATTTGTTGTACGAGATTTTTTTATACTTTTAATTCTTTTTCGTGGTGGTTTCTTTTTATTGTTTTCAAGTCTTTGCTGCCGAGGCTTCAAAGTTTCTACTTTTTTGTTATTATCGTCATCCTCTGGTTAGGTATTGTTCGGTGTTTGTAGAAGGCGATTGCTTTGTCCTCTTTTATTTCGGAGACCTTTGACACTAAAGTATTTTTGATACATTTTTACCGACATTGTAGGTGTTCAGATGAAAGCAGTTACAACTTAAACAGTCTAGGAACTATGTATAGTCATTTGGTGTTTAGTGTACGATTTGCTAAATAATTAGCTCCGTCAAGGTAGAACCATAAAATCGGTTGAAGCTAAAATATATTTATTATTATTTCCTTAGACTTGTTTCTAACAGTAAAAAAGAAATTAAAAGTAAATACTTAATTGTGTATATTGCTTGACACTCAGGTGAAAAATTAGCATAGACTTTTGTTGCGGCTAGGAAGTTATTACTCAATGCCCAGAAAATTAAACTGAAAATTGACCAAACGGTGAAATCGGCTTAGATATGCAAGGTGTTTTATAGAAGGTTTGCCAAACATGGAGGGCGAATAGGTTAGCTCATGTGCGATATTATGTAGCCCATATAACATCTAGATGGCTTACGGTTTTTTTTTCAGTTTTTTTTTCTTAATTTTCACGTTTTTACATATAAACTTTTGTATTTTTTTTATTTTTCACTGTATCTCCATCAAATAAACTCTTGTCTAATCCATGATGTTTGTGTGCTCTTCTGAATTAGATATTTGACACAAATAATTGGTTGAAAAAATGATGAGTCCACAAATGGCGAGGTTCCATATAAATCTCATTTAGTTAAATAATTTAATACATTACAAAAAAAATTAAGAAGCACATCAAGAACTTCGAATGCTTACAAAAACTTCTCTACTTCAACCCCTTACCAACGTTTTATCCTTTACAGTGAAAAATAAAAAAGTTTATATGAAAAACTGGGAATTAAGAAAAAAAATTAAATTGAAAAAACAAAAACTGTAAGCTATTTAGATGTTTTATGGGCATCATAATATGGCAGATGAGCCCACCAATCGGCCCTGTAAGTTTAGCGAAGCTTCTACAAAACACCCTGTATACTTCATCATTCATAACTTTTCCGGTAAGTTAAGAGAATTTTGCCGACTGAAAATACACTATTTTATGCACAAAAATCCCGAAAATTAAAAACCGAAAATCGATCGAACAGTTAAATCGGCTCAGATATATATTGTAGTACGAGGATGAATCAAATATGAACCGAACTTTTGTTTTAAAAATTTTATTGGTACGATCAATACAAATTTTAAAACATATTATTTTTCTACATAGTCTCCTCTCTTATGTATACATTTTTCCCACCGAATCGGAAGTTTTTTAATACCTTTCTCAAAGAATGAAACTGGTCGTGTTGATAACCAATTGCGCACAAACGTTTCTACACCATCGTTGTCCTCAAAGTGGTGGCCTCCCAGTTCTTCTTTAAGTGGTCCAAACATGTGGTAGTCACATGGCGACAAATCAGGACTGTAAGGCGGGTGTTCAAGGGTTTCCCAATGCATTTTGTTCAATTTTCCTTGAGTCAATGCAGCTAGCTGTATGTGGCCGAGCGTTGTCATGCAACAGCATCACACTTCGGATAGACATATCCCGCCTCTTTTGCCGATAGGCAAGTTTCACTTGTTGGAGTAGTTCGCAGTAATACTCAGCATTAATTGTACGGCGCTTGTGCAGAAAATCGATCAGCAGTACGCCTTCAATCAGCTCACGAATTGCGTAGATATTCGCCTCATTGATGCTTGTCGTGGGACGGCGTGCATGAAGCTCATTTTCCACTGTCTCTCGGCCATCTGAAAACTTTTTGTGCCAGTCGTACACTTGGGTTCTTGAAAGTGTTTCATTGCCGAACTGTGCAGATAGTCGACGCAAAATTTCAGATGGTCTAACGCCCTCCCGCGCCAAAAATTTGATAACAACACGTTGCACAACAGACGTATGCACCTCTTGCTCTGACATGATGCTACTAACAGCGCGTCGACTACGCCTCGCCAAACCGACGAACTCCCCTCTTCTTAACATCCCTACCTAACATATATCGAGACGTCACGCCACTCGAATTACCTACAGGGCGAGAAACAGAAAAGTCCGGTTCATATTTGATTTATCCTCGTATTATTAATACTAACTTGACACGGGCATATTTTCAGGAGGGAATTTTTGCTGACTGAATAGGTACTATTCTAAACACAGAGTCAGCAAAATGAAAACTGAACAGTTTGAACGGTTCAGATATAGTTACTCTGTTCATGCTTGACACGAACACACTTTTACGAGTACATGTGAAAGTTTTTTTTGCCTGTAAAAAATAATTTTAAAATAAAAAAATTATGTATCGATTGGCAAAAAGAGATCTTCAAAAAGAGGTATCACATGATATCCCTTTGTATTTAAACTTGTAGACGTGATATTTATATTTAGGGTGACCGATACGTGTAAACTGGGTCCCGGTAAATATAAATTAACGTGATTTTTTAAAGTCTTCTTTTAAAGATATTTTAAAAGTTAAGTTGGGTGGCTAGGTTTGAAATAAAAGCCCTGTATATATATTCTGCCTGTTCATTGTGATTTCTCTCTTCCCTTCTGTTTTGTAAGTGATAATTACTTGAAATTACAAATTTCAAATAATTATAAAGAGGAAGTATAAAACAATTTCGAAAAATTGTCCGAACTACTGGTTGTTATTTAGAGAAAGTATTCGTTGCAGATGTTCTGAGAGAACTCTACAACTCTACAACATGATCAACCAGTCTGCCTGTGTACAGATAGGTGTATTGTATATTCTTTATACACATCTGTCATGGAGACGTTTCAACTTCGTGTCACATGTTCAAAATTTCTTTCGCCCAGATCGTCTGTGAGGAAGACCATCTGTAAAGAAAAACCAGCAACGCGGATTTTTTGAAATGGCTAAACTGCAGTTTTTCTGATACAGAAAAGAAATGAGAAGAAAACAGTGAACAGGCATAATAATCAAGGTCTTCCATAAGCACTTTCTATACCTCCATTGTATCATTTCGGCGTTATAGCTTAGTTGTAGAATTTAGTGTATATTGTTTGTCAATATTAAAATATATTTTATCTTCTTTTAGGTGAGAACCAACATCATCGTTATTCTATCTGGTAAGATCACGTAGACATAGCAACTATGTAATATAGAAGATCTAGTATTTTGGCGTCATTTGATAGAAAGGAATTTTGACCAGTTTATTTGCCTCTTAATATCAGGCTACTAACTGGAGACATATGGTATTGACCTTTTTGCCACGGCCATCGTTGAGCCTCAAATGATGCGAACAGCATTGTCATTGAAAAACTTAGTCGGTAAATTCACCACTTCCCCGAGGTATTAATCATTGGGATGTAGATTTATGGAAGCCTTTGCTAAATTTCACGCCACTCATGGATCAAATTATCTATGAACTTGATGCTGAAAAAGATGTTGGTCGAAAATGTTTGAAATGGTTAAACATACATTGTCATAATATTGTCGAACCTGAGTTCATTACTCAGCACCAGAACATTCGAACTAGCTCTGTAAGTAAGGTACGAAAGTTAGTTGTTTCACAAAAGAATCCTTTTCAACTATGACACCTAGATAGTTTCCTCTCTGCATGTCTTCGAAACATCTCGATCTCAACTTGGCCTTGAGTTTGGATAAACCCTACAGTTTATTCAAATTATGTAGCTTTTGATGTTGGCATTCATCTAATTTGGTGTTTTTCTTTTATTTTATTACTGGTCTGTCTGGTTCAGAATGTTTTTAAAAATTTCTTGACATGGAATTTAAAAAATGAAATTAGAAAAGATTGACCTGAGGTGATTTTATTTTAAGTTTCAGACCAAGCAGAACTATGTATGCTCACGTAGGTATAACTATTTCAATACAAAATCGATAATGAACCGATTTAGTCATTTTGCATAGGGTTTACTCTATAAGGTGGTTATATCTTAATTTCATTGGTGTTGGACCTTGAACTTCGAAGAACGGAACTACTTATCGGTAAAGAGCAGGGATGAATAGATGGAAATTATCTCAATTCCATAGGTAGTCTAATAGTATTTTACTATAATAGTAAATATACATTGAAACCATTCTTTTCTAAGTAACGTTTCTTCATCTTCCATTTCCTCATTTGCATAGCGTCCTTAATAGCCCCACCATGTATATATAATATATTTTTTTTGCTTTGGAGGCGGTTTTTTTTTAACGTATTAACATAAATTAAATAAATAATCAAGAAAAAACAAAAA
Source organism: Octodonta nipae (assembly GCA_034190945.1). NCBI lineage: Eukaryota > Metazoa > Arthropoda > Insecta > Coleoptera > Chrysomelidae > Octodonta > Octodonta nipae. The sequence continues at coordinate 124,925,299 of CM067220.1, read as the reverse complement.
CGGATTTAAAAACACAGAAGTAACTGAACTAAAATTGAAATATTAATATTTTCTGCATCAATTAAATATTGTTTCTGAAATCCGTGCCAAGTTAAGGTGAAAAATGAGTTCTACGTGGCAACAGCCACAGCCGAATTCTATCGATACAATTCACACGACATATAAGCTGCTGGACTGTCCTTTTTATAATCAATTTAGAAAATACTCGAAATGCCAGAATTATTCGTTTTCTTGAAGAACGTTCCTATCTTCAAGAAATTTCTCGAGGTCGATGCTTTTTGTGTCCATCGAAACTTCAGGAGAGTCTCTTTGTGGTATGTTGTTTTGTTTTTGTCGAAATGATTAAATTTTATAGCACTATTTATAGAACAATTTTGGACATATAGCATAGGTAGATGCAGTTTTCAATTGTAATAAACTTTGTTAACAAATAAACTTCTTTTTTTAAGCAAAATTCATATTTTTTTGACAAACCTTGTATATAGTTGAAAAAGTGACATGTAATTATTATTACCCTATACGTTTCTGACCATGCATTATTTTTTGAAGAATAACTTCTTGTAAATTGTTCATTTGATTCCAACTTACGAAGACATACTGTATTGTTATAAAAATTTACCCAGTCCGTCCCTGGCCAAAGAACATAAAAACATTAATTTCTAGAGTCTTCAAGATGAGCAAGAACTATCCTCGTCGCTGGGCAGCAAAAGCTAGAACCACTAGAAAATTCTTCATACGCTATATAAAGCGATAATAATTTCAGTATTTAATTAGTAGAGCGTATCCTTTGTTATGATTTCGATGTTATTGTATTAGAATCAGCTGTTGAGAATATTTGATGTTTACGTGCGAATAAAAGTTTAGGAAAGTTAATATTTAAAATTAATTAATTGAACCCACGAAGTTTATAACAGTATATATATAGAGACGAATTGAGAACCGACATCATGAAATATTTTGATCTAATTCCAATCTGTTTTCAAATTATTACTCTTTAGGTTCGAACAGATACGTTTGCTTTCTTTACGAATATTGCCTTCGACAAAGGTTAATATAGAATAACAATACTCTCTTCGAGGTGTCATTCCTTTGTACGCAAGACAATATATATTATTTATCAATATAATACATATTGTTTCTGGTTAGGGAAACCTTCATCAGTTGCGCTTCCCACAATTGAATGTCCTCTCGAACACTTCTTTATGCATTTGATGCATTTCGTTAAATTTGAAGACGCGAGATGTAAGACCGACATCTAGGATTTTCGAGAGAATCAGTACACAGAGGTTCCGAATCTGGAGCCGTTCCGTGTAATTGCTGTTCTCTCTCAACTCCTAGGACAGAATATCAGGATACATTTTTTTTTCAGGTTACTTCACCTGTCAGAGATATTGAATACTCTCTTCGAGGAATGACACCTCGAAGGGAGTATTCAATATCTCTGACAGGTGAAGTAACCTGAAAAAAAATGTATCGTGATATTCTGTCTTAGGAGTTGAGAGAGAACAGCAATTACACGAAACGGCTCCAGATTCGGAACCTCTGTGTACTGATTCTCTCGAAAATCCTAGATGTCGGTCTTACATCTCGCGTCTTCAAATAGAATAACAAGTTTGTGGAGAGTTTCTAATAACGGTATAAGCTATATTGTTGAAAAATATACAGGGTGTTCCTAAATTGGAGGTACAAACGAAAAGGGGAGATTCCTGGAATAGTTTTAGGAAGAAAAAGTCTCATAAACATGGGTCCGCAAACGTTTCGTTTTCAAGATACAGAGTGTTAAAGTTTGAATTTTTTTCAAGTTTTTTCTCATAGTATCTGACTTCACAAGATATTCAAATGAAATTTGACATAGATATTACAATTAAGAGTTTACACCTTGTGACATGCCAATTTCGATTGCAAATCTACAGGGTGATATTTTTTCGGGAACACTGTCCACTGTTGTCCTTCAGAACTTTTTTTGGTGAGCCACTGGTACTTTCAAAAATTGTAAAGCAAAGCTTTGTTGTTATACCAAACTTTATGTTCTCTTGTAGTTTTGTCGTATGTACTACCGGTTTCGAGAAAAAACATTTCAATGATTCTCTTGAAATCCTCAGAAAATTCCGAATTGTCATAGAAATCTAGTTACCTACCTAGTAGGCTGTGGTGAATGAATAAATTTATTGTTAGTTTTGACACATCAAATTAAACTCCTGTGTTTTGAAAATTAAAGATTGTTGCATTTTAATATCAAAACATGCCGAATTTTACGAATTCCGAAATGGTTGACATGCATTTCATGTATGGTCTTGCAAATGGTAATTCAAGAGAAGCTAAGCGTCTTTACATGGAACGCTATCCCAATAGAGTGATGCCTGGTCATCGGATGTTCTCTAATATTTACAGGCGTCTTTCAGAAACTGGATGTTTTTCTGCGAAAAATATTAATGCAGGTAGACCACGAAGTGTGAGAACACCACGACTCGAAGAGGCAGTGCTGAACGAAATAGAAGAACATCCAGGAACCAGTACAAGAAAAATTAGTGTTACCTTAAATACAAGTCATCAAGTTGTTTGGCGGATCTTGCGGGATTCTTTGCTCTGTCCTTATCACATTCAGGGGGTGCAGGCGCTCTTGCCTCGAGATTGTCATCCAAGAATTATTTTTTGTCAGTGGTACCTCAACAGACGATTAAACACTCCTCATTTTGATTGCCAAATCCTATTCACTGATGAAGCCTGTTTCTCAAGGACTTCAATCATAAATTTTCATAATGAACACATATGGGCTGAGGAGAATCCACATGATATTGCAGAAGCTTATTTACAAGAGGAACTTTCATTAAATGTGTGGGGTGGTAATATTGGCGATTATTTGATTGGTCCTTTCTTCTTGCCAGGGCGACTTACTGGTCAATCATACAGACATTTTTTAGAGAACGATTTGCCCTTGTTATTGGATGATATACCTCTTATGATGCGACGTGAAATGTGGTTTATGCACGACGGTGCTCCTGCTCATTTTTCACTTTTGGCTAGGGAGTATTTGAACGAAAATTATGTAAACAGGTGGATTGGATGAGGTGGACATCAGCCATGGCCCGCCAGATCCCCAGATTTAAATAGTTTAGATTTCTTTCTGTGGGGCCATCTGAAATCTCTAGTGTACATAACGCCAGTGAATACCGTAGACGAACTGAGAAATCGTATAATAGGCGGGTTTGATACAATTAGGAATACTCCAGGAGTGTTTGAAAGAGTTCGATCGTCTATGAGAAGATAAACAGAAGCTTGTATAAGGGTTGGGGGAGGACATTTTCAACAATTGCTGTAGTTTAGTTCCTTTGTTGTTATTTAGTTTTTTTATTATGATTAATTTTTGAGTTGTACGTTTCTTGCAGTAATACATTTTTTTTGATGATTATACCAGTTTATCGAATCTTTAAGAATCATTGCTAGTTTAATAATTCAAATTTTTTTTCTCGAAATCGGTAGTAGATACGACAAAACTACAAGAGAACATAAAGTTTGCTATAACAACAAAGCTTTTCTTTACAATTTTTGAATGTACCAGTGGCTCACCAAAAAAAAAGTTCTGAAGGACAACAGTGGACAGTGTTCCCGAAAAAATATCACCCTGCAGATTTGCAATCGAAATTGGCATGTCACAAAGTGTCAACTCTTAATTTTAATATCTATGCCAAATTTCATTTGAATATCTTGTGAAGTGCAGATACTATGAGAAAAAAACTTGAAAAAAATTGAAACTTTAACACTCTGTATCTTGAAAACGAAACGTTTGCGGACCCATGTTTATGGGACTTTTTCTTCCTAAAGCTATTCAAGGAATCTCCCCTTTTCGTTTGTATCTCCAATTTACGAACACCCTGAATATTTGGAATACACATAAAAACAAAAAAAAATCATATACAAACGAATTGCGAACCTCTTCTTTTTCTGAAGTCTGTTAAAACTAACAATAACGTTCGTGTTTTGTGGTCATCGTGATTGAAAAAGAACGCTATAATAGGAAAAAAACGGTATACTATTTGTACATCAAAGAAATAACAGAACACTTGCTTCCATTTTATGAAAAGTGCAGGTGCAGACTGAAGACAAAGCGTAGGCGAATGGTGATCTTGATTAGACGATGTGTTTTACCATCGTTCTAAATTACAAATGCCATTATAACTCGGCGCGAACCTTTGATGAACGTTTTTTTTTCATTCCATTTTTCATTTTATTTGTCGGAATAGACAAACACAAAACGTTTTGTTTTAAAATTAGATCGCTGCGTGTAATTCGTCTGTTACATTTTAAATTACACACATTCTGCGTACGTGATATTATAATGGCGGTGCAGCCAACACGAGAGAGTGAAGTTTTTGATGTTGATTATCGGTCGGTGGTGCCTGGCAGCGGTGTTTCTTTATTTGAATGACAGGTTTTAATTCGAGCCGCAGCTTTAATTAAGTGAATCTGTGAGAATTGAATAGCACTCACTTGAAAAGTTAATTTGGTTTTATGTGGAGGGCTTTTTTTGTACAAAGTTTAAAATTTTTATGGTGAAGTTACTAGAGGCCAAATTACTTTTACATTACGAAAAAATGTACATTATTTTGAAAATCTCAATAACACGGCAAAAGATTGACGAATACCCCAGTCAATAGAGATTTTTAAGTGACATAAAATTCAACAGCAAGCCGCTTATGCCATCACATTAGTAATAGTTAATAGAAAATAAAAACCCATAAAAATGTGATTTTCTTTTGTTTTTTGCTTGTGTGCTTTTCTCGGTGGAAAATAGCCCTATCAGGATCTATAAAAGCTTATTTCGAAGGCGTTCCAATTCTCTACAATTTTCCCATTGACAAGAACAAGATTCCTTCATTATTTTTCTCAATATAAGCCAAAAATCCATATTTTTTTATCAAATTTTTATTGTTTAAATAAATTATGTTTACGAATTTCCTGTTCCAATCATGTAAAATGTCACCTATGTACTAATACTGAAGCGATGGCATCGGCCCTTTACTGTTGAATTTTATGTCCCAAAATGCCTTCTATTTTGCTCTATTTATTGACTGATTTATAATCGCAATGTACCTTGTAGCCAATCTAGAGCAGCTTGGAAATTTATAAGAACATTGAAGTCAAATAAAAATGAGAAAGTAACAATTGTCCTATTGGCCAAGAAACATGGAAAAACTATCATAAAACTTTATTGACAGCAGAACGAAGAGAATTTGAAAATGTTACGTACGACCTTCAGATATGTCGGACAAAATGTGATCCATTTACAACAGAACAAATAAAAAAGAAATTATCAAGAATGAAAAACAACAAATCACCAGGCCCAGGAGGTATACCTGTGGAATTATTTAAATTTGCCCCGGATGTAGTATTGGAAAATCTAACAGTAATATTTAACAAATGCTTGTATGGGGAAGAGATACCATCCGAATTGAAAACTGCCAGTTCGGTATACAAAAAAAAGGAAATAAATATGACTGTACAAACTACAGAGGACTTAGTGTTATAGCTTCCGCAGGTAGACTCTACGGCAGAGTACTACGAGATCGGATAGAAAGTCAACTTGAAGATTGGGAGGAACAAAGTGGCTTCAGACCAGGAAGATCATGTATTGATAATCTGTTTTGTATAAAACAACTGATTGAGAAATCATTAGCATATGGAAGTCAATTGCATGTAGTATTTATCGTTTTAAGAAAGGCCTATGATAGTGTGCTTGTAAATAAACTGGGGGAAGCTTTGGCAAAGAACGAAATACACCCACAGTACATAAATGCAGTGAAAAACTTTTATCAAGGAAATATCAGTTGTATCAAGACGCGACAATCATACTCAGAATATTTTCAAGTTAATAAAGGTCTAAGGCAAGGATGTTGCCTCTCATCAATACTCTTCAAAATTTCCATAAACACAGCTTTGAAACAATGGTTAAAAAAATGTAGTAGAATGGGATTACAACTTGGTGAAAGTTACATAACTACTTTATTATTTGCACACGAAAACTTCTTAGCAGAAGATGTTGACGATATGACATATATGATTTGAAGATTCGTGGAAGAATATTATAAATGGGGTCTTGAATTAAATACAGAAAAAACAGAATATATGACAATAGGAGCGTCCAAGAAGACTTAAACATAGATGGCAAAATTATAAGAAATACCAAGAATATGAATGCCTGGGAGTTACATTGACGGAAATGACGAAAAAGAGATATTACAAAAAATAGGTAGAGGGAGAACCATCACAAGCCAGGTAAACTCAATATTATGGAGTAAAGATGTTCGGGAAAAAACCAAAAAAAATATTATTCACAGTTACCTATGGCTCAGAAGTCTGGACAAGAAATAAGAGATTGCAAAACAGAGTTAATGCTATCGAAAATAATTTTTGGCGGAGGTGCTGTAGGCTAACACTACAGGACTATGTACGAACAGATAGAATCAAACAGATGATGTAGATAGAAACAACATTAACAAATACTATTGAGAAAATACAACTTTCTTGGTACGGACACATGAGACGAATGAGCAATGAGCGATTACCGAGGAAGACTTGGGAATGGGTACCAAAAAGAAGAAGAAAGAAAGGAAGACCAAAGAAGTCTTGGAAAAAAGGAATTGATATAGCCATGAGTTGAAGAGATATTGATATAGACTCCTGGCAAAATAAAAATGGCGTTCGTATTATATTATATTATATATATATATATATATATATATATATATATATATATATATATAGCGACTGTGGTCAGCCTTGGCCGTTTATCGCAATATATATATTATATATATATTAGGTGGTTCCGGGAATTCATCGCCTAGTTGATAACTGATCCCTGAGTACTGAGTATTCGAGTAACTAGAAGCGAAAGCAGAAGGCTACGATACGCGGATGAATTCCCGGAAACCACCTATATATATATAATATATATATATATATATATATATATATATATATATATATATATATATATATATATATATATATATATATATATCTTGTAGCTTTTGTGACTTATATCTATAGGTGGGAGGGTCGATGAAACTGTGAGACATCGTGCCAAAGGGAGGGGGGTGTCTTAAATTCAAAATTGAGTGACACGTGTTTTTTTTTTTGAACGGCCCCTCAACAACAATCGACAATTTGTTGTCGACATAGTGTAGAAGAGCATGAAGTTCCTATTGGTTGGTTGCTTTTTCACTTTAATAACATTTTATTACAGTAAATACAGCATAAACACTTATTCATACAACTGCCAGATTATGTAACCTGGAAAAAATATATGGATCAATTATTGTCGCTTCCAAGGACTCTTCAATTCCGTTTGTTGATCTGGATCAGAATGAAAACCCATTTTATACATTTTGATACGGTTAATTGCTTCTGATAAACCGATATCAATGGAGGTTTAGTTCTCAAACTATTATTCATCATCATGTGTACACTTCACCAACTAGAAATTAGATAACAAAAATCAAAAAAGAAGAGTATGTAATGAATTTTCCTAGCAAACAGGTGTCGAGATTAATGCTAGATTTGATGTGTCCGTAAATAAACTGTTACAGCATGAGTTATTATTACGTCGAAAACATATCCAGACGGTACCCGATAAAAGAATTACACTTCGTTGTGTGTCGGCGTTTCGTGTGCGCCGCTTTGATGTTATTTATTTAACGTAGCGCCGCGAACTCAATGAAGGGACCGCTCGCGAGCTCTCTCGTTAAACGATTCGACCTTGGCGATCATAGTTTACAACCCGAGCCTAATCGAATGCATTTCGAATTCGATATCTTTATTGCCTGCGGTGGAAAAAAATATGTGCTAAATTTAAATTATTACATATTACGTTGCATTCGACGGTTGTGTTCTATCAAATTTATGATTTGTTGGAAATATTTCGTCTTTAGGACGGAAAAATGCCACACAAGATTTGTCCTTATCGTTGCACGATGGTGCTCGTATTTTTTTTAACCGACTTCAAAAAGAAGTTCTCAAATCGTCTGTATCTATGATTTTATATATGTTCAGCGATTATTCGCAAACGGCTCAAGGAATTTCGATCGTTTATCCGGGACCCTGTTCCGGGGAATCACGAAGTACTCCCATATTTTTTTCAATAAGATAGCTGGTACCGTTTCATAGAAAATGGTGAAAAACTTTTTTTACAGACTTTCTTATACAGTAAGTTTTGGTGGAGTCGCTGGTATTAAAAATGTGGAAATTTTTCTATTCGGAACATGGAATAAATTAAAAAGAAATTGGATTATTTCCGGGATGTCCCGAAATGGTCCAATAGTTTTTTCAATTGCATAGCTTGTACAGTTCTTTAAAAAATCTGGAAAAAGATTTTACCGACTTTCTTATACAGTAAACTTTGGTGGAGTCACTGGTATCTAAAATATGGAAAAAATGTCAGTTTGCAACATGGGGTAAATTGTGAATAAATTGAATTAATCTAAATAAATGTCAGTTAATCAACTTGAAAGTGAGGATTTTCAATTAGTCTGTATATACAGTATGTATTCATAAATCAATTTAACAATAATTCTAAGAGAAAAAGTTATTCTTCATAAACAGATTTGCATGGTCTAAAACGTACACTGTAATCGTTCCATGGCACTTTTTTAACTGTAGACAAGGTTTGTCATCAAACAGGAATTTTGATTAAAAGTGATATGTTATGTTAATTTCTAAAGTTATTATCAAATAGAATTAATTAGAATTTAAAACTGCATCTACTTATGCCATTGCACTAAACATTGTATAATCAGTATTTATGTAACTTTTCCAACTGTATAGTAGGTTTCAAAAAATATATCAATTATGTTTATTTTTTTATAAAATCTCAAATTGTAATCAAACAAAGTTTATTAGAATTGCAAACTGCATCCAATTGTGCTGTTTTATTAAAATTGTAATAAATTGAAAGTTGATTGGAAATAAATCGAAATAAATCTCAGTTAATCAACTTCAAGGGAGGTTCTGAGTTGGGTTCTATATACAGTCTGTCTTCATAAGTTGGATTCAAACGGAAAACGTATGAATATTATTTAGAGAAAAAGTTATTCTTATGTCACGTGTTCAGCTGTTGATATTTTCTTTATTGGTTTTTATTATTTAGTTATTATATTGAGTTGAATGTTTCAGAATTGGCTGGGGAAGGGGTGTCCCGTGTCAGTTAATTTTTTTTGTAATTGTTTGAGATTATTTTGGAATGTTCTTGTTTTGATCGAGGCATTGAAATTTATACATAATGAATAAACTACGTATAGTCTGACATTGATTTTCTCCAAAATAAATAGCTTTAAAAAAAATCATCGATTTCAATGCATAGTAACAATGATGGCACTAAAAAGTAAAAATAATTCAGTTATTGGATATTTAAAACGAAAGATATTATATGTTCTATAAGACTGCGTTTGAAGTTGATGCCAACCCTAAGAAATGCATATATTTTACATTGGAATATAAACAGCTTTATAAATTAAACTGTTATTAATTAATAAAGCTGTTTATACCCTATGTATGTTACACACATATTTTTCAGACTTGGCACCAACTTCAAACGCAGTCTTAAAGAACATATAATATCTTTCGTTTTAAATATCCAATAATTGAATTATTTTTTTCATTTTACTGTCATTATTGTTACTATGCATTGAAGTTTTTTTTCAAAAAGCTATTTATTTTGTGCTTTTTAGTGATATAATGGAGTAACTAGATGCATGTTTCAATTGTTACTAAGTTTGTTTTGTAACAATGTTTTTATAGACAAAACATGGGTACTTTTAGTATTAGACAAAATTCAATTTTTTTGACGAGTCTCGAATAAAACTGAAAAAACTGACATGTGACAATTTTGTTATAGATTCCGGATCACGCAGATCATTCTATGAAATATTAATATATTAATATTTGGGTAACAGATTTTCACTCGCAAATCAAGGTTTCGAAAAAAATGTGGATACGTATTTGTAAATATGTCATGTAGGTACATAATTTATCCTGAGACTAAATGATTCAGTTTTATTTCAATTCTTTAACATTTATTGAAACACTCTTTACAATAATTCCTCTTCAATCTCTCTCTATAAGCTTATGGACTCAATTTTGTGAACCACCTTGTAGGGGGCCCAATAAAACTTTTTTTTTTCTAATTTTTTTAATCACCCTGTATAACTACAATTCTTCTCCAGCCTATATTGCAACCACCCTGTATATGCAACTGCCTGGGGTACAAATATAGCAATTTTGTTCTAACATTTTTTTAAATCAAGCTGCATGACTATAATTATAATCCAGCATATACGTCACCAACCTGTATATGAATCTGCCAATAGCCACTCAATTTAACATTTTTTTAACCACCCTGTTAAACTATAATTCCACTCTATCCTATACTCCAACCATTCTGTATTTGTAACTCCTAAAGCGCTACCCTACAGGTGTTCTATTACCATTTTTTTGTATAACATATGTTCTATTCCACCCTATCTTTCAACTATCATACGTAATCAACTGCTTGTGAGTTTCACGCATAATTTTTTTACCCACTCCTCCGTTTATGCAAATGCGTATATGCCACATAACATTTCATTTAGTTTCTAACGTATTTTAACCATCTTATAATTATAATTCTAAAACGGCTTATATTTCACCGATTTTTTGTAAGCATATAAAACTGCTTTTTGGCTACATATAACATTTTTTAACTTGTATAATGGATAACGATAAACTTGTATAACGATGGTAATGGCAGGAAATGATAGCGACACACCTGCATGTGTGCCTCAAATTAACATGTGACTCCTAAGCTTTTACCCATCTTAAAATCGGCAGCTTTTTATTTGTTAAAACGTTAATTTATAACCAGTTTCGATATTGCCAAAAGACATGGTAGATCCTTCACTCTTAAGGAAAATGCATCTTTTTGACAAACCTCGTATACAGTTATTGATAAAAGTAACGTGTGATTTCGTTTTAAGTTTCAAGACTGCAGTTTTTTTATGATGACTAACTTATTATTTTCTAAATAAGAAAATTTTCGATACTATTCTAACTTAAGTGCACCCTATATACAGTGTGTCCGGTTATGGACCAGCGATAATCTAAATACATGTAAAGCAACTATTTTAATACACAAATACACCATATACTAGGGCTCAATCCCTACCCCACCATATGGCAGCCATTTTTTTTTTGATGACATTCTCTACGTGTGAACAAAAGCGTTCATATCTCTTAAAGTTTCGGTCTTACTCAGATAATAATAAAAATAGGCTTATTCGACGGACAATAATACTGTCTATCAACAACATTTCAAAACAAAGTGTTAACGTTTTCATAACTTTTGAAAAAAAGATGAAATGCAAAAAAAAGGGTCAAAAAATTATGCAAATCAACAAATTATTGCAAATGAATACAAAAGCAGTCGTGATAACCTTTCATTTTTTTTAACTAAATCGAAAGTTTTTGAGTTAAGCTACAATAAAACATTAAATTCACAACTGTATGTTTATTACTTTAGGAGTTATTGTTGTTTGAACATAGCGTATGCGCAAGCACAAAAGACCGTTGTCGGGACTTTAAACAGGTAAACATTAAAACCACATAAAATTCTTATTAATTTTTATTTGATACTTTTACAATCTTTTATACACATTAAATTCCATCCTACAGCAGTTGTTCAAAGTGCCCACTTCCAGCTTGTAGACAAGTTAATGCTCTGTGTGCTATTTGGGCAGTTGAGCGCTTAATTAGTTTTCGGTCTGATCTTATTTCTTCGGCGACTGCCATAATTTTAGCGACAAGGTCTTCTCTGGTGTTTGGAACTGTAGCATACAGCTTTTGCTTCACATCACCCCACAAAAAATAGTCCAAGGGGGTCAAATTGGGCGAGCGAGCTGGTCACGCTACTACACCAACGCGACCGATCCACGGTGCATGGTTATTGTTCAAATATTTTCTCACTGCTCGAGTATAGTGCGCGGGTGCACCATCTAGCTGCAACCACATATCTTGACGGTATAATAAAAGTAACAAATACTCTTTTGTGCTTGCGCATACGCTATGTTCAAACAACAATAACTCCTAAAGTAATAAACACACAGTTGCGAATTTAATGTTGTATTGTAGCTTAACTCAAAAACTTTCGATTTAGTGAAAAAAAATCAAGGTTATCGGGACTACTTTTGCATTGATTTGCAATAATTTGTTAAATTGCATAATTTTTTGATCCTTTTTTTGCATTTCATAATTTTTTCAAAAGTTAAGAAAACGTTAACACTTTGTTTTGAAATGTTGTTGATAGACAGTATTTATTGTCCGTCGAATAAGCCTATTTTTATCTCGGTAAGACCAAAACTTTAAGAGGTATGAACGTTTTTGTTCACACGTAGAGAATAGGTTATTAAAAAAAACAAAATGGCTGCCATATGGCGGGGTGGGGTATTGAGCCCTATTATATGGTGTATTTGTGTATTAAAATAGTTGCTTTACATGTATTTAGATTATCGCTAGTCCATAACAGGACACACTGTATATGCAGCAAAATTGAAAACACTCATCTGAAAATATTGTGATGAAATTCCAATCTATTTTCAATTAATTTCATCCTAGATTTCGAATAACAATAACTAAAATGTTTTATACCTGAGCATTCACCATATATTAAGAAGTCGGTTACAAGATTTTCCATTTTTTGCAAAATGGACCATTACGTCATTGAACAAAATATGAGACCCATCTGGAAGTATATTCTATCAACTGAAAACCGTTTGATCGAAATCGGTTTATAATAGCCAGAGTACTGAGGTCACAAAGTCTAAAAAAAATGCAACCTCCTCCTATTTTGTAGTCTGTTAAAAAACATCAATTTCTTAAATACTTAGCAAAACAACTCGAGCATAAACTGTTTTGATTTCATTTAAGCAAAAACGTTTCACAGATAATAACAACTCGGTACGTATGTGGAAATTTTCACACATACTGCAGCGATTATTCACTAATTGTTGTAAACTCGACTGGGAATAGTTATCGATAAATAAACACGTCGGCGATGCGGCAAAGCACGAAGCATCAACAAAACTTCTTTCATATTCGCCGCCAGGCCGCACAACGGCGATAATGCTCGTTCATCAGGCGGACAGCATACAGCTTTTCGCCATTCAAGTTCGTTTCAGCACCAACACACACATGCACGCAAAACGTACCGAACGGACGGAGTCGACGTTCCACCGCGATCGTAATTAATTGATATTTTATCTAATACTCGATTGACGGGTTTGGGTTTGTTAACTCAGAACGGTCGGGAAAAACGAAAGACGCGCGCGGTGCTGAACGTTTAGAACTTCAAAGTACGGTGGGTTCTCGGAAGAGACAGTGAAAAATGAACGTTGTGCTCGTTTTTTTGTAATGAGCAATTTTGAAGGCAGGCCAGAGATGTTATCACACTGACTTTATTAAAGCCATTTCTATCGTGGTAAATTTCGATATCCGATCACATTTTGAGGCTTTGTTGTTTTAAATACTAAACAATAGAGAAATAGGCTGTTCCAAAATTATAGACGTAAGATCATTAACCTCGGGAAGTCTATAAGATGCTTCAACGATATATTTGCATGACTAGAGACTAGCAGAAGCAATTAATAACAATCAAATTATGGAAAAGGATAGAGTAGAGGAAAGGAAAAATGAAAAGAAAAGATCAAATTCGACGTCCTAGAATACTTTGCTTTAGTAATTTCTTTGATGTTTTTTACTCTCTCGGGTTTGTTTGCTGGTAAATTATTTAAACAAATTCCCCCCCGCCCTACAATAATGTTTATATAGTTGCTTAGATCTAATGGAATGGTTCTAAACAACAGCCATAATCAAATCGACGTCCTAGAGTACTTGGTTTTAGTACTTTTTTATGCTTTTTTAATCTGTTGGCTTAATTTGATGCTAAATTATCTAAACAAATTTCCATCCCGCCTTTTAATAATATTTAGATGGTTCCTTAGATCTAATGAAATGATTCTAAGCAACTGTCATGTAAAATTCGACATCCTAGAGTGCTTTGTTTGATGTTTTTTACTCTCGGGATTATTTGTTGCTAAATTATTTAAACAAATCCCCGTCCCGCCCTTCAATAATATTTACATGGTTCCTTAGATCTAATAAAAAGATTCTAAACAACTGTCATGATCAAATTCGACGTCCTAGAGCACTTTGTTTGATGTTTCTTACTCTCTCGGCTCTATTTGTTGCTAAATTATTTAAACAAATTCCCGCTCCGCCCTTCAATAATGTTTATGCCATGATAAAATTCGACGTCCTAAAGTACTTTGTTTTAGTACTTTGTTTGATGTTTTTTTCTCACTAGGATTTATTTGTTGCTAAATTATTTATACAAAATCCCGCCCCGCCTTTCAATAGTGTTTATATGGTTCCTTAGATGTGATGGAAAAGATCAGAGTAATTCTTTAAGATTTATTCGATAAGATATCTACATTAATGTACTTAAGTAAAAATATCGAATACAAAGTATCGAGGACAAAAGTATCGGTGTCGAAAAAAAAGTACTCGATACCACAAAGTATCAATACTTTTTTTCGTATCCCTAGAAACACACAAGCTTGTCAAAATAAACACAGAGGCATGACACAGGCGAAAAGGCTTGTCATTAGCAAAGATTCCATTAAATGTAAGAGCGTAAAACAGATTATGGATTCAGCAAAGCAGAGGAGAGAGCGTTTATCGGCAGCTGACTACGTTCTTGCTTGCCGCGTTACTAGCTCTGGCTAATGTCAAATATTTAAGAAATTCATTAAACTTATTGTATTAAAATTGACTAATAAACTTTTTTTTTATGATAAGAAATATAACACAAAAAATATGTCCATTTAACACACATAAATCAACAATCATTTTTGTATAAACCGTTTTTAGCAGAAATTCACAAAAATTCCTATTTTTTCCTTCGAAATTCAGACTAGAAACTTCCTGGCTATTGTAAGTCACGTGACCTCGCCAGAGCCATAGTAACGCGGCAAGCAAGAACATAGACAGCTGCCAATAAACGTTCTCTCTCCACTACAGCTTGTCTATAGCCCTACTCACTCCTGCATATCTATACATAATTTGTTAGATCACCTGGCAGGTAGAAAGTCCCTCCAAAATGATCTGTCTTTTTGAGAATTTTATTTTTTAGTTATAAATAATACCCTATTAAAATTTACCTCAAATAAATATATTTATTTTTTGAAAAATATTTTGTACGCGTCTGGCAATGCTAAAACCCCGACTAAATCGCCTGCTTTTTTTATTCTTTAAACATTAAGATACAACATATAAAAAATTGCATATTGCCTCAAATATATTTTTCGAAAAAAAAAATAATATATATATATATATATATATATATATATATATATATATATATTGCAGTAAAGTCCGTGAGTTCAATTTAAAATTATAAAACTAATATTCACTTTCACTTTTCTAGAAACTTTTATTTACATCGAATATACAACAGCTGATTCAAATACAACAATTTTACATATAAGCTCTTCGCTCCACCAACTGAACTCCCGATCGTGGCCTGCTTCCTTTATAAAACCAGCATAGAAAATTCTCGCAAAAATCATCATCACTCCTACAGGTGCCGAGTCTTTTCGAGAACCATTTTTTATGTCAAAGCGATTGTTGTACTGAAATGAAACAGGATCAGCTTTGGGTAAAGTTCGTAACACTGCCCCCCCCCTTTAATTCTGATCGTCAAGATCAGAAACATCCCCTCCATGGTATGGAGCGAGTCGATCTAAATGAACCAAGTTCAATTTAGCCTTGGGGTTTCGACGGATCCGGTAGACGACGTCATCAAGCCTCTTGACCACCTCGTATGGACCATCCCAGACGGGTGTAAGCTTTGGGGATTTACCCTTGCTCCGTTGGGGGTTGTACAGCCAGACTTTGTCCCTCTTCTGGAACCCGACTGAATTGGCCTTGAGTTCGTATCGCGTCTTCATCCGGTCACTGGTGGCCAACATCTGCGTTCGGGCTAATTCGTGTATTGCCAGCATGTTATGTCGGAGCTGGTCGGCATAATCGTCGATGTCTTGGGGAGGTTCTTCGGGGGAGCCAAATGCCAAATCGCATGGTAATCGCAGCTCTTTTCCGAATAGGACCCTGGCTGGGATCAGGCCTGTACTATTATGTACGGCAGAGCGATATGGAATAGGGAAATATGCTCATCCCAATCACGCTGGTTATTGCTGACGACTTTGGATAGGTGTTGTTCCAAGGTCCTGTTGAATATTTCCACCATGGGTGTAATGGTGTTATTCTCGATTTCCTGATCCCCAACATCGTGCAGACCTTCTGGAATACATTCTATTCGACGTCACGCCCCTGGTCTGAATGTAATTCCATCGGGACGCCAAACCTGCTGAATAGTTGTTCTACTAGCACCTTCGCTACCGAGGTTGCCTCTTGGTTGGGTATCGTATATGCCTCAGGCCCATTTGCTGAAGTAACCATTGCGACCAGAATGTATTTGTTCCCCTCTCAGACTCGGGAAACGGACGGCGACATCGATGGCAATTCTTTCAAATGGGACTCCCACATTGTACTGCTGCATTCTGCCCTTGGTCGCGGTCTTCGGGCCTTACTGGCTGCCACAGATGGCACATTTGCGGCACCAAGCTCTGACGTCTTCGAAGTAATTCACCAGTAGTACCGCTGGCGAACTTTGTCAAGAGGTTTTATTCATGCCCAGGTGGCCTCCGGTAATCCCATCATGTACTTCGGTCAGATGGCTGGTACCTTTCTTCGGAACTACCAGTTGGGACTTGGTTTCTCATCCATCAGCGCTTTCCCAGACTCGCTTGAGCATTCCATTGTCTACTCTTAGAGAGTCCCATTGAGCCCATAACGATTTCAGCACGACTGAGAATCTAGCTACCTGGTCCCATCGTGGCCTGGGTGCCCCTCTCATTTTGAGTGACAAGATTTTCTAATTCTATTTTACGTTTTTCATCAAAAGATTTTACTAACCTTTGTTGCATCGTGGCCTGCTTCCTTATACAACCAGCATAGACAATTCTCGCAAAATCATCATCACTCCTACAGGTGCCAAGTCTTTTCGAGAATCATTTTATATCTCAAAGCGATTGTTGTCGTATTGAAATGAAACAGGGTCGGCTTTGGGTAAATTTCGTAACAATATATAATTTAAAAAAAATAGGGCTTGTTTTAGCCCCGCTACTCACCAACCAGGTCTCCAGTTCCGTGTTGGGGTATAATAGGAGAGGTATGTGACACGTTTTCAGCTTGCCTCATAAACCTACCCAAAAAATAGTGCCAACTCTCGGGCTATAATACTCATTATTCTCCATAAAGAAATCACAATGCTAAAATGAATTCATCATATATCCTTTTTTTCAATTGGACTCGAAATTTATCAAAACATATTTATTTATTTTTTATCTTAGACCACAAGTGTTTTTCATAAACAAAACAGGGACATACAAAAGTGCAGGTGTTCTATAAAATCTCGAAAATATTAACATACAATTTTGCAACTAAATTACACATTTTTATATGATCATGGATTTCATTTCAGTTATCAGTTCTTTTCTGATAATTATATCTTGTCATGTGAGATTGGATTTCGCGTTTGGACGGCGTAATTTTTTCAAATTAATTTATTTATATACCTGAACCGGCATATAAGCAAATTTTTCCGACGTTTCGCCCACACTTGTATGAAGCTTTATCAAGGATGAGAAAAAACAAAACAATTGTTGCTTACCTTGCGGCGACTCCATTCATTTAGTATTTTTCTCACAAACACACTTTGAAACTTCACTTTTATTCAACTGTTCACACTGACGCACAAATTGTAAATGAACAATAGGTACGAAGAAATAATAATTGGCCCCTCGAAATTTTCGGGTAAAAGAAGGGTAGTAGACACTTAATGGGATTATTTTGGATTGTTTTATGAATATGATGAATTTTTTGTATACGTTCCTGGAATATTATTAGTGGGTAATGCAAGTGATTTATTTTATTGATAAGATTTCTGTTGAAATGTTGATGCAGGGTTGCCAGATGGGCGAAAGTTCAAAACCTTTGTCTATGTTGAAATTCTTGGGTTTTTTGGCGATTTCAACCTCAGGGAATTTTCCGGTGAAATAATACGGAGATTTGGCTACGACAGAGGAGCTGTCGAAGAGGATTTGGTGGCCCGTTTCGTGATGATGTTCAGCTACAGCAGGGTTTGAAGGCAGTCCCGTTTTCAAACGTTCTTGTTCACCCAGACGAGTGTTTATAGATCGACCTGTTTCACCGATGTATACTGCCCCACACGACCGTGTAATGGAATAAACACTCTTAGATGAAACAGGATTTTGTTTATCCTTTCGAGAGGGTAACATTTGTGAGATTTTGGATAGTGGTTTGTAGACTGTTTTTATCTCGTACTCATGGAGAAGTTTCCCAATCCTATCCGTGACCTTGCTGATATATGGCAAATATGCTACTGATTTATTGGGTAACAATTCTTTCTTAGGAAGGGGATTTTGGTGACGAGAAATGGAATTGTGAATCTCTCGTTACTGTAGCGTTGTTAGTAGGCTACCCTCTACCAAGCTAATTCCGCAA
Organism: Octodonta nipae; assembly: GCA_034190945.1. NCBI lineage: Eukaryota > Metazoa > Arthropoda > Insecta > Coleoptera > Chrysomelidae > Octodonta > Octodonta nipae. The sequence goes on along the minus strand of CM067220.1, from coordinate 124,906,630 downwards.
ACTTTGGGTTCGGAAATAGATATTGCTCGATGCACCAGGGGTTCACGACTGACCGTTTATGAGATGGATGCTGATTTGGACCGGGCGTGCAGATTCTGTCGGTAAGTGTTGGTTTTCTGTATACAGAGTGGCCCAGACAAGCATTTGGAAACCGTGAAACAACACGTCAGGGAGGGCAGGGATCCATGGGACTGATTACCCACTAATAAAATTTCAGGAACGTATACAAAAAATCATCATAATCAAAACAATCCAAATAATCCATTAGGTGCCCCACCTTTCTTTTACCTAAAAATTTCGAGGGGCCAATTATTATTTCTTCGTATCTACGAGGGTGAATCAAATATGAACCGGACTTTTCTGTTCTCGCGCCCTGTAGGTAATTCGAGTGGCGTGACGTCTCGATATATGTTAGGTAGGGATGTTAAAAAGAAGGGAGTTCGTCGGTTTGGCGAGGCGTAGTCAGTGCGCTGTTAGTAGCATCATGTCAGAGCAAGAGGTGCATACGTCTGTTGCGCAACGTGTTGTTACAAATTTTTGGCGCGGGAGGGCGTTAGACCGTCTGAAATTTTGCGTCGACTATCTGCACAGTTCGGCAATGAAACACTTTCAAGGACCCAAGTGTACGACTGCACAAAAAGTTTTCAGATGGCCGAGAGGACAGTGGAAAATGAGCCTCATGCACGCCGTTCCACGACAAGCATCAATAAGGCGAATATCTACGCAATTCGTGAGCTGATTGAAGGCGTACTGCTGATCGATTTCTGCACGAACGCCGTACAATAATGCTGAGTATTACTGCGAACTACTCCAACAAGTGAAAGTTGCCTACGGCAAAAGAGGCGGGATATGTCTATCCGAAGTGTGATCCTGTTGAATGACAACGCTCGGCCACATACAGCTGCATTGACTCAAGGAAAATTGAACAAAATG
>CM067220.1:124817184-124905597 GCA_034190945.1 Octodonta nipae | reverse complement strand
ACAACATTTCACAAAATGTAATTTTAATGCACTCTATCAGCGGACTTCATTTGAAATGACAAAATCATCAAAAAAAAAAACAAAAAATTATTCGATAAATTCGTCATCGTTGCTATGGTCAGTTGTGAAGCTAACATTCAGATACAGTATTGCGTGGAGCGTATCTTTTAAGATACACGATATTTTTTATCATAGAGCTGGACCAATGACTTCTACGAACATACGATCACCATGTTATGCGCAATATATTTTTATGTAATATATTGTTCTTCTCATAGAAATTTAAACACAAGGGAAGCAATAGTTAATGGCAAAGAATGCGAGTGAAAGGTTTACATAAAATGCTATTGACTGCAAAGTTTAATGGAATAGGACGAAATGAGCGAATATTGATCCGCGTATAAATTTGACTTATTCCAGTACTACTTTACTATTCTAGTTTCAAAGAAAAACAGTTTCCTATTATACCTGCATTTGCAAACGATTCTTAAATCTCAGGGACAAACATTGGAAAAGTTGGAATTTATTAAGACAACCAATTTTACACACGGTCAATTATATGTCGCGTCAAGTAGAGTTAGATCTTTCGATGAATTAAAATTTTTATTTATGAACATAGGGAAACAAGGTCATTTAGCAAATGACGAAAGAATATTACAAAATATATAGTTTATACGGAAGTTTTAAATACTAAATCTACTCCATAACTTAATTTCCTTCAAATGTAATTATTATTTATTTTCACTTATTTGTATATTATTCTATCGTTTAATAACTGAATTGTTATATTCCAGAAATTCATATATTGTTTTTTTCATAAATTGCCACCATTTCTCTAGCCAACTCGTATCGTATATTTAAGGTAGAATTAAAATATGTATACATACAAATCCAATATTAATTTTATACAAAAAACAAGTTGAAATGTCGTTACTTTAATAGACTTAATGGTCGATTTTCGACCACAGGTTGATTCTAGTAAATGCATAAAAGACTTTCCTTATAATGTTGAGTGTCGTTGAACAATTTATTGCTTTATTTCGAGTAGATAATGTGGTTAGGGTTTTCAGGTTTCTAGAATTAATTCGTTCGGTAATCTATGAAGACGAAACAGAATCGCATTTCTATCGTTGAACCGAATTAAAATTTCGCCAAATGAAATATCCATTTTTTTCTTTCTTTTTTTCTATTTTCCAATATTCCGTTCACCCGATTCCAATATGTTTAAGCCTGACGTAGCCGGATATCTACGTCGAAGCGAAATTTCCTCCAAACCGTGACTGAAGCTTATCTTTGACATGTCACTGATTTTATTTAAGATAAGAATTTTTCGGAACTACCAGACAGGATGTAGTTTCAGATATCCACGACGAGAAAAACGTATCCCGAGATTGTTCCGTGTTATCCTTTCAGATAAGAAAAATCACTTGTGTTGTTACGGGATTTGTCCGTAAAAATCTAGACTTTTGTACAGGTGCACCGTGGGTTGAACATTTTAAATAAACTTCTATATTTTGTTTTTTTTTTGTATATTAAAATAGGATGAATTTGTTATAACTCTTAAACAATACATATGTATTTAATTTTCTAGATCTATTTCATTTACTTGAAAACAGCTCAAAGAATTTTTTTTTATCGTCTATACTGGAATTTGTTGATTTTGCAGATCATGATGACCATTTTTAAAGAATCAGCAAAAATTTGTTTTATATAGTAAAATTTTTGGTGAGCGACAGTCTAATAAAAAACCAAGTGGCTCTCTTCGAAACCTCAAGTGTAAACAAATTCAAATATATTAGAATTTAATGAAAATACACGTTAGTTAATCAACCTCACGGTGGTGGTTTTCTATTCGTCTCTCTATACAAAGTGTCGTCATAAGTTAGAATCAAATGAAAATGTTTCTTCTGAATAATATGTAGAAAAGTTTTATTCCTTGTAAAAACATTGCAGTCTCAAACCTATACTGACATCATTAAATGTTACTTTTTCAAAGCGTATATGAGGTTAGACAAAAAATATAAATTTTGCTTAAAAGTGAGTACCTTTGTTTTTGATAATATCTAAAAGTTTTATGAAACGACAGGTATTAGAATTAACAATAAATTTAATTATGATATTTACTCTATTACGCAGGTTTGAGAAGGGTCCCATATATTTCTCAATGACATGGTTTGTCGTTTTTAGAAAGTCGCAAAACCTTTTTGTATATAGTAACCTTTGGCGTTAGTATCAAATATGCAATAATTAACAGACCTAAAAAGACGCAAATTCTCAATTCGTCTACATACAATGGCTCCATCTAAGTTGGATACAAATAAACATTCCTAACACAAATTACGCTATTCTATTCAAAATAAATGAAATTGGTCAAATAATGAGTCTTGCTTAAAAGTTTAAATCCTTTTTTTGGTGATATCGCGTCAATTAAATTTGAAAACTATGTAATTAAGCAAATATATCACTAAAAGTTGTAAAATAAATACTTTAAAAATACAAAAATCGACTTCTTTAAAAAAACACAAAAGCAACTAAAGTAAAAGCAAAAAGTAATTTTGTTCTGCAAGTAAAAATTAAAATACTTAAGGAAGTAGATTTTTGAGTTTTATTTGGAACTTTGTCAATTTTGCACCGACTTCAGAGAAGTATTTAATTGTGCAGAACAATATTATTTTTGTTGCTTTTTAATTATGTTGTTTTATGTGTTTTTTGAAGTAGGTTTATGGTTTTTGAAATATATTTATTTCCAATCCTCGTAATTTAATGTTAAAGTAGATTTGGTTTTATAACTTCTAAATCATGTCGGAACGGTATCCCTGGAGTTCAGAAGTCACCAAAATGTTGTATCAGACGAACTTGCTGGTTGTGGATTGATATGAGTTGAATTTTTAACGAAAAGTTCTCGAAGACAAATACAGTGTAGATTAGAATTAGGTATGTTGTTAGCATCAAACTAGGTTCTTTATTTTTCAGGCATACAATCTTTCAAAATAGTCCAAACTATCCACATGAAATAATGCACTATCATTAACTGTCAAAGGCCGATTTTTGATCTTTCTTGAAGTGCTATTCATCAGTTGATATTGATGAGAATATTCTTATTTAACAGAATCTGGTCACCGAAGGCATTCGCAACAATCTTAACATTCTGGGATATTTCGCAAACAAACTTAATTCAACTTCTTTGCTTCACATCCGCATTATAAAAATTGCTAATTAAGGCTAAACTCAACCAAATTTTTTATTAAAAATTTCACCTAATTTTCGTATGGGTAGTTACTTACACCTTAAATCCGTATACTTCTCTTTAGCTATTTTTTATTATGTTTTATTGCAGCATAGTACCAGTTCAGGATACTTGTCGTTCCAGAAACAATTATTTCACATTATACGGTCATAGTGTATACTAAGCTCTTTTCCTCTTGTAATAAATAAGCCAGATGACGAAGATGATGAACGACGAAATAGAACATGTACCTTAGGATCGGTGATCCTGGATGTAACAGTTGAAAAATAAACTCTTAAATGTGGTTTGCTATGTAATAATCTTCCCGACAAATTTTGTTTAACACATTGAAATCCAACATTTAAATTTGGATCTACAGCCGCCAATCTTCCTACATTATAACCCTTTATCTGCATATCAATAATTCACTAAATTGTAGACGATTCTATAAAGCAGTGGAAGAAAAAATAAACCCAGTATAGGCTGATGTCATAAACAACAAACATAAAACCGAGAAGACCTCTAGTTTCATGTTTTCGATTAAAGCAAGTCTGTAAATAGTAATAATATCAACTAATTAGAGTCTTTGAAGAAACAATTCAAACAGTTCTAAAGTGAACATTTTTAACGCATGCAAAGGACACTTGGAATAAAAAAACAGGAAAATCAAATTCTACACATTAATGGTAACGTGTTCTATGGATGTGAAACTTTCACAGAAACGAGAAACGAAAAATACAACGGCATTCTAAAAAAGTTGCAGACTGCACCATCGAGATCACGGTGGAAATAAGCATACAAGAACCGAATGTTAAACATGTTAAGAACAATAAAATCGAGATAACAAAACTATGTTCTATGATTCCACACAAACTACATAGACCTGTCTTAGAATTTATTGTAGCTGAGAACGTATAAATCTTTAGTATAGTTATTAAATTTAATGTTATATTTTAAATATACTCATAAATATTTAGAATTAACATATATTTTTGTATTTATTTAAAATTATTAGGCTTTTTTTTCAAGATTTAGACACAAACTATTAAAATTGATGATAAACTATACAGTTTACCAAACAGGAGTGTTAATGGCCACAATAGAATATATAATTGATCCAGATATTGTCATTTTTTGCTAAAGTTTCTATAGGGACTGTTAAATAAAATGTTTTTTTATAAAATCTTTAATTAAAAAATGTATATAGAAAATATTAAATTGTTAGCATAGAAATTCACGGATGATGAAGATCACAAGAAATAGACGACGACACAAATAGAAAACCATTTATTCAGTGAATCCTTAAATTGATTGACTTGTCCAAAGATTACTTTGTGGTTATTCTCAAATGAAGATTAGTCGTTACTGTGGTGCTTGCTGGCTGGTACTTTCCGATAGAAATTGGTGTGAATTAAATAAAGAATAAATAATCAAAACAGATAATTTCTGTCAGTTCTAAATAGAATACTTGACAATATATTACTTTTACTTTTCGAATTATGGAAAGATATTATCACAGGCGTGGGTAATTCACTGAATACTGTCTTATGTGGCTCATGATTATGATTTAATTTAGTCATTGAAATTTTCCTGTACTCCTGTATGCTGCCATACAAGGAAAAGTACTCCTTTGACATTAGAATTTGTTTGGAATGAAAATATCCGATTAATTATGTTACTATTGTTTTGAAGTCTGAAGAAATGGCCCAAGTCGATTTATCTGATATTTATGAAATGACGACGTCACGGTTTGTGAAAACTGAAATTTTGATTGACATTATACAACCAATAACAATTAAGAATTGAATATACAATAATAATAATCAAATCTATAATGTTATAAACACATTAAAAAAAGTAAAACCTACTTTAAAAGTTGGTGCTAAGTTAAAGACACAGTTGTAATGTACAACTCATAAATTATTTCCCAAATTTTTTTCTTTTTTTAACTTGGCCCCGAATACTGAAAAAGGATTAAACTGTGGAAGATTTTTATTTTCTTATCTTTAGTTGTTACTTTTTTGTAAGTCGGTTTTTATTTTTTCAGTGTATTTATTTCACAATTTTTAGAGATGTAATGGCTTAATTGGATGCAGTTTACAAATATAATTAACTTGTTCGATATTGCCAAAAAAAAGGTATTTATTTTTAAGCTAATTATTTCATTATTATCACCAATACTTTTTCTTTGGTAATATTTATCAAAGAAAAAGTACTTCACTTTTAAGCAAAATTCAGTTTCCTGACAAACCTCGTATATAGTATAAAATTGGCAAGTAATGATGACAATATACGTTTCAAACCATGCAAAACTTTTTATGATGAATAACTTCTTCACTGAATATTCAAGAATGTTTTTTGTTTAAATTCAAATTATGAAGACAAATTGTATTTAGGAACCAACTGAGAGCCTACATCTTGAAATTGATTACTGAGATTTATTCTGAGTTCATTCCAATCTATTTTCCATTTATTACACCCCAGAACAGAGACATTTCCTTTTTTAATACTATCCACCAAAGTTTACTCTATAATGAAGCCGGATAAAATGGTTTATCCATATAGAAAAAACGGTATATACTATATCCTTGAAAAAAGATATGGACCACTTTTGAAATCCCCCTTAACAGAATCCAGTATAAACTATCCAAATGCTTTTAGTCGGTTGCGAGTAATCGTTGAACACACAGTAAAAAACATATACACAGATGAATTGAGAACCAACCTCCTTCTTTTGAAGTCCGTTAAAAATATTGTCAGCCTTTCGTAGTACTTATTGCTGTGACCATTTTAATAACACATTAATCTTACTTGCCTTAGTTTACAAAAGGGTAATAAACCTGCTGATGATATTTAACTTACTACATAAATTTCATTGTGAAAAATATTTCAACTTTTTTGTGTATCAAGCTTCTAGTTCAGAGAAACTATAAGATTATGTAGCCAGTTTGTATTAACAAATATTTTCATATTCCATATTCCATTAATCCACGACCTGAATTAAAAGAACTAAACAACAAAGAATGAAAAAACAGTTGATTAACAGCTGTCATATAAAGCCAAAAGTCGATGACAATATAAAGATTTTAATAAAAATATTCTAAATTGCCCCATCGGTTTTATTCCCATAAGCGCACCATTCATACCAAACGAATAAAAAGTATGTGGTTATTCAATAATAATTTGACTAGCTTTATATGCCTCTTTAAATCTACGATTAAACCCTAACTAAACTTTTTGCTTCATTTATTAAAGCTGTTACAAGCTTATAGGTTACAGTCCCTTAATTTATTTAAACAGCTACTGAATTTATTAGACAACATATATATGTAATGATTGAAACTTATTCTATATTTCATAATTAATTTATAACACAACATAGCCGTTACCTTTAATATGATGCAGCTGAACAGCTAGAACCAGCCAGTGAAACCAAAACATCTTCTCAAAGTCCCTTCAGTTGATTGGAGACTCTTCACAAACTCAATCTCTATTTAACATAGTTTGGAACACTACAGAAAAGCACATTTTTCCATCAGTCATTGATAATAATAATATCCAAAACAGTAACAGTGAATAAATCAAATCCCACTCAACAACTAAAACTGTTTTGATCTCAAACTGTCACTAGCTGGGTTAATGGTCACTACCTGGGTTAATGATAAACACAATTGTATCAACACTAAACACCTGATTGTGTTTACCGGTTCAAATTCCACTGATCAGCTCTGCAGCAGCTGCTTATGAGAGCAAAACGGAGATGTCTTTTCAATTGAGTTCAAACCAACAATTGATATATTGACAGTCCGAATAACTGGATAATGATGATTCCAAATTAGAAACTAATAGAACAAAATCGTAAACAACACTTAAACATCAATAGATTCGTTAGTAATTAGGCCGAAAACAGTCCACGTGCTTACACGCAACAACATTATTGTTAATCAACGCACATTTGTTTCATCATCTGTCAAAAAACACTCGCTCTTCGGTTGTTTGAGAGCCTCGCCCGCTCAGATCCGGCGCTGGCGGATGACTAAACGGCAGACGACAATCGGCGCAACGCTCCAGAGCGCCTCTGAATGGATCTTTACCCCCTCCAAGCGTAGCGCAGGGATAACTATCCTGTGTGAGTGTGTGTGTGTGCTTTTTTACTTTTCGCCGTATCTATCGTCCGTCGAATTTTGGCAACGAGCTTTTTAACTCTTCGAATGAGCTTTTCCGGTTTCATGGCCTCCTGATATGCGGAGCCTAGCAGAAATACCTGTTCGGACTTTTTGTTTGTGCTTTGCTTTTTTTAACTGTTTTATTGATCTAATAAATGTGGTGGAGCGGTGGAAGCTTTTTAAGCTTTTCGTACCATCTTTCCGGCTTTGTAGTTGATTGATCGTCTGCCGAAAAAAATGCCGTTAAGGATGATTTGGATTTACTATTTCTTTGTTTTTTGTCTGAGTCTACAGTTAACAGAATGACTATATTATCTGCGAGATTATAAAGCTGCCTAGTTAAGAAAGTTAGCATCTTCTAGAAGGAATAGCACTTTCTCGACATCTTATTTATGAAATTTCAGATCTTTTTGCAAAAAAGTATTCAATTATTTTGTGCGTTTATTTAGATTTGGACCCACCACTCATATGAGAGCTAAAATGCATGAAGTAAAGCATAGTTAGCACACAAATAGAAAGATGACTTTATTTATTAATTCTATTACCAATAAATATCATTGTTTATTTATCTTTTTATACAAGTCAATATTTTGCAGGAATAACAGGAATTTTATAAGGGTCTTTTCGCAAGTTGTAAAGTTGTTCTTTATCCATGCTATATTATTATGGAATGATTTATTTAGTTGCATCTTCCTTACATTGAGTTTGCTTTTATCCTTCTTTTTTCCTTAACCCTTAACTGCATAATGTTTCATATATGATACACTTCTTATTTGACACAAGTATCAGAATCTGTTGGCAGATTAAGCAACTAAAACGTGTTTCATATATGTAACAATGTGCATTCAATCTGAAAAATGTTTTACCGATATTTAATTTCTGGTATTTGCTTTAGTGTTGGCGACTGTGCACACGTTACTAACGGCTGTCAAACACGAGTTTTATTTTTCCATATGTTTGATATTTCCACTTTAATTATTGGCAAATAAAGTGATTTTTAGTTTCGAGCCATGTAAGTAGATTGTATTTTACAACTTTATATGATACCTTACTAGCGAGTGTTTAGGTTATGTGTAAGTTTTTAGGGCGTATCATATATGAATTATATGATACTTATGCACTTACGCATGAATCAGAATGAATCGTTGGGTGAAGGATTTGCTGCGGCAAAAGCCTCTGACAGATGCAGAATTATTGAAATTAGTGAATATTCCATTGGAAAGTGAGGATGAACTGGAAGTTGGAGATTCCGAAGATGAAGACGATTTGTTAGACCCATCAGTGTTAGTAAATGATCTTGCTGAATGCGGTCCAGATGATGATTCGGTTGTTGAAGATCCTCATCCAGAAGCTTTGGAAGATATAACCCAGACAGTTAAACAAGACCTAACGGCTGTACAATCTACAAGCTTCGCTTCATCTACAGAAAAAGACTTGGACAATATACGGAAAATTATTTGGAAAAGGGGTAACTTGAAATTACCTGAAGCAGACAAAGAGTTTATTGGTGACATAGAACTCCAAAAAGAAATTTTTCTCCTTACCAATTTTTTAAATATTTTTTCGATGATGCTTTACTGGAAAAAAATTGTGAAGAGTCCACCCTATATAGTACTCAGCGTGATCCTAGTAAACAAGAACATGTAATAAAAGAAGACCTCCAAAAATTCCTGGATATGTGCATTTTTACATCAGTTTCCTACTGTGCAAATATTAGAGACTACTGGGCTGATTTTACTGGAAGCGACTTTGTAAAATAGACAATGTCACTAAACAGTTTTGAAAAACTGCGTGCGAATCTACATTTCAATGACAATGAGACGCAAGTTCCTGCTGATCAACTGGGATTTGACAAGCTCCATAAAATTCGACCTATAATAAGCAACCTACAAGAGAAGTTCTTATCTGTCCCTCTAGAAGAAAGCCTGTCAGTGGACGAGCAGATTTGTTCGACCAAAGCTAGGCATCATCTAAAGCAGTATATGGCAAACAAACCTCACAAATGGGGATTTAAGTGGTTCTTTTTATGTGGAGTGTCTGGGTATGCTTATGCATTTGAAGTTTATACAGGACAAGAAAACAACCCTAATGCAAGACCTGATAATGAACCAGACCTTGAGGCAAGCTCAAATGTGGTAGTTCGTCTAACAAGGGCAATTACAAAACATAAACGACATAAAATATATTTTGATAATTACTTCACTTCTTTGCCGCTTATGGTTTATCTGCATAAGCAGGGTATTTTGCCATAAAACTGTAAGCTTCCAACGGAGCAAGAATTTAAAAAAGAGTTTAGGGGCAAGTCTGTTGAATACATTGGAAATGTTGATAGAATCGACGTCGCTTGCTTATCTTGGAAAGACAATAAAATCGTAAATGTATTGTCTACATTTTCTGGACAACAACCCGAAACCACTGCTAGAAGATTTGATCGAAAAAATAAACAATATAAAGAAGTCACATGTCCAGAAATTATTACAATTTATAACAAGCATATGGGTGGGGTAGATTTATTTGACAGCCATATTGGGCGCCACAAAATAAATCTACGATCGAAGAAATGGTACTTCAGATTATTATACCATTTAATTGATGTCGTTCTAGTGAATTCGTGGCTTCTTTATAGAAGGATGTGTTTAGTGAAAAGAATAAAGCCCATGAATCAAAAAAGTTTTAGAATTGAGGTGTCTCAGACCCTATGTAAATTTGGAAAATCCACTGCTAAAAGAGGCCGTCCATCAAGCAGTGGAATACAGAGTGAGTTGGAAAAAAAGAAGAAAAGAAATCCTAAGACCGTTGTTCCACCAGTTGACGTCAGAAAGGATTCAATCGAACATTGGTCTGAGTGGAAGAAAAATAGGGGAAGGTGCAAAAACCTTACCTGCAAAAGTTTGACTTATGTCTTTTGTTCAAAATGCGAATTACACTTATGTTTTAATCAGAGCTCCAATTGTTTTCGCCTTTTTCATGAAAAATAAATAAATATGTTTTTATGCTATAACGCACACTGTATCATATATGAAACACGTCATTTTTGCTTTTTTTTAATAAAAAAAATGAGCTAAATTTTTTAAAGTATTTTTTCATTGATATTTGGCCCCTTATATACACAAAAAACAATTTTATTTTTAAATAAAAAAAATCATGCATTTAAGGGTTAAGTTACTTAACTTGTCCGAATCAGATTTTGATTTACATTTAACTAGTTCAATTCTCTAGTTTATTGGTGTTTGGTAGTTCATTTTCCATATTACATGTAAGCATGTTAAACCATTTCCTATTTTTAGACATTATATCAGATATCACATTGGGAGCCAACTATATCAGTTCACTAAACATATACAAATATAGATTATAAGCAAACAATCCTATGTCATCCTACTTGTTCGTTAAGACTTCTTTTAGGAGTAACTAGACAGTCCGCAGCTTCTTGAAATTGCAACTGAATCACCACTATACCCAGCTAGCTTCTGGCTTTAAACTACCCTGTCAGAATTTTTGTTAATCCCCCCAATATTGCACTACAATAAATATGCGTATAGAAACGCCCAAACGGAGAAATATATCTTTCCAACAACACAAAATCGGTGCCATTTGGAGAGTGCTTCAAACATTTCAGATTCTAACACTACTTATACCTACTACTTTATACCTATAAGGACGCTTCGAAGGAATAACAGAACCGCCCCAAATCATCTAAATGATATGCTTTTTTAATGTTTATTGTGCTAAAATCAACTGTCTGTGATGTCATGCCCCCAAACGAGATCAAGCCCCCCCCCCCCAAAAAAAAGACAATCCGTCCCTGTCTCTAAGCAATTTAAAGTTCTAAAACTGAAATTATTAATCAAAACTGATATGTTGTTGGGTGAATTCAGAGAAATTAAATTGTTACCATTTACTCAGGCAGGTTGTCAGGTAGGGTACAGTTGTTCTGCTAAACCTGGAATTTTACTGATGATATAACAAAAATTAAAGATTTTGGAATTTTAACAATTCTTCTCCTATTTGATTGATGTAAGTGTGTAGATATATACCGATGCAATTGAATTCTTCAAACACTACTTCGACAATGCAATATTGGGTGCTTAAAAACTATTAAAATGTCTCCATCAAGGCTACTTAAGAGAATTCTTATAGTACAGTGTATATAATACCCAAACCGTCAATGCTATACAGCTAACACCCAATTACACCTTTCCTTTCTAAAACCAAAACGTAAATGTTGATCGTTTCAATGAGCGTGCCTTTCTTCTAGCATAGATGGGTAAAACCGAAAAACTATATTCCTAGTATGACAGCAATTACCTCCTGCTAGCCCATAGTCAACTCCCTTTTTAGTTGGTTAAAACGTCTAAAGTAAAAAACCTAGACAAGTAAAAGTTAGTGTGTTTCAGAGTCTACCAACTTCATTATATCCTGAGCTCTCCAGGATTATCCAGGCAGGAGAAACGATAGGTAGAGCTCCGCTTCTTTGTCTTAGCAGGGGGATGAGTTACCCATAGTGTAGGAAGCATCCAAATTAGCTTTATTTTTATTTGCTTTCAAGCATCGAATACTTTACTAATAAAGTAAACGACTGGAAAGGTATTAAAAATTGTATAAACAGAACTTAAGATATGAAACAAAGGCATTTTAATCATCACAGTCAGTTTGTTTTAGATCTATGCAACATTACAAAATATTCATTTCAACTCTTGGAATCAGGCCAAACAGTTTTTTCTATCCATGATAAATAATAGCTGACTCTTGTATAAATTCCTGGAGCAGGCGTTATACCACAAGCTTTCCCGAATGAAACTACACCAATAACATCATAGACTGCGTGTTTTAATACTCTCGTCATATCGTCGTTTATCACAACTAGGGGTCCTCCAGAATCGCCCTAAAAACAAATTTTTGTTAAAAACTTCGAAATATCATAGCAGTTAGTCTAACTTACAAAGCAGCTATCACTTGGACCACCAGCACAAATCATTCCATTGGCAGCAATACCGAAAGGAATTTGGTCGTTGGATCCATAAGACTTCTTACAGGTTTCATGATTAAACGGTACCAAATCAGCTGCAAGAAGTTTTGTACTCCAGTCACCTGAAATTATTCAGCAATAAATATAATCTCTTTACCTATAACTTCTACTAGACCGATGCGTATAATTTGCATTCCTTCCTAATTTATTTGTTTGTGAACAAAATTACTCAATAAGGGCTATTAGACCAGATCGTAAGGCAAACGTAGTCCGAAGGTAATTTTTACAAATACTAAATATAATAAACAAAGTACTTTCAGTTACTTTACCAAATCTGAAGAAGGTATCACTTAAGAAATCACCACCTACTTTATTATCATCACCGTCTGTTTTTACAGACGAAATTATAGAAGAATGAGAAAATTAAGAACACAGTACGAAGAATTTAAATTAAAATAACAGTCATCGTACTTTTGTTGACGGAAGAACAAAAAATGAGCAGGCAGATTTTATAGACTTCTACATTTGATCTTTGACCAATATGGAACACTAGAGGAATAATTGTTGACCCTGTTACTTTCTAAATGATGTGACTTTGGCTGTTTTCCAATTACAGTGCGGCACAGTGCTCACCTCTAAGTGTTCCAGTTACAGCACTGGCTTGCAAATATGGGCACAAGAAAATAGGGGGTAATAGAAACAGTAAGAGGCTATTTCACTTGGTGGGTGGAAGCAGCCAATGAACAACATGTTGATTGTATTTCATTCCCAACCGAGTGAAATAGCCTTTTGCCTTCTCTATTGCCCTCTCTCTCTCTCTCTTGGTCCTACAACGACATTTGTGGACTGCAGGCTATCTCAGGCTTAGGGCTTGTACCTACATTGCAGGCTATCTCCAGAAGGTACAAGCTCTAAGGAGTTCCAATTAACTCCTCAAAATTGCGGGACTTTGTGCTACGGTAATTGAAAAACTACCAATATTACCATTTACTGAGCAAGTTAATGATTACGATATTGCAACCATAACACAGTGCTACAAAAAAAAAGTTTTCTGCACTTTAACATGTGACATATGATATCCAAAGTATTTTTGCCTCCTGAACACAAATCTGCCGTCAGATTTGGTCTATCACCCTTCAGTCTTCAGCATATAGCTGAAAAGCTTCAGAAAATTGAAGACTTGTGGGCTAGTTGATTCTGCACATGTGATGTATAGGTTCCGATGTATTTTCACATGCTGAACATGTTTTTGCGTCAATCTTCAGAAAATCGCTAATCTTCAGAAAATTGAAGACTTTAGAAGACTGGTCAAACCTGCACGTGCGACATATGGTTTTTGACGTAATTTTGAGTACTGAGCAATGTATTGTTGCTAAAATAGTTTCATCCCCTGTTAGTCTTCAGGAAATAGCTGAAGACTGTCAATAAATTGAAGACTTTGGAAGACTGGTCAAACTTGCAAATTTTCAGTGCCTAAGAAATTAAATAATGACTTCGGATTTGAGTTTATATATAAACGATTGAACGTTGAATACGTCCATATATTAATATACGATGATCATTTATAAAGCTCAAGCGAGACTTAAAAATATGTATTTAAGGCTAGGCTAAGAAATAAGACTAGATAAAAAAGAATAGACGTAAGACTAGATGAAAGGACTAAATGAAAAATATAGCAAAACCTGCAAAAAAATTGATAAAAAGTTAAAAAACTCAAAGTAAAGTTTTACTTCTGATATAACATTGAGAAGGCAAAAAATACAAAACCTGTTCATGAATATGGCGCACATTGAACTGCTCCTGAGGATTCTTTATTTCTTTGGCGGTTTTTGGTGGTTTTGCGAAGACTGAAAACTTTTCTGAAGACCAACAGGGGATGAAACAATTTTAGCAACAATACATTGCTCAGCACTCAAAATTACGTCAGAAACCAATGTCGCACGTGCAGGTTTGACCAGTCTTCGAAAGTCTTCAATTTTCTCTAGGTTTTTTGCGATTTTTTGAAGATTTTGATAGCAAAAACATGTTCAGCATGTGAAAATACATCGGAACCTGTACATCACATGTGCAGATTCGACTAGCCCACAAGTATTCATTTTTCTGAAGCTTCTCAGTTATTTGCTGAAGACTGAAGGGTGATAGACCAAATCTGATGCGTGATCAGGAGGCAAAAATACTTCGGATATCATATGTCACATGTAAAGTAGAGAAAACTTTTTTTGTTGACCTGTGTATCTATTCCCCAGAATGTTGTTACTGTTAATTGCCAAGATTTTAGTTATTTTTAAGACGTACCGTTGAAATACTTTGTATAATACAGAGTTATATATGAGAAAAGGTTTGCGTCGTAATGAAAATACAAAATATTGCAACCTTAATAAGTAAGTCTGCGACCGTAAAAAATAGTATAAATAGTTAGAATCGCTAGAGTACTTGGTATTTAATCAACAAACAAGTAAAAGCTCATCACTATCGGGAATTTGTATTTACCTCTGACATTATTTTTACAGCTTTCATTTCAAAGAAAAATAAAAGCGTCTGTTTAATGTAAGTAGTGCACTATGATAACGTATTAGCTAAGAAAACAAAAGCCTAAGATGTTGTTATAATTTAGCTAACACAGCGAAACTAAAAAATTCTCTTAAAATAGTATATTATCGTACATTTCCATCAGCATTTGAACTTCTACATCAGCCACTTTAGCCTATCGGTAGCATTGCTTCTTAAATTCTGTCTTGATTGTTTCCGTTATTACAGAACTCCTTAATGTTGGAATGGTACTAGACTGAAGATATATAACCATACTATTTTGTGTTCTAGGGTTACAAAAACATCTAAAGCATCAAGCTTTAGATGAAAAATGTATGCAAACTCTTCAACACCTCGGCATTCTAGAAAATGGTCACTTACTCTGTTATTTGTATTTTGGCATATAGCAGAAGTCAATAAAAGACTTTTATATCAGTTTTCCCCAGCTACAAAACACTGGAGGAAGGATATCCAAAAAGGCCATATTTCATATTTTCTAATCAAGACGACGGTAAAAATAACTATATGATGTTGTTTGAAATGTGCTTCAAACATGTGCTAAAAGATGACATCTCAAAATGAGTTACCAACCTGCAAATTCAGTTTTTCCCCAACCAGTAACTATGTATGAAGTGTCGTTATGAGTATAAGAATCGTCCAAACAAGCAACTTCGATGTAATCGGTCTTGAACACTGCATCCGTCAATTCAATTATAGCAATATCGTGATATTTGAGAGGAGGTTGATAATACGGATAAACGACTGTCCTTTTGATTCTGAAATCTTGTGGCTTGGCATCATCCGTGGTTGTATTTACATCGAGTTCTCCCAATCTAACCATAATGGGTGCAGCTCTAAAAATTGTAGGGAAAATCAGCTAACTACTAAGCAACAATATCTAATTTCATAAAGATATTTAAAAAATTGTTAAACAACATTTAGTAGCTACTTTTTGTTATTAACCAGTAGCTAATTGCTTTACTTTCTGTTATTCTGTTGTGTATTTTCGAAATCAATTTGACAATTTCAAAAGAACCTGCTTTAATGAATAACGAATAAATCTAAGCAGTTAGGTACAAAATTGATAGATTCATATTTTACAAATTACTCAGTTCATAATAGAAAAATGTGTGATAATATGTACAATTTTTGACATCATATCATTCTATCCTAATGCACCGTCCATAGAATATGAGGCACCTCTGAGGTCTTCTTCCCAAATTGTGCATCCCCTCCACTTCAGCTCCGCTACAGCTTTGACCATGTCTTTTATTTTTTTTATGATTCTTATCTTGGTATTAGTTGTGACCTTGACGTAATATGCCCTTTCATTGTTTTTTGTGTCTTTCTTAGTTTGTTCGTTCATCTCTAATATCCAAAACTGCTCTGCTTGTTTATTTGTAATTATTCAGAAGTTTCTGCCATAACAACAATATCATTAGCAAATCTGTTACCGTAATTTCTGAAACTATTTTCTGAAGAATTCGTCATCAATTTCAGCAAATGTCACCTTACAATAGATCTTATTTTGTTTTGATTGGTTTGCAGTTCTCAGCTAGAAGAAAGGTGGATGTAGCATTTTAAAATTCGAGGAAAGCTAGGTATGTTTCAATATTGTAATCCATATGTTTATGCTGTAATCCCTATAAAAGCTATCATAAAGCTACCATGTAACTTGAATGAATATTTGAGATAATTGCGATAGAAGGGTTATTAGTGTATAGTGTTTATGGTTAGTTAGTTTTCCTTTCCTTTATATTTTCATAATCCATGTCTGTTTAGCATTCCAATCGCTATTTCTCTACCTTCTACATTTGTCCATAAATCTCTTAGTTTTTGGGTTGATATATGCGACGTTTTTTCGGTCAATAAGTTAGTTATTTCTCTGTTCATAATTAACGTTTCGTTTTGTTATTGAGTTCTTTTTCTAAGTCGTTGGAACGGTCTCCAATAATCAAAGATCGGTCGTTTTCAATTTCGAGTGCGAATTTTGTGTAACTCTTCCCAGTAGCCCGCTATATTGAGGTTATTCTTTGCACTCCATGTCGGGGTTATACATATTTTAGTTAGCCTTTAGGGCAGGTTTCTGAGTTTTGTGTGGGATATCTGCAGAGATATTTCTAGGTATTGACATGAGTCACAGATGAATTGAAGCAGTCAGAATCGCTAAACTAGACTTATCCTTTACATTGATCACCAAGGAGTACTTGCCAAAGTAAAAAACTGGCACAGATTTAGATCTCATGGTCTATTCTAAATAGGTGTAGAGTTTAGTTGAAAATATCAATTTTACAATGAACTGAGAAAATATGAATATAATTACGTATAATAATTTTAATACTGACATTGACTTACTGTGTTATACAATGGGCTGCGGTTAAAATGTGATATTGGCTGATGAGAGTTCCTCCACACAACCAGTCTGGTGAATTTTGGTTGCCATAACCAATCAGCGCCTTTAATTATATATAGGTAAGTATGTAGAACTTGTAAAGAAATTGTGTCTTACAGCTCAAGAAAGTGTTATGTAAATGTTAAAATTCTCCCAGTTCTTAATAATCTATGCAATAAGTACGCTTTTTCACCAACTCCGAAAACTATAGTTGAGATTTTATTAGTTTAGCAATTGAAAATAATATAGCAAACAAAAACTTTTTAAAAATCAAGAAACGCTTTACATATACTGCAAATTTAATAAATAACCTTTAACAAATTTCCTAAAGAAGAATTTCTGAAGCCCTACCACGAAAATTTCAATTGAAAAATGAAAAAACTGCTCAAAAATATTTACGCAAAATATATTACAAATTAATATATTTATATATTCCTGAATGAATAATAATCTGAGATAAATCCTTAGTTACTTGGAAAATTATATTAATATTTTGATTGTTCGGAAATTTTTCGTTTTTTGATAAACAAATGCATTTATAATAACATAATTAAATGTTACTTCCTAACAATTTAAGCATTAATATAAATATAGTATGAATTTAGAGGAATAAATTGGATCTTAATTGCCAAATATTAATATTAAAGGTTATTAAGAACGATTTCTTAACTGACTATGTTGAGTGCTCTTTCACATTCTGCAAACTGAAAATAAATTGAACAATAATTTGTATAACAATTAGTTTTCAGATATTAAAAAAATAAAAATTTATATGCAATTATATCTAAATTTAATTTTTTTTTTCGAATTTGAATTTAAATATCCTATTAACTGTAAAACTCCAAGCTACGGAATAATACTGTATATACTCTAGGTATAAATTTATATATATCGAATGTTTCATTAAATAAAGGGAGCATTAGAAGTAATGATTGGAAAATGTATTTTTTTAGCAACAAATAAAATTTTGTTTACAATAATTTGGTCAAGTGCGAGTTGGACTCGCATACTAAGGGTTCCGTACCACCTTCAAAATCTAATATTCCAGTTTCAGACAAGCAGGGAATGAGTAGATTTTCTTATATTTACCTTAATATCTTTTAAAGGAAGCGTTTTAAATTTATAAAGAATTATACACTTCATTTTCCACACATGGACTTTTTATTTTATCTGCTTCAGGATTCGCTTGAATTTTTATAATACATATGTATTTAATTTTTTAATTTGGCCCCCAAAAATTAACATTAAAGTTTATTTTACTAATAAACTTTCAGGGAAGCCTTTTATAATCTACTGTCTGAATTTGAGGCTATGTAGATTGGAAGATAAAGGGCAAAATAGGTCAAGTTTTAAATTATAAATTATTAAATCTGTTATTCAAATTATTTAAAAAAATACAAATAAAATATTATTTTTTAAATTTAAATAGTGTAGTTTCTAAAGTGGGAATTAAGTCGGTGTTTAATATTTTTGTTAATACCATTTAAACAAATTAATTTTGATATATTTGTAATTCACATAATAATAATTTTCAAGTGAGCCCCAGTACTCTAATTATTTTCAAAATTTTAGTTAGTATGAGAATTTTTTATATCTTTATGTTAATATATTGTAAACAATTAATTTTAAAAATATGAAAAATATATATTTGTATTCCTCAAAATGAGCCCTTTCATTTGATGTATTGCTTGATGCGTTAAAAATTTCTTATTTTCCGTTTAATTCTATAATTTAGCCCCCAATATTAATATCAGGGATTTCTGCGTATTTTCCTGTAAACAAAAAAAATTAGGTCTTTTAATTTGTGAATAAAGGGGGGAATGAACAATTTTTTAAAATATTTTTTAAATATATTTTAAAATATTCTTTTAAAAAAATATAAAAAAAATATATTTGTATTTGTCATAATGAGGCCTGTGATTTGGTATATTACTTCATCCGTTAGAAACAATTATAATTTTTTATTTTACATTTAATTCTATAATTTGCCCCCCAAAATTAATATTTCTTATTTTTCCAGTAAAGTTCAGGTGAGGTGCTATACTTCTATTGTTTTCAAAATTTTACAACTTATGGTTTCGGCGATCAGAGGGGGGAATGGGTAAAAAATTTATATTTTTGTTTTTTGTTAATATCTTTTAATTTATTTATTTTAAAAATATGAAAAAAATATAATTGTTTCGCCATAATGAGGAGCCCTTTCATTTAATATATAACATGATGCGTTAGAAGCAATTTAATTTTATATTTTCCATTTAAGTCTCTAATATGCTCCCCAAAATTAAAAGTAGAGGTTTCTCTTTATTTTTCCAGTAAACTTCAAGTCGGACCCTATACCTATAATTTTTGCAAACCTTTACGATTTGCAGTTTCAGAGATAATTAATATCTTTTTAACTATTTTTTTTGACGGGTCTAGGCTTAACTAAATAGTTTATTGAAGTTTGTTTTATGGATCTCCAGTAATTACTGATGAGATTTTCAAATACCTAACAAAAAATTCTTAACCATACATATATCAAATAGAAGTAAATTCTCTTATTTACATCAGTTTTATTGCCAAACATTTAACGTCAAATGTTGATTTTCTTAATTTGTTATGGCAAACTTTATATTTTTAATTTTCTTGTTCCGTTGGTTTAAGTTTCATTACCATTTGAAAAAGGGATCTAATTTAAATCATGGAACGTATGGTCTATTTGAAACATACAGACTTTCCAGCATTTCTGCTTTTATTTCCAAAAATCAGAATAGTACAGATCAGACATGGCACAACTGTCTTTCAGAGAAAAATTTACCGTACTTTCAATTAGTTTGATCACGTTCTTACCAAACAGTTAGTGAGAGACTGGCTGGATACTGGAGATACTTGTTTTAATTCAGGTGACACCATTTCAATCTCTAAGAGTACAGTCGGTGATGAGTCATAACATTATCGTATGAATGGTAACTTTTAGGGCCTGCGCAGACGGAGCAATTGATGTGCAATTCCGGTTGCAAACCAGTTGCGCTTGGAAGTAGGTTTGTTCCTAGAAGCCTGTCTACAATTCACACGAATTTTTAAAAAATTATCCGCTAATCAGTAATCTCGCCATTGGACTGTGCTAACACTCGGGTCACGGTACATTTTTCAAACCGCTGAAATTATTGGCAACGAGCTTCTACGAACGAACTTAGTTCTAAATGCAATTAGTTTGCAACCGAAATTGTAAAACAGTTGCACCATCTGCGCTGGACCTTAAAAGTATGCAATGATTGATTAACGGTGTCATTTTATGCAGGTGAACATTTTATTCTCCACAATGACTCCTTGATGTTAAGAATAAACACAGCGATTCGTAGCGTGCCGTTGTGAAAGAAAAAATATCGTTCCTTTTTTAGCCCACCTTAACTTGTCTGTAGACAATTTGTCGTTTTTTTTTGCTGAGGAAAATCCCTGCTTGTAATAAAGTTTAATTTTGTTATAATTTTCATGCCGATGGAAGACACAATTTCTTAAAACTAAAGGTTTTATCATTACACTATGAAGAAAACTCACCATATGCCGAAATTCTTTAGGCAAAGCATCTCGTCCATTGAACACCGATATCGAAAATGAGTTGTTTGAGTAGAGAAATTCCATACATTCTGTAAATACAAGATTTTATATAACGTCATCATAGATTGTTTAGTTTGAGTTCCTATTTTCTGTGATCCCAGACTTGGATATGAAAATAACGAAACCCAGCATTTCTTTGGGAAGCAAGATATGTTTCTCTCTAATATTTAAGCTTCATTGCGCCCAAACTATATATATTTCAATTATTCAACTAGGCTGCAATATCAAACAATATAGCCTTTAGTGTTTACAGCTCTAATTTGTAAACAGTGAGCACGCGTGGGTTGGAACAAATTCATTTAAAATTCATGTGTTGGTTTCTTGGAAAAACGCTCAGAGACGTCGGTTTTTTTTTGGACTGCGGTTTGTGTGATGATGAACTCGTTTATACAGGGTGGGTCAAAAATAAATTACGAGCATCAACTTCATTTTTTCAAATGGAAACATTTGTTTTTTATTTTATTTTTGAATTCTGCATTGAAGTATTTTTCGAGTACAATGTCCTATACTGAAAATTAACAGTTATTAACAAAAATACATTTCTTTCTAAAGTTAAGAAAACAATGGTAAATATAAGGTGTTTGTTGGTTTAAACCTATTTATTTACGTCTTATTTTTATGATTGTTGTCGGTATTTTAGTCGTATGAATGGAAACCCTTTTTTTAATGCTGGAGTTTTTAACACTTGTATATTTCCATAGAAACTGTACTATAATTTTACTTCAAATAAGTAGTTGTCAAGTGCAGTTGCAAAGTATGGCGCGTTTAGCTGAAAAGCAGCGAATAGAATATGGCGACAGAACTGGAACACAAGCTGAGGTTTGCGAATTTTTTTATATGAAGATATAAAGTACCCGGAGCTGCCTATTACACGATCGTTAGTTACTAAAATAGAAAAAATTCTATAATTTGGCCACGTAAGAGACAATTACAAAACCAAACATCTTCCAGAAGATACACAATTAAATGTTTTGTTCGATTTACAAGAAAATCCTCACAAATCCACTAGAAAAATAGCCACAGAAAATTCAATAAGTTAATCTTCTGTTCTAAAATGCCTTATACAAATAAGTGACACCCATATAAAGTTCATTTAGCTAAGGAACTTACTGAAGATGATTTGGACCGGAGAATAGAATTTTGCAAAATAATGATGGATAGATGCCATGCCAACTTTTCAAGTAAGTTCGTTTTTTCTGGCGAGGCAACATATTCAATGGTTCAGTAAACAGGCAAAATTTTCGATATTAGGTATTAAAAAAGCTACATTGGATTATGGAAAGTCAGACACCGTTTTCCAAGAAAGTTAGCGTATGGGTCGGATTTGTGGGTACTTTTTTTATTGAGGTAACACTTAACTCGGAAAAGTATTTAGACCTATTACAAAATGATATAATACCCTGTTTAACAGAACTGTACCCGAATGATGAAAACCCCAATATATTGGCAGATTCAGTATGGTTTCAACAGGATGGAGCGAATATTCGCGAACAGTGCGAGATTATCTTGACAATATTTTCCCAAACAGATGGATCTGAAGGAGAGGTAATATCGAATGGCCAGCTAGGTCTCCAGATCTAAGCCCGTTAGATTTTTTTCTTTGGGGTTACGTGAAATCAAAAGTCTACTTCAATAAGGCGGAAAATATTGAGAAATTAAAGAATAGAATTAGGCCGAAATACAACGAACCTTACCACAAACGCTAAATGAAGTGTTACGAGAATTTAAAACCCTCTTAGATATTGTCAGGAAGTTAATGGTCAACAATTTGAACATTTAATTTGATATGTTTATGTTTTTTTTAATATTGAAATAAATGGGTTTTTTTAATAACTGTTAATTTTCGGTATAGGATATTGTATATGAAAAATACTTAGAATTCAATTCAGAATTCAAAAATAAAATAGAAAATAAATGTTTACATTTGAAAAAAAATGAAGTTGTTGGTCGTAATTTATTTGTGGCCCACCCTGTATAAATGAGTTTATCATCACAAAAACCGCAGTCCAAAAAAACACCGACGTATCCGAGCGTTTTTCCAAAAAAACCAACACCTGAATTTTAAATGAATTTGTTCCAACCCAATCGTCCTCACTGTACCTATAATCATAGGAGCACATGAAAAATTGTTGGTTAACTTATAATAATATAATTTCAAAATATGAATAGGTCTTTGGCCTTAGGACCTATAAATCCCAATAGTCTTCTTTCTGTGTTAGATTACAACACTTCATTTATGTTTCTTTTCATGATTTGACAGTGAAATAACACCACACTTTAGAAAAAAAACTGTATATTCCAAAAAATCCAACCGATTCAAAACCCTAATCTAGTTTTCATTTCCAAATTTATAACGTATTCAAATTTTAATTTCATTGACAACGAAGTCAGATTAATGCTTTGATACGTTCGTATCAAACCACAAAAAGCAACTAGAAGATCCAAAATTAAGCCTCAGAAAATACTGTATTTATAAACTAGGTGCCAAGCATGTTCAAAACCTTGGACATTCTTTTTTATGTTCATTTATTCGTATAATTAGACATGTACAGGTTTCTCCAATATAAAGTATGTAGCCAGGAATTTTATACATTGAAAAAATAAGGAACGCCTCCTTAATCGCAGAATCCGTTACTCCTTGGTTGCTGATAATTAAGATGAAATTAGTAATTATAATATCATTTGGAATAACTTTATTTCGAGATAGTTTGTAAGGTATTTCCAGAGTTTTCCGCATGAGAATAACGCACTTCATGACCACATAAAGTACTGAAGATAAAGTATCCTTATAATTTTATATTTTATTGTACTACTTGTATATTTCAAATATTGAATTGTTTGGAGATTCTCTTAATATACAGGCCGTTGTCTGAAGTAGTGATTGTTCTTCCCAAAACCCCAAATAAAATGCCATCAATATAATGTAAAGAAGACGTGTCCTTCAAAAATAACTAGATATGTAAACTCACCATAAGTTTATTATTTAAAATCAAACATAAAAATACTATTTTTATATATTAAGATTTATAAATAAATAAATAAATAAATATGTGTGTTCTTGTCAGTCTGTGAAATAAAACAAATCTATCATTTTTTAAGTAATATGAGTATGACTAAATTACACTTAATTTGAAGCAGTTTCCCAACAAAAAACATATACATTGAATATGACATCATTTTAAGAAATTTAAATGATGAAAACATAACATTTCATAAATTATTGTGTAACTACAGTCAAGAACGTCGAATATCATATAAATACTAACGTTGCCTGCTTATACGTTCTTCGCCTTGTCTTTTCTCTCTAACAATTTTGGGAATCTCTTGTTTTTTGGTGGGGCTAGGAGAATAGTTAACATTTTTCGTGGGACAGCAAACAGCAACTGATTTATCGAAATATCCGCAGATATTTCCGGATTCTCCTTGGCAATATTTTTCAGGGACACAACTCCCTCGTTGTCCAGCTTCTAACTTGCAAGGCGTATCTGAAAAAATGTTAGACATAATAATACAACTAATCTAAAATTAAATGAGCTTCATTCAATCTAAAACATTTAGATCTCAATCTGGTACTGGTACTAAAAATTCTGACCATATCTGGTTTTCGAGAATTTCAATGTGTCTTTGTTTCAAATATCAACAAACGGTATCATTAAACCTCAAATGTAAAAAATATAAAAAATGGTAAACAATGTTAATTATACCTAAAATGTCAGAACCATCAAAAAACCTAAAACAACTAGAATATCAGATGTTGATATAAGATGTAATGTTTGGCATATAAGACGTTTAGGAAAACTAACAGACAGGGGTTAAAATTTCACGTTGAAAGTATCAGGAAAATTTTGCCAGGACCGGATCCATAGAAGTGCTCGTAAGAAATTTGCCTAAACAGATATGGGAGCTTCTCTATGGTTTTGGATACCTTGTATTTCAGGGGTATTACCACACACACAAGGAGTGGATCTGCATTTTAGATCGACCGACATTCTTTTAAACACGTGGATATAAGCTATCCTCAATCTAGTGTTGAACTCAATGACATTTAGGCCAACGAAATACTTATAAATAAATATTCGAAATCTTTATCTAAAATAGTTGCGTAACGTATGATAAGTTAAAATGTTACATTTTATGTCAAAATAATAAATACCTTGGATACTGGTCTTTAAATAACTAATCCGAAAGACTACATCTGTATAAAAAGATGTCTAGAAGAATGGTTGTCAGTTAATTGCAATAGTGGTCTTTCTTGTACTAACTAGAAACAATTCATATAATAATGTGACATTACTTGTAATGAGATACCCTGCCACTTCAGTTAGAAATATTGAACAAGTGAAACGTTATATTCTACACTAGGTTTTTTACATAATGAAATTTTGAAATCTGCCAAAGTGTAACAAATTAACAAATTAAATGGTGCAACAAGTAATGTCAATATTATGAAAATTTGTCTATAAAATTTTATTTTTTGGTGAAATAGTGTGAACCAATAACGGCATCTTCATGAGGAGGAATACCCATTAGTAGTCCACAGAAAATGGTTTCAATATGTAGGAATTTTGTGTAAAATGTTAATTAGGCCACTATTTTTCAGGGAGCACTAACTTTGTTTCGTTATATCTCTAGAAGAAATCAATGAACTTGGGCTTCAATAAGAAGGAGCATGTGCTCATAATTCAAGAACTGTTGGAGAATAGATTTACTGACAAACACATTCAGCAGTTTCCTGGCTTTCACGTTTTTCAGATCTAAGACCTCTGGATTGTTTAATAGAAAGCAGTTTAATCGATTACATTAGATGTATTTGACGATGTTTTGTGTACCTTAGTGGGGCGGTGCCACCCATCCTTAGCAAATAATTATCATTTGTTCGAACAATTTCTGTGATTAAATCTGAAAATATTATTATTAATAATAGGTTTGTTCGTAGACGACAGTTGCAAATATTATTTTGGCCTGAACATGTACCCCCAATCCAGTGTTCGCATAGCCAGAACTCTTATTAAGTTTTCAAATTGTTGGAACTTTCGACAACTGGCCGTTAGGACCAATTTTTGTAGATAATTTTATCTAATTCTAAATGATAGAAAAATAATTCCCAAATATGCTTAATTCCTTACAATGAATATAGCACCTATTTTATTGTTCGAAACTGCTTTGAAATTAACTGTGGATCATATTTAAAAAATATGATTTTTCAAACACGAATCGCTTCTTCAAAATCTCTTATCTTGTTCAGCTTGCAAAGTATTCATTTTTAATTTTGTAATATTATTTAAAACATCGTTATGGTTAAAATATAATTTAAATTGCAAAACACTATATATAAAATTTAATTTCACCAACATTATAACTAATTTGAATTTGCATAACACACGTTAATAAAATTTAAGTTTACCTTACTATAGATTTTCTTCAATACAAAATAGCAATATGATGGTAACTCTCTAAAAATCAAACAGCTCAAACCATGTATCACACTGTATTCATTAAATTGACTAATTCTTTACCGTCAAAAACCTATGCCGTTTTTTGAAAGTAGTTTAATAATAAATATTTCTACACGCGCTTTTGATAAAATATTAGTAAGAAAATTAATTTTATTAACAACAAAATGCCACTTACCATTTTCTGGTTTCGCAGATACGAATCCCAAAATCAAAGCAATCCACAGCAGCAGCATTTTCACTGACACTTTCCACCAACCGATACCTTTATATACACTGCATTTTTTTTCTCAAAAATTCGAACAATTTACACAACGTTATAAGTTTACCGTTTAAACTGGTACTGTGGATATCAAAATGAATCCAAACGACATTATTTACTGTTTACCTGTACCGGGTATTCTCTCTGTGGTACTTCTTGAAGCTGGGTAGCCTCAACAAAGGTCATTAAGAATTTGTTGTTGTTTTCTGCTAAACTGGTATTTAATGAATATTTAATGAGTCACATAACGTTATTTTGTTATAAAAGGCCAGTAATCCTGTAATTATACATTTTCTAGTGAAGAATGTTTGATTATTTTTCATGAAATATAAATTATTTCGTGATGTTAATATTTAAATAATTATGATAATTTATATCATATTGTGTGGGAAAAAAACTTTGATTTTATTCAGATATTCAGCAAGATAATTTATTTACAGCTCACGTACGAATACTGAGTTGACACAAATTTCATTTAGTTGGAACTTCCACATGAGTAGTATCAGGATGTATGTTAGTTTTTCCCGTACTATTTAAGAAGAATTGTAACAATAACTAATAATATAAATATCCTACCAGGGCTGATTTGATGGTAATAAGCTCGGTTGGCAAGTAAGTAGGTATACCCATACTTGGAAACCGACGTGGAAAATTGACTTAGATAGTCCACGGCAGATAGCGATTAGAAAATAAAGGACTATTATACATGATGGGTCCATTTTTAAAAATTCATAGTAATTAAAGTACAAATTCAAATCTTTATACCAATGGAAAGAGGTAGTTTCAAAGTTTCGGCGGAAAATGATGGTTCCAGAAGCGGCATTTCTTCCTCAGCGCTTGATAGGTCACAAGGGAAGTGAAGACCTGGCTCTGCATTTCTGGCCACTGAGATCTCCTGATCTTATTCCATGTGACTACTTATATGGGGTTGTGTTAAGAAAGCTGTTTATGTCCCACCTCTGGATGATTTGCGGAACCGTATCACAGCTGCGGTATAGAGATTATCTTTCACAGCAAACGTTTTCAGTAGATCTCCTAGATGGCGCGATTTTTATTCAAAAATATATATTTAATTTTGTAATTTGCCCTCCAAACTAAAGACTAAGACTTTCTCCTTACCTTTACAATGAATTTTAAGTAAGACTTTATATTACACTTTTTTCTAAATTATAAGCTCAGTAACTTCAGAGATTATTTTTCACAGCAGATTTTTCATTTAATCTACATAATGCCATTGATTTTTCCAAAATATTTATTTCATTTTCTAATTTGCCCCCCAAACTAAAGATTAGGGCTTTCTTTTTAACTTTCTATGAACTATGCTGTAATTTTATTTATTATTTGTAGGCTCAATAGTCTCACAGATAAAGAGGAGGTCGGAAAATTTTTCACAATTCTGCTAGTAGTAAAAGAGTAGTAAACGAAAAATATATTTTCTGTACAATTTCAGTAAAGCCCTATATTGTTTTTTTTTCAAAACTTTTACTATGAAGTTTCACAGATAAAAGAGGGAATGCGATTCTTCTATATCTTCGTTAATATATTTTAAACAAATTATTTTTAAAATATGAAGACAATATATTTTTATTTCTTTTAACATGCCTTTGCATTTAATATATTACGTGGTACGCTTGAAAAATAATTTGCCTTCCAAAATTAATATTACAATTTTCGCTTAATTTTTCCATTAAACCTGGAGGGAGACACAAATATCCAATTTTTTTTTTCAAAATTTTTGGCTCAGCAATTTCGCTGATAAAGGAGTATTTTGAAATATCCTTCAAATAAATTATTTTAAAAACTATATTCATACTTATAACGATATATTCCAAGCACCTGAAAATATTTAAATTTTTTCTTTTCACTTTATTTTATAATCTGACCTAAAATTCTGTTTCCTGTGAACTTTAGATAAGGTCGTATATTTTCAGTTTTATAAACTTTCCGCCGAGAAGTACCTCTTTCCCACCAAAATCAGAGTTCTTTCATTTACTCTATGTACTAAGAGTACATCGGGTCATCAAACTGGCCACATATACCAGATGTCTGCAGTCTAAATATGTCTTAAATGCTCATTTAAAAGGTGTACCCAAGGCTTTTTTAAAGGATGGTAGCCGTGAAGTCTAGAATGTTTGCAAATCATCGATTGAGTCTTGAGTTTTGTAGTATTTATCTTCCCTACTGTAACTATGACACAAATGTATTTACATCATTTACATTAGTTAAAATGCTGCTTTAAAATATATTCAATTTTGACTGATATAGATATCAAACACCTAACCCACTTTCAGACGACCTAGTTATATAATGAATATTTAGGATCTAAACGTCAAAAAGTTAAAAAATCAGAAAGTGTCGGTAACGTCAAAAATACCAGTAAATATAAAAAATGTCAAAAATTCTCGATATGTCAAAAGACACCAAAAAATGTAGGATATGTTAAAAAACACGAGAAAAATGTCTAACATACCAAAAAATGTCAAAGTATTAAAGAATGCAAAAAAATTAAGAAATCTAAAAATGCCAAAGTTTTAAATAAAAATGTACACAAACGTCGAAAACGACTCAATAATGCAGAAAAAAAATAGCGTGAAAAATGTTCAAAAACATCAAAATTGTGGACTTCTAAAATATTGAAGAATGTCATTACTAAAATGTGAAATATCTCAAGAACTTCAAGAAAGTAAAGTTAAAAAAGTAAATAAATGCCAAAAATATGAATAAACGTTAAAAATATAGGAATTTACAAATAAGTTTGAAAATGTCAAAAAACATATAGAATTTTAAAAATTGCCAACGTGACAATGAAAACCTATTGTAGGCAAAACAGATTAATTTTATAAATCACTTTTGAATGATGACTAATAATAATTTCGTTGCAAAAAGTAATGATATCCCATCAGAAAAGGGGAGCCAAGTTCAGTATTAAAACCTAAAGGTGGTTGTCAACTTTAATGACAAAAAATTAAGATCTAAATGGGTGCCAAGTTCTCTAGATAATTCTGGAACAAAGTTCTAAAATCAATATAAAATACATTCACTTGTTATTTTTTCTGCCACAACAATGTACTATTTAAAACTAAAACTTCTCAAATTTAAACTGTGGAATTATTTCACAAAGCAGATAACTTAGGAAACATTGAAACTCAAGTTTTGACTTTTTCACCAGATTTATAAGAGTGAGCAGGGCCGGATTTACATAAGGGCACTTTGGGCACTGGCACAGGACCTCCACCAATTTGGGCCCCCACCAATTGTAAACCAAAATTTATATATATATATATATATATATATATATATATATATATATTTCAAGAAAAAAATCGAACAAAAACTGTAAATGAAAGCCAAAATCCAAAAAATGCAATGCTTATATTGTATGAATATTGATTTTGAAAATTTGTTAGTAAATTTTCGTACTCTCAAGCGTATATATAAATTGTATTTAAGATTTTTTTTAATAAGTGGGCAACCTTAAGGCTGTAATATAAACAGGAGATGCAATTAAATTTAGTAGGTAACTGTGGATAAGACCCAGTAAGATACATATTTTAAGCCAAGGGGAAGGGCTACTCAAGCACAACTATGCAATTTTCAAACTCATTTTTCTCATACAGTTTATAACCGATTTGATTGAAACTTTGCATACGTAATTTTTTTAATTTATTTTTTTCTCTTTTTTAGTGTTTTATATATTTCGTATAACTTTATTTATTTTGACGTATTTTATATACATATGTAAAAATCCATTTATCTGACATGTTTTATTGAAAATTATAAAAGTAAAATAAAAATATGACTGACAATTTGGAAACCCTTAAGTATGCCCCCATTAGTTTTGTGCCCAGGGGCTCCCACCAGTTTTGTGGGGAAGTGGATGAGCTACATGTAAAACAACTTGTGTGTGAAAATTAGGTAAATTAAATCTTAAGCTATTATTTATCTTACGTTATCTGCTTTATGTAAAAAATTCGATTGTTCAAATTTAAGAAATTATGGTAGCAAACATTATCATAGCAGAAAAAAAAAACAAGAGACTGTCTTCAATTTCAGTAATATCTACAGAACTTGGTACCGATTTTTTACCTCAATTCTTTTGTGGACCAATTCAACGACCACCACTTATGCGTAATTTTCTTATATATCCTAATCATTAAAATTTAAAAAATCCCATGATGAGTAAACCTTGGTCGCGACAAGGTTTTAAATCACATAAGAATAAAATAGTATTATGTCTATATATCATACTTTTGCTGATGACAGTTATCTGAAGCAGACACAAGTATTTGCAACTTTGGATTTCACATATCGTTTGGGATTTTATGAACTCTTTTGTTCATATTCTTGTGGATTCAAATAAAAGCTGGTTTATAAAATATTTTTTGGTTTCACTTTATTTAATAGTGACTTGATTTTACGAGATAAAATTACATGACTTGTTACAATGTTGTTACATTGTTTACGAAGCTATAGCTGTCAACACCTACATTTACTTTCATAAAAACGAAAGTGAGTTTGCTGAATTTTCAACAAACCCTCTACCCTTAGTTTGTATTTCATTATAACAACCCAATAGATACTTTTTAATTCCTCACTTTCAATGTGTTCGTAGTCGTTCCCCAATCAATGGAAAATCTAATCAACTTTGATGGCTCATAAAAAAGTATTTTCCTTCCAAAATTTACGAGAGATAGAGACAAACTTTGGGGGGTGTACTAGACGACAAAGGAAATTAGGATAAGCCGAGGAAGTTGTCGAAGTTCGGGTATTTTAATTTAATTTCGCTCTCTCTAAACTCAATATCGACGACAGTGTCGTTATGTAAATTCCTGACAGCCTTACACTGCCTCGTTTGGCCCTGCTGGTTGCTGTATCGATGTTTTCAAGGATTACGTCTGGATCGTAAGGATGAAAATAAAAGTCTCAATGGTTGAGTGCCTTGTAATGCATTATTCTTTCCTCAGTCATCGAAGTTTAGCCTGTTGAAGCTGATTGTTCTAATCGTGACTAAAGTTTTTCTCGCATGTCCAGGCTAATGGTATGGTTTAACAGCAGTTTTCTTGGCAATTTTTTCTTTTTATTTGACTCTTTCTTAATAGGTAAACGAATACTTTCTTATTGACCGACTTCCAAAAAGGAGGAGGTTATCAATTCGTCGGCACATTTTTTTGGTATGTATGCTCAGTTATTATTCAAAAACGACTTGGGCAATTTTGATATTTTAAATGGCATTGCATTAAAGAATATAACAGGCATTGGAAACATCATAACTCCATCAATCAGTAAAATCTACTTAACTCCGTAATCAGGGCAGTAAAATTATGCGTGATCTGATGAAATAACGAGGTTCGCATTGGACACTGCCGCCATCTAGGAAGAAAAAATTAAAACCTCTTGTTTTCATCAGATCACGCAACATAAACTTACTGCTGATTATGGAGTTAAGTGGATTTCACTAATTGATGGAGTTACGAGGTTTTCATTGCCTAACATCGAAATAATTTTCTATAACGTGAGATTTACGGTTTTCCAGGAAATCAGAAAAAACAGTTAATTAAGGAACTACACTTCAGTGAATTTTCATTAGTCTACAATGTTTTCTCTAATTTGAATATTTTAAATTGTATGCTACAAAGAGATAATCTAGCTTGATTCCGTATAACTTTCTATAACTTAAAATATACAGTTTTTCTGAAAATCGAAAAAATATGGGCAAAAAACGTTAAAAATGTATGTAAATGTAATATTTTCATCATAAATATCTAGCTTAAATGTCAATATAAGCCATAAAAGTATAACGTACAGGGTGTTTCTAACGGCTTTCATTTTACGGGGCTTAAAGTCGAGTGAAATGTATCGAAAAGAAAAATTGTTATGTGAGTGATATTTTCTATATGGTAATTGGTGGTTGTGTGTGTGTGTGCGTGCTTGAAAACTCATACAGCAAGCAATGTGCATAGTAGTAATATGCGGCGAAGTAAAATTACAGTTGGTTCAAAAAATCTTACAAGTAATTGTGATATTGGGTGGTACATAAGCAGTTGCGTATACTAGGTAGTTGAATAAGAGTGAAATAAAACTATAGAGTGGATCAAAAAACGTTAAAAGATTGTTAAATAAGCATCTGCAGTAAGCATATTTGAGCTATAGGAGGATTAAAAATTGTTAGAAGCAGTTGCATATACAAGATGATTGAAATATAATCTGAAGTGGAATTATAGTTATTCAGAGTGGTTAAAAAAATGTTATATATTGTAAAACATAAGTAGTCACTTATACTTGACATATGGTTCTAAGTAAAATTATAGGTATACAGTGTGATTTAGACAATAGAAATATAGAAACAGTCAAGAGGGTGGAGAGGATAAATACTTATACAGGGCGGTTGCCGTATGAATTATTTTGATTTATAATTGCGCAGTTTTAGACAAATGGGTTTATCTGACTTGTTGGGATTTACTTAATACTAAGAGATCTGTTGAAGGTACCCCGATTTCCACGGTGTTTACTATCATACATTTGTCTTCCAAATCTTTTTTTAATGGTCTTCGTTTTATCGGTATATGTATAACTACAAACACGTAGACGAACACACAATTTCTGCCTTAAATGGCTTCGCATGTGAGAGGATAGATCTTAGTGTGTTATTTGTTTTAAAAACAGCTTAATATCGTATTTATTTTCTAAGTGCTATAAGATGGTAAACAACACCTTTATTAGATCGAAACCGGGCTTAGAAAAACCAACTGATAGAATATCAAAAAAAGTGAATCAGATCAAGTGGTCGGCAACCTTTCATATTTTTAGGGTTTTAGGTAAAACGGACAGCGGGACCGGATTCAGCGACCCCAAAAACGTATGTATGAATTTTTTAGATTTTTCGAACGTATTTACATGATTTGACCTTCAAATGACCTTGACTTTGGCCTGATGAGGTAAAACGGACACAGGATTCGGAATCAGCGACCTCCAAAACTATATGAATATATGAATCCTTTGGCACCGGATTTTTTTTGTGGGACTGTTTAATTATTAATAGCGTTATGTTTTAATGGGGCTGTGTGATGCAACATATTCATATATAAAAAAATTCAAAGTTATTCAGCCATTAAACCTCTAGGGTTACCCTATTTCATATATACTGCAATTGTGATTATCTAATTATATTGCTAATGTTATTGTGCAATATAAATTGTTAGATTAGTAATACAAATCCAAACGCTCTACTCAATTAACGACAAACTATACGTAACCATTAACATATCTAATTCCAATTCCACACATACATTGTTAATGGGGTAATCAAATTACATTTTATCTTGTCGAAAATGGGTTTATTGGTTTCAACAAACTCTTTCCGATATATAAAATTAACTAAAGATATCATTAAAGCATACTTTTTAAATTCATCGCTCTTTTGTCTTATAGGCATAACCAACTGAATAGCTTACCGTATCTAATCTGTCACTTCGCTTGTAAACACGTAATTAATTCATACGGATTTAATTTGTATACAAAGTTATTTGTTAGCGTGAATTAAACATAAAAGGAGTAGAGATATAATTTGACATTTGACACTTAACCTGCATTCATTACATTCATTTATGTAGCGTATGGTACAAGCCAAAGATATAACGTTATGTGGAATAAAGATGAAATATGAAACTGAAATAAAATCAACTAATAAATGGTATACTTGCCGTGTTTTTAAATCGCTCTGAGATGTATAAAATAGTTCCGCCTAGCTCTCAGACAGATTCATCTATGCTTACCAGTGATATTAGATTTTTTTACTAATAGAAAGGTTTACTTTATCCTCAGAGAAAACCAGCTCAATCTTTCTTGAAAGATTTCAATCATATTGCAATAGATTCAGTGAATTTAATTTCATAAATTTTCACACTCACTTTCAAACGTCTTTATTTACCAAATAAATTCACTGTTTACAAATACAGTGAGTAATACTATCGGAAACACCTGTCTATTTTTTTCGCTCTCGATTCAATACAAGCTGTAAATTTTAAACTACTCAACTCGTACAATAATTGGCTTTTATAAGCTAGTCGAAAGTACTAGAATTCGATGATTATTTCTGATTTGTCAGAGTATTCAGAAACCTTGTCGAAGTCACTTTTTACGTCCATCGACATTTCGGGATAGCCGATGTGTTGCTCTTTTTTACTTCAGCCGGTTTTTTTACGTTTAAGTGTTGTTTTTATCGAAATGATTAATTTAGAATGTTTTTTAATTTTTGTTTGGCGGGGTAGAATGAATATTGTTATAACATTAATTTTACGCTGACAGAAGTTAAGAAACCTTGGAGACACTAATTATTCTAAATAAAAAGCAAATTTGCGAACACTATAAAAATCAGTCTGATAAACAAGAGCAATAAAACACGGACTACCGGCGAATTCGATTGATGGCAAAAATCCATGGGCGGATCAAGGGGGGGGGGGCGATGGGAGAGATCGGCCCCTCCGAGTAATCTTAACTCCAAGAGCCCAGAAGATGGTAAATTCTATGGGTTTAGGCCTCAGAAAGACTATTTGCAATCTAGTATCTAAGAAATCTTAGTCATGGGTGTGTGTAAATAAATATAGTGCATGTTTGTATTGCGACAGATAAAGACGTTTAGTGTGAGTGAAAAAAATATATAAATTAATCCACCGAGTCTCTAATAAAGTGGTGTTAGAAGTACGGGGATTGAGTTAAAAACCTCAAATTGATTTATGGCTACAACTAGAGGAATGACAGAAATGGACAAAAAAAGCAAAAAAAATTAAACAAGTTACTGATAAGCTGAGAAACTAAATCAAATACTGGAAAAACATGCGAAAAATTAAAAACAAATTCGAGAAGAATTCCAAGAAAGGTTAGTGCAATCTTTTGATAAGAAACGTAAAATTGAACGATGTGACGAAGAAAGACACACTGACCACACTAGCAGGGTCCTGTTGGTTCTCCATACTAGACCAAGAGTGGATATTGACAGGTTGGACTAAATGATAGCGATAGAAAAAAAACAGTGTTTTCCACGAGTAAAGAGCTGTTTCAGTTCACGGTCATGCAGTTTGAGTTATGAAACGCTACCGCTACGTTCGAGAGGGTTAATGAAGTATGTTTTCAGCGTTTGACATGGTGGGCATGCTTAGTATATCTCGACGACATTCTGGTCATGGGTGAAATATTTGGTGACCATCTGAAGAATATCGCGACTCAACCCTAAGAAGTGTTCCATGTTCCAAAAACAGTTCTTAAGCCACGTCGCTTCTGAGTCAAAAATCCGCATAAAAGATTTGCCAGTCCTGAGAGACAAACAGGAACTACGAAGCTTTCTAGGGCGGCAGACCACTGGAACAGACCTTCCGTTGGAATCAGGCTTGCGAAACAAATATCAGACGAATGGAGGCGGCACTATGTGCCAGTCCAATCCTAGCCTTTCCTACGTAGTACGGCAAGTTCATTTTATACACCGACGGCAGCAACGCCGGATTCGGGGCCGTCTTATCCCGGGTGCAAGATGATGAAGAGAGGGTGATGGCAGTGCATTTTCAAAACCGGAAAGGAATTTTTGTGTCACCAGAAAAGAACTTCTCGCAACAATCAGGACTGTAGACCATTTCAACAAATATTTCTAGTCGTCATTTCCTAATAAAAACCAATCGTTTAGACTTCAAATAGCTGTTGGGCATAAAAACCCAGGAGGGACAACTGGCCAGGTGGATGGAGAAATTACAACAATAAGATTTCTAGTTTGAACACCGTGCTGGCCGTTTGCATAATAGCTCAGATGCCTTGACAAGAACACCGTGTAGAGCAGAATACGGACATTGCCTGAAGACAGAACACCGAGAGGGTATTTCCATTGAACGAATCCTATCACTCAAGAAGAAAGGGGCACCCAGGCCACTACGTGACGAGGTAACTACATACTCGGGCGCCCAAAAGGACTCTCTATGAGTAGAGAAAGAAAGTTAAAGAGGCCAATGAAACAATGTTTTTCGTATATAACAAAAACAAATCCTGACGTGAGCATAGAACTGATAACAGTTAGAATTTTCAATGTACCACATATAAGAACATTAATAAAAGATTCTAATTTCTTGAGTTCCAGCAACGATTTGGAACGAGCTTCGTGGACTTCGTTTGTTGAGGTCAAATAAACACTAACAAATTGTAAATGACATGGTAGAGAAGTATAAGAACTTAGATTATGTGCACTAAAGTGCACCTTCACAGTCACCATGATCAATTTCCAGAGAGTCTTAGATCCTACATCGAATAAAAAAGCAGCGTTTTCACCAGGACCTATAAATGATAGAGATGAGTACCAAGGCCGATGAGATCTGCATATGAAGGCTGAATACTGGGGTGTGCATACGTGATTATCCTAGTACACTTCATTCACGAAAGTTGCGAAACAGAAATTTTTAATACATTATAATTTAATAATGCTGTACAAGTCAATATCTACTAAAATATAGGTATGAAGTTGATATAAATGTAATCAGTATACGGTCCAAAATTAATAAAAAATACAGTTTCTTGGCACCAAATCTTATGTTGATCATTGGTAATATAAAGAAGTTCTTAAGGTATACATATGTTATTACTAAAATATTCAGCTGAAAAGTTGTTAGAAAATTAGTAGCAACTTGTATATTATACGACGATACTTTATTTATCACAGTATGGTTCTAAAATTTCAATTAAAATTGGAATTAGGC
Organism: Octodonta nipae; assembly: GCA_034190945.1. Taxonomy (NCBI): domain Eukaryota; kingdom Metazoa; phylum Arthropoda; class Insecta; order Coleoptera; family Chrysomelidae; genus Octodonta; species Octodonta nipae. The sequence continues at coordinate 124,868,273 of CM067220.1, read as the reverse complement.
CAAACGATTTGTCTATCCATGGCAAATAATGGCTGACTCTTGTATAAATTGCTGGGTCCGGACTTAGACCGCAAGCTTTCCCGAATGACGTTACGCCGATAACCTTATAAACTGCATGTAGTAAAGACCTCGTCAATTCATTGTCCACCACCACTAGGGGTCCTCCCGAATCTCCCTTAAAAACAAATTTTAGTTGAAAAGTTTAATATCTAAAAAAGAGGGGTTGAGGTATGGCCACCTGTGAGTGTACGTATCTGTCTTGGTTCAGAGCTGCAAGCAATAGCTGAACGCATACGTAATCCAGCACCAATCAGATGCGAGCTCAAAGAGAGTTGGATACGTCTACTCGGTTTTCATTTCCTCTCACCGCGTGCTATGTTTTTCTTGGGACTTTACGTACTCTATATTAAATAATACCTCTATGAATAGGAGTTAGTTAAACTTACAAAACAGGTGTCACTTTCTCCACCGGCACAGATCATTCCATCCTCAGCAACACCGTAAGGAAGTTTGTTATTAAAGCCGTAAGCGTCTCTGCATGTTTCGTAGTCAAAGGGTGTTAAATCAGCTGCAAGAAGCTTTGTACTCCAGTCACCTGAAATTATTCAAGCAATGAAATAAAAACTATCTAAACTTCAGGTATTTAAAAGAAAGAGTTACCCACCTGCAAATTCAGTTTTCCCCCAACCAGAAACTATATAGGAGGCTTCGTTATGAATGTAGGAGTCGTCCAAACAAGCTACTTCAATGTAATCGGTCCTGAAGACTGGCCCCTCCAATTCAATTATAGCAATATCGTGATATTTTTGAGGAGGCTGATAATTTGGATGAGCTATTGTTCTTATGATTCTGAAATCTTTTGGCTGGGCATTATCTGTTCTTTTACTTACGTCGAGCTCCCCCAAACGTACGATTTTAGGGGTGCCTCTAAAAATTTTATGGAATATTAGACGAAGTTTAAGCAGTTCTATAATCTAGCCATAATTTGACACTCCAGTGCATGCAACTGTTGTAATAGCTGTGAGAGCAATAATTTTACCACTATTTGGAGAGAGGTCGTGAAATAACAGTGATTTCAGAATTCTTTCTAAAGAAGCCGAATTAAAAGTTTTTAGGTTTCCATACTACTAAGTGATCACCTGCGACCTAAACAGAAGTATATGACAGACCTAAGATGTCTTTGCCAGGCTGAGATATGTATTCAAATCAGATATATCGATATGTCTCAAACGAATGATGTTTGATCAAAGAGCTCTCTTGGTATTAGCGTATGGCCTGGAAACACTAAAATTAACACAAAAAAATCTGTCAACAGAATAAGAATAACCTAAAGAGCCATGGCGAGGTCCATTTGGGAGGGACATTGCATGATTAAATCCGAAATGAAGAACTACGTAGAAGAGGAAAAGTAGCGGATGCAATTGAAAAAACTCACACACTTAAAATGGAACTGATTTTGTCTTCGCAAGAAATTCAGGCAATAGAAAGACGAAGAGAATACTAGAATGGAGTTCCAGAGACGAGGAACACTGAATTAGGGGCCAGCCGCCTACTCGATGGACGGACGGTTTGAAAAGGATATCTTCAAACTGGAGACCAGATGCCTAAAACCGACCAAATGGTTTAGGTTAAGAGAGGCTTGTCCAGCAATGTTCAAGACAAGTTGTTTGGTGATGAACTTATCATTATTAGATAATTTTTGCTATAAGGGTGCTAAAAAATTGACCTTTATATAGGTGCTATATACTCACAATGTGATACAATGCGCTGCAGTTAAGACGTGGTATTGACTAATTAAAGTTCCTCCGCACAACCAATCTGGTGCATTTTCATTTCCATAACCCAGTAGAGCCTGTAATTTACGGAATGTGAAATATACATAATAGTAGGTTCTTTGTCTAAAACAAAGACTAATAGATGTAGAAAGTACTAAATTATTAAAAATTTCAAAGAGTTTCTTGTTTTGAAAATTATTGTGAAGTTTAGTATACGGTAATAGTAGAGTTGCTACCGTGGTGTCCTCTTCCTGTCTAGGTGGTTTGTCCAGCTCTTCAAACGCCTTGGTAATGATCGTTTCCGGATATCCATTTGCCAAAAGGTCTTCTCTAAGTTTCACTTGTTCTTCTTTGAGGACTTCTGGTGTGCTGCAGATATTTTTGGCTCTATGGATTAGTGTTTTGATGATGCCAGTTTCCGTTGCTGATGGGTGGTTGGAATTGTAGTGAAGGTATAATCCTGTATGCGTAGCCTTCCTGTAGACTGTTGTTTGGATTCTGGTCCTAGTCCTTTGACAATTTACATCAAGGATTGGTAGGCACCCACTCTCACCTAGGCAGGAAGAGGACACCACGGTAGCAATTCTACTATAACCGTATACTTAAGGCTTGTCGGAGAAACTTAGAAGAATTGCACACAGCTATGGAATCAAAATGATCTTCAAAAGCAACGACACCTTGAGGAGCATGATAACAAGAACGAGGCCCGACGCACCAGCAATACCAAATAACTGTATATACAGCGTACCGTGTGAATGTGACAATCTATACATTGGAGAGACAAAGCGACCGCTGGACACCAGGATTAAGGAACACCGCACAGCTACTCACGCATGGACCGAACACCATAATATCAAATGGGACCAGGCTAGAGCAATTCACAAGGAAGAGCACTGGTTCAAAAGAAAATTCATAAAGACATCATATATAATCTCGAACGAAAATATAATTAGCTAGCCCAGCGTCCAAATTAAAAATATTTGGAGAGCTCTTCTTCAACCTCTGCCGCTACGCATCACCGGCAACCAACCTCCAGGTACGACGACGCTGATTGGACCATATAAGACCCAATGACCATGACCGGCGACGCATGACCGGTTAAGGGTATAATATAAATACGACCGATACTCTGAATTTCCTATCATTCACCTGATGACGATAGCAGATACACAGCTATTGTTTTGAGTTCTTGTTATGAGTTATGAGTACAAGTTTTAAACATAGCTAACCTCACTATCTAAGGAAATCTAAGCCTTCTTATTGTTGTAATTATTCATATGTTTAGTCTCTCAGAAGTCCACATGGTTCCGGCCAGTGATGAAAATTGGCTCGAGGTCAAAGGCCAAAAAATGAGTTTTTCGCGATTTTCAGAAAAACGGTGTTTTATCGTAAAATTAAATGTGACAAAATTGTAGTTCATAAAATTCTCTACAAAAATGTATTAACAATTTTAGAGATTAAACTCTTAAAAAAATTGACTAATGTTGAATCGTCATAATTTGCACACGCCACGTATGAAGTAGTGTGCAAATTGTGTAACGTCGGAACTATTGCAAAATATAATGGTAAAAATAAAAGTGTTGTAATTACAAAAAAAGTCGCTAAATTTATTTATCTGAATCATGGTTTTAAAATATTTCTGTTTCCTCTTCTGCTTCTTCTCCTTCTTGATCTTTTTCTTCTTGTTGTTCTTCCTCTACTTCTTCACTTTAGGTGCAAGTAAATTGCCTCAATAGTGATTCCTAGTTGGTATCATAGCAGTCATAGGAGTCCTCTACAGTTGGTGACTCAACATTAGTGTGTACACCCCAGGGAACAAAACAGTCAAACATTTTTGCAACCACCACAAATATTGTGTTTAGTAGTTTATCTGGCGCTAGTGGAAGTAAAGCCGAAACTGGCTTTAATATGTTGTCAACCAACTTCCAACCCCAGTCTTTCGGGTCCAGCTGATTACCAAGCCACCGATTTTGATGAGCTTGGAGGAAGATATGCTAACTGTACTTCTATTTGTTTCGAGTATTTTTACGAAACAAGCGTATCGCAACTTATCTAAAAAAGTAGTTTATTTAGGTGCTTCGTACAAAGCGAATTCCGTTGCCGCACTAGACTAACGTATGTATTTCATTTATTGGGTCCTCTGACATAAATCATACGACCCCAGGCTTACGGATAATTGAACAAAAGACAAATCCCTTAAGGTTACACTGGTGTACAAATTTAAGGACTGGGTTTCATCATATCTGCGATTCGCATAGTTTTAGCAAATTATAATTACCAATAACAAACTTATTTTATTAATATTACAGCTTCAGTGATGTGGCGTACTTATGCAAATTAGGATTACAAATCGTTCAACTTTTTAAAGCGTCATATCTCTAAAACCGTGGCTCTTAGGAAAAAAATTATTAATACATTTTTTTGTAGAGAATTGTGTGATCTAAAATTTTTGTTTGAGGTAATGTTCACCTTTCACATTAGCCAATTTTTTTCCACAGACCGGAACGATTAAGACTTTCGAGATTATTTTTGTAATTGTATTTTTGAGCTACAGAATTCTTATGAATTTTTGACCGGATAGTATGTATTTATCATTAATAATAAAAAAAATAGTGAAATTATTGGGAGATTTTAATAGACATGTCAAACTTTTAAGGCTGGATTTATGAATTTCTTAAAAAATAAATATATGAATATGAAATTTATAAAAAAATAGGACTGTGTCATGAATTGTTTGAATTATTTTTAAATACAAAAACTCGGGTTTGGTGAACTTACATGTGAAAAAATACGAAAAAAACAACGTTATTTTAGGTGGCTTAATTTTTGCATATATACGTAAAATTAAATTAGAAATGTATTATCTAAGGATAATTTTTCGAAATTCGGCCAAAAATGTAATTTTCTGCCATTTTTTTTAATTCAATTTTGACTGCTACGATAAGTAGCATAATTTTTATTTAAATTCTAAGCACAAACTGGTGGCACAGGTAAATTTTGCCTAGGTCTATGTTTAAATTTCCCTTACCTTTCTCCTTATTATAACTTACAATTTCATTAAACAGCGTATTTTGTTTTTATCATTGCACTCTGAAAACAACTCACCATATGGCGGAATTCCTTTGGTACAGCCTCTCGTCCATTGAATACGAATGGAGAATATGTCCTATTCGCGTATAGAAACTTTACACATTCTGCAAATACAAAAATTTATATTTTTGCATAATAAGTGTTTTATAATTGCTATTTTCTCTTATTTCAATCTGCCATGTCATCAAGCGAATGAAAACAGTTGTGTCAAAAAACATATCCTCTAATGTTAGAAACATCTGTAGTGGTTTAATATAATTATAAGATTCTAGCCGTTACCCCCGGTTTCACCCCCGTATGGAATGTAGAATTCTTGGCAAAACGAAATAGCTTATGAAACACATTGGCTATCCAATATAAAAATTTATTTCTAACTTTGATGAACCACCTAACATAACCAAAAATCTACCAATCCCGAATACCTTTGACCCAAGCTGCAAGTGCTTATGGGCCACATAATATAACAATTTTATTCAGCATTTATTGGAACCACCTTGGATAACTGTAACTCTGCTTCACCCTATAGATTAATCATCATGTATATGCTCCTGTTTATTTGACACCCAAGATAACATTTTTTAATTACCTAACTATAGTTTTGAGCCACTTCATAAACTATAATTTTAACTGACCTTTATATGCAACTTTTTCTAACATTGTGTTAAACACAATATATACTATAAATATAATTTTGCTTCGCCCCATATTTTAGGTATCCCATATAGCAGGATGCAACTGTTCATGGTCTACCTTATATAACAAAAATGTTTTAACATTTCTTAATCCACCCTGTAGAACTATAATTTTTCTAAGCGCCCGTTCTCAACCATCATATATATACAACTAATTATGGGCCACCCCATACCAATCCCCAACATATTTCACCCAAACCGCAATTGTTGATGACCATCCTATATAACAATTTTATTCAATATTTTTAAGAACTGTCTTTTATAGCAACTTATTAATTTCCACTATCTTATCTATGCAACTGCTTATAGACTACGCTAAATAACCATTTTGAGAGATTTTTTAACCATCCTGGACAATATAATTTGTCTCCACCTTATGTATCAATCACCCCTTATATGTAACATGTTTTGATCATACTGTATAACTATAATTATACTTCGCCCCATGTTTCAGACATTGCATATATGCAACAGCTCATGTTCTATCTTAAAAAAAAATTCTCCACACTATTTAACTATAATTCTACTCCACCTTTTATGCGCAGCTACTTATCGGCAACCCAATTTGAGATTTTTTGTTCCACCCAATTACCAATAAATTTCACCAAACCTGCAAGTGCTTATAGGGCACCCTATGTAACAATTTTTAAATATTAAACTACTTAAAACTACTCCTCCTTATCTGTGCAACTGATTATATGCTAGGCTATTTTACAATTTTTCATGATATTTTTTGAAGCACAGTATAAAAATAACTGCTCTCCACACTTCATTTGCAACTTTTTCGCACCTTGTTTGAATCACATTGTGTAACGATAACTTGACTTTGCTCCTTATTACAGGTACTCCATATATGCAAGTGCTCATGCTCAACCCTATATAATAAATTTTTTTACCCACACTGTATTATTATTATTCTACTCCACGCTATAATTCAATAATCCTGTTAATACAACTACTTATGGGCCACCCAAAATAACAATTTTTCACCACCCTGTTTACTTAGAAATCTAGTCCACCCTATATTTCATCTATCCGCTATATCAAACAATTTGTACTCTGCTACATATTTCAATCATCCTATAATATGCAACTTGTGAACTTGTAAACTACTTGTGGATATAAAACAATTTGTTAACCACCCTATAAACCATAATTCCACTCTATCTTGTATTTCAACCACCCTGTATAAACAACTGCTTCTAATATTTTTTTAACCCATTTCATAAGTATAATAATAGCTCAAGAAAATGCAAATATCCTAAGTGCTTACATAATATATTTTCTTATCCACTATATATAAATATAATTCTATTTTACCCTTATTTCACCCACATTGTATATGCAACTACTTATGACCCAAACAATATAACATTTTGTTATCCACCCTGTATAAATTCAACTCCACCTATTTTTCAATGTTGGGCACATAAATGAGACAGAAAGACGGGGCGTAACATCTAGTGACTTATGGGTATTTCCAAGAAAAAAATGTAGCTTGGCCAACACATCACTTAAGAAATCTGATCTCAGCAAAGGTATGTTCTAATGACACATTTCAAAGCAGATTGTGTAATCTTGACCAATATTATGTAAATACGAACCTTGTCTACTTATACGCTGTTGAAACTGTCTCTTCTGTCTTGGGATACCTGGCAATGTAATATTTTTGGAAGGGCAGCAAACTACAACTGTCTCCACGGAATCTATACAGCTATTGTAGGATCCCCCTTGGCAATGACTTTCAGAGACACAGCTTCCTAGTTCACCAGCTTCTAAAGAGCAAGACGAATCTAGAAAAAAACATAACAGAGTGTATCAATATTCCTGAATACAGGTTGATCATTTTGTAAACACCTCTTTCTCTTAGAATAACTGCGAGGAAGAATTTCTGCATGGACAACCAGTAATCCGGGCAATTTTATGGATATGTTCAGCATTTACAATTTTCAAATACTTATCTGTTGCAGGAAAAAATCTGAGGAGAGAAAAACCCAAAGAACAGGCAAAATAATTCTAGACCTCCTCAACAATCTTTTCGAAATTACTTAAGATCATTTATAACAGGATTTCTTATAAATTTGAGGTAAACATGAGTGCCAGATAGTTAGGATTTAGGAGTAGGTTAGGAACAAGAAAGGCTTTATTCAGAATTTACATTTTCAATACATATTTTAAAGCCATTGACAACGAAGTCAAAATCGACTTTGAAATGTTTGGTATATTCTTTGAATATACAGCTTTTTATTTCGATTCTGGTGTTATTTCTGCTTAACGTGTCATGTCAAAAATTGTGAATTAGGGGACAATAGAGAATCTAGTAAAGATTGGAGTTTCCGTAGGTTTGTTGATCATCTCTTTTTTTAATATTTATGAACTCGCTTGAAATTGCAAATGACGGAACCTTTTAGGTTACAATAAACAATCCGCCAATTATTATACCAAACAATTTACCAGGAACGGTACCAGTCAAAACTTAAAGGCGTCCCACATTTTTCAAAATTAATTGATTAAATTCTCATATTTTTTAAATTTCAATAGATTTGTCGATATGACGTGAACGATTGGGAGAGGGAGGGGTCATGAAACCGAGTTCTCCGGTTTCTTCCCAACTTTAATTCTTATAGAAATATACTTTTGCTAGAGGATCCTTAACAATGTTCACAATTTGATGAAATTGTGTCGAATGCGACAACTAGTTTATATAAATATAAGAGATATGTTTGATATGAAAATACTTGACATTGTGGTACATAATGACATTGATATGTTTAAAAACATACCTAAAGCTACAAGAACCGGATATACAAGAAAACAAAGATCATTTATTAATAACTTGCTATCGCCCAGTGGTCGAAATTCGACCAACTGCGTCAATAAGTAACGAAATCCTAGTTCTTTTTCAGATATAATTAATAAGACTTTATTTGTGTTCATATTCGTAATTCTTAATTTAATACGACAAATATGTGTGCACACCCTGTATAACCATCATTATATTGCGTCCTCTATTCCAAGAACCCTGTAAATTCAACCGCTAAGGGCTACCCCATATAATTATTTTTTTCTAACCACCCTGTTTTAACTATAATTGCACTCAATTCTCTAACATTTATTAAAATCCTTATTATAATAAATCTATCTCATATTATATTTCCACCACCCTGTATATATAACTGCTAATGAACTACCTAAAATCAAAATTTTTGTTAACATATTTTTAAGCACTCTATCTAACTATAATTCTACTCTGGACAATATTTTAACTATCCTGTATAAGCAACTGCTCATGAACCACGGCTTCATAATTTTTGAACCAGCCGGTAAAACTATAATTCCACTCCAACCAATCTGTATTTGCGACTGCTTATGAGCCACCATATTTACTCTTTTAGTTTATGAAATTTTTAACTATCTGCTGTAACTATAATTCTACTCCGACCTATATTTCAATCATCATATACATGCAACTCATCGTGGTCTACTCTATAAATCATTTCCTTTTCCAACATTTTTTATAATCAGCCTGTATATCTATAATTCGTCTTAACCTATATTGCATCTATCCTATATATGCAATTACTTATCAGTTCGAAATGTTACACTTTTATTGTAACATTTTTAGAGTACACTGTTTAACTACAATTCTATTCCAGCTAATATTTCCTCCACCCTGTGTATGCATCTCTGTATATTTTTTGCACCACCCTGTATAACTGTAATTCTACTGCGCCTCTGTTCCAATAACTCTGTTAATTTAACCGCTAACGGGCTTCCCTATATAATTATTTTTTCAAACCACCCTGTATAGTTATAATTGCACTCTACTCTATATTTCAAACACTATATATATGCTACTGCTTACTGCCACCCAAGAAACATTTGATTTCTAACATATCTGAAATCACTCTGTATAATTATAATCTATAACGCCTTATATCTAATTTAGAACATGAGAACACATAATTTTTTACCTATTTAAAAAAAAACGGCTAAGCAGCAATTTTTACTTTAAATTCTGGAAGGGTTCAGCTTTAAAAAAATGTAATGGTAGAAAAATATCAAATAGTGATAAAAGATCCTACACATCAATTTGTATTGGAAAAGTTTCGATCTCAAGTAAGTTACCAAATAACCTTAGGTATATTGAAACTCTTGTAATTTCAAAAGTCAGCTATTATAATTATGGTCACAATCTCGTTTTTTTTTTCGGTAATACGATTTTTTCCGATCAATCGCTTTATAAATGCCAAAACTCCGAAATGAAATTTCGACAAATAAGTCATACTGCTGTTTGCGAGAATTACATATTGTTAAGATATATAAAAATAAACAAACATTATATGTATTATGCTGTTAGATTAATAAGTAAAAATATTTTTGCAGCCTATCACATCTTGCTAACAGATCATTTAACAATTTTTGACTGACTGCTAATATTTTAGACGACATGTTAAAATTAATTTAAAAGATTACCTTATATCGAGTAAAACAGCAACATACTACGAATACTTATTCAAGTTTCATTCCCACATGGCATACAATAAAAAACATACCCAACTTTTAAGCATCTAAAATCAAATGTATAACTTAGCTTTATAATCTCTATATATTTAGTTTACTTACATAAATGTTTTCATGGGGATTATATCAAAACATTTAAGAAATACAATTCACCTTGTGTTAATTTATGTTAAATAATACCTTTATTTGTTGACAATTTTTGTAATTTCATTGAAATTGAAATTTTGAAAATAATATATTGATAATTTTCACCTAGCGGTTAACACTGTTATGAAATGTCAAATAGAAATCCGATACTATAAACTTGTCCGTGAACTGTCCGCGAACGTTATGATTTATTGCCATGATGTCGGATCTAACTATTTATCTTGAATTTTACTATTTGTATTTATATCTTGGACTTTGTAATCTTAGTTAAATTGCATGAACCTATTAGCCTTTAAAATAAAAACAATATAAATTAAAAGTATAATGTTAAAATAATAAAATATGATCTTAAAAATAAATAATAAATCAGTTGCCACGCAATAAAAATTTAGGATTTTAGTTGACAAACTCTATTTAGAAAAACTTGCGAGTACCCAATAACTTGTCATTAACATATGATATAAATTTTTGTGGGTGAGATCTCAATAATGTAGATTAACTGTCAAAACTAAACAAACTTTGTTAGTTTTTTGTTAAATTTAGTTTGTTTTTCTCATTCGAGTCAATCCATTTTACGATTTTCTCTCATACCAATCTGGCGGCACTGTTTGGCATTGACAGTCATTAGCTACTAAACAAAACAAAAATAAAGTAAATCTGTTGAGGGACAGAGGAGAAAATGGTACCTAACCGTTTTGTCTTTGTCTATTTATATATAGATACATTCAGTTCTCTTACCATTTTCTGGATTTGCAGATACAAATCCCAAAATTAAAACGATCCACAGCATTAGCATTATTACTGTCACTTTCCACTGATACAATTCTTTTAAATATAATACATATTTTTCTCAAAAATTTTAAAAATGTTTGACTCCACTACTTCACTCTTCAAACTGGAACTGAGAATTTCAAAACCAGCTACAGTATTTAATGTTTAGGGTATTCGCTAACCTCAACTAAGGTCGTTAAAAATTTGATTTTTTTTTTGCTAAACCAGTATTTAACGAATACCCAACGAGGCCAATAATCAATAAATATTCATTTTCTTGTAAAGAATGTTGGCATATTGTTATTAAAATATTTTCGTCATATTGATATAATATGTTATGATAATTTAGATATTTATTGTTATTATAGGACAAGCCGAACACTTGAATAAGATTTCAATAACATTTTACAGCTAAATTATTATTTTGAATGTTGATTTGGGTTTTCCCTTCTCAAAGTAATTTCCGAAAAAAGGAAGTTAAATAATTGAAAATCAAACGATAGTAATTTGTAGAAATTGTCCTGTAGTTGTCTTCTTACAGAAAAACTCTCACAGGACTAACTGAAATAAAGTGGGTGTATGGATTTGTCAACTGGTGTTCCTATAAAGAGTATTTCCAAAGTACGGCAAAATATTGAAGGGTGCGATTCTTGGGGTTCATTTTATTTACAAAACTTCATATGAACATATGTTCTAAACATCTTAACCTTTGAGACGCAAACCCAAAATCCAATACTTAAGCCACTAGTATAAATAATAAATTTGTTTATGTATATCTGAAAATGATTCTTGATGAATACAAGCCGTGTACACAATTTCATAAAGGTATCTATAATAGTATCACAATTATTATAAAAAAGCGTTTTTCTGAAAATTCTACCATCCTGTATTTCAAAAGTTAAGACATCTGGAATATATATGAAGGTTTTTTCATCATATGAAGCCATGAATCACCCTCTTAAAGCACTTAAAATACAGGGTGAGTTTTTTTATGATCAGTATGGGGATCTCGGAAACTAGCGGAGATAGAGCAATGGTTAAATTGGGAAAGATTTGCAGTTTTTCTCGCCCAATTTAATGACACTATCGGATTTTTGTAAAAAGTCATGGCTTACTAGATATTTTGAAAAAAAAACGAAATTCTGTCGATTTAGTCAAATCCCTCTAGCTCCTTTGTTTTTGATTTTATTAAAAAAGGCTAAATATTAAAATTGAAGGGAATTGTACCCCGAATATGATTGTTATGTCCTCCTTTGCGTGACAGCTCTCGTTTTCGAGATATGACACAAATTTATCTTTTTTTGAATGGAAACCATAGTTGGCTATGACCTCAAAAAATCGGACATTTTTAGAGCTTTTCAACGATATAATACTCGATATAGTTATTCATAAAAATAACGGAGTTATGGATGTTTTTCTCTCTTATTTTCACTTTTAAGGTAGGTAGGCATGAAAAAGATTGTTTTCACTTTGACGTTTCCTCATTTGAGAGTAATTCCATTAGTAGTGCTGAACTGACAGTCGATATTGACAAGTTTTCGTGATAAAATGGATTATTCTAACGAAGAAAAACTGAAAATGATGGAATGTTATATCATATGCCATAAAAATTCAGTTTGTGCAGCTGAGGAATACTTTCATAGATATTTTTATCGTCGTCAACCTGCTCTATGTACATTTAAGAGGCTTTACGATAGTTTACGCAGATATGGATCTTTTACTAAACCACCAACGGAACGTAATCAAATTAACGAAGCAGCACAAATAAATGTTTTGGCAATGGTAAATCAAAATCCATCTACATTAATTTCTGAGATTGAGACAGAAGCTGGCACATCTCAACGAACTGTAGTTAAGGTACTGAAAGCGCACAAAAGTTCCACCCGTACAAACTTTCAGTTTCTCAAACTTTTCATGCTGGTGACGAACATCGACGTATTTTGTTTTGTACATGGTTTAGAGATATGTGCCTTGACAATCCACAGTTTCCAGTAAAGGTGCTATGGTCAGATGAACTAGATTTACTAACTGCGGTATGTTCAATAGACACAATGAGCATATCTGGGCTAAAGAAAACCCTTTCCATGTTGAACAAAGACGACCCAGGTAAAATTTGGTTTTAATGTTGGTGTGGTATCATCGGGTCTACCATTCTGGGGCATTTTATCTATGACGAATCACTTATTGGGGAGCACTACTTGCATTTCTTGCAATACACTTTTCAAGAAATGTTGCATAATTTGAATTTGAGAACTCGTTTAGAAATTGAGTGGTTCCAACATGACGGAGCACCTGCTCATAACTCGTTATTAGTAAGACAACACTTAGATAATATCTATCCAAACTCTTGGACAGGGAGAAATGGTCCACGCGAATGGCCACCCTGGTCTTCCGATTTGGCAGTTATAGACTTCTATTTATAGGGTGCGCTAAAATAGTACCTACCTATTTAGTTTTTTCGTTATATCTGATATACTTAATAAAAAAATCGTTCAATGTTTTTTTTGGAATAGTTAAAAGTGAAAATAAGAGAGAAAAGCATCCATAACTCCGTTATTTTTGTGAATAACTATATCGAGTATTATATCGTTGGAAAGCTCTAAAAATGTCCGATTTTTTGAGGTCATAGCCAACTATGGTTTCCATTCAAAAAAAGATAAGTTTGTGTCATATCTCGAAAACGAGAGCTATCACGCAAACGAGGACATGACAATCATATTCGGGATACAATTCCCTTCAATTCTGATAATTACACTTTATTTATAAAATCAAAAACAAAGGAGCTAGAGGAATTTGACTAAATCGACAGAATTTCGTTTTTTCAAAATATCTAGTAAGCCATGACTTTTTACAAAAATCGGAAAGTGTCATTAAATTGGGCCAGTAAAACTGCAAATCTTTCCCAATTTAACCATTGCTCTATCTCCGCTAGTTTCCGAGATCCCCATACTGACCATCATAAAATACTCACCCTGTATATCTTAATATAAAATTTTAAAAAATAATAAAGAATTATTTCAGACAAGTGGACAGACAAATTATTCATGATATTATTGATTGAATAATGAGAGTGTATATCCTGGATACTAAATAACTAGTAGATTGATATATAAATTAAGTTCACAATTTAATATTGGTCTGGTCAACTCATTTATTTAATTTAAAATTAAACTATATACTAAAGTGTAGAAAATAAATAAATTAAACTTACTGTAATTATCACATTTTAGTGCGCAATTCCTTGGGGGTCCTATGGGTGCAATTATAACAATAATATTAGAGTAAAAATTATTTAAGTAAGTTCTGTTTAACAAAACATAATTAAGCTACCTTGGCTTCATATTTAGTTCAATCCTAAATATGTAAACACAAATATGATACAAAGAAAAATGTTACTGTGAGAACAATCTCTGTTATATAGAGCTATCCTGTCCCTTTAAACATTACCCAAATATTATATTATAATAAGTTTATGAAATATAAAATTTTTGACGATTATTAACGACATTCTTTAACGTAAATTTATTTATTCATAAGGTTGTAAATATTATATTAATAGAAAAATACCCTAGTTATTATATACATTTGGAAATGCAAATTAACCATGAAGGCTAAATTTTTTATGACGCCTAGAAAAGCTTATCTTGAATTTGCCGGTCAAGATTTCCTATGTGGGGTTTCTGCCATCTTGAAAAAAGTGCTAAAATTTGTTTTTTTGACAATAACTCCGAAGAGATACTAATATTTTGGTAGAGTACTTTTTGTAACATTTATGTGTATTATAGCAAAAAACACATTTCATTTTCTAAATTTTTGATATTAGTGTAATAATTCCATGTATGTGATCCATAATTTGCTGCTTTATTTATTTATATTATATTATATTAAGTTTTTTTATTTTTTTACATGTATATATACAACCGAGGGGGTGCCTCTCTCTGCGCTGAGCGCGGACTCACCGCGGCCCGCTGGAGATCGTAATGATTGCCCAAAAAATTACATACAAAACGAAATTGTAGGTCTGAATAAGCTCAACAAGTGTCATTCAGGCGCTTTTTTCGATATTTATCATCAGAAAATAGATAATAGCAAAAAACAAATTTCATGCTTTAAATTTTTGTGTTTTTCAATCGATATCTCGATAACGATGATAAGCGAAAAATGTATAACACATAAATAGTAGAGCATAAAGAAATGCTAGAAAAAGTATTCTACCAAAATTTCGTAACTCGTCTGAATTACTATCAAAAAAATTTTACCACTTTGTCAAGATGACGGAAAACCCACATAGGAAATCTTGGTCGACAATTTCAAGTTAAGCATATAGAAAATTTAGCTTTCTCTGTTCATTTCTAAGCCGTTTTTTCCGACGAAATCACTGATAAAAAAGTACAAGTGCCTGTGAAGATGGTGAGCGAACCATCGAAAACAAGGCAAATAATTTTCGAAACAATAACCATATTCAACTGAAAAATTCAAATTCAAAAACAAGTATCGAAAATAATAAAATCCAATAGATTCGTAAAAAGTTCAATCTCCCCAACTGAACATCTTAATTTCCCGAACGGTCCCATTCAGGTTTCCGTCAATGGTAACTGATGAGGATTCGTTAAGGGCGGTGCACGAGACTTTCACTGACATGGCAACTGGCGTGCAGATTAGTTAAGTGATTGATAGGCGACACATTGCAACTCGCGACCCATTCCCGTCTCGTCATTACTTAAAGTACAAGAAGTTTTATAGAAAATGTGAGTTTCGGAAGCGCTTTTGGCCTACCGAATACTTCCGCTTACTTGTGCTCCGGGTTTTTGGATTTTAGCCGGAGCAGAATAGGATTGAAATTCAGAATAACGACGATAATATAAAACATTTTATTGGCAAATCTTTTAAATACGTAAAGATAACAAAACAGAAAACATATAGATTAGTTTGTAACTATATTCTTTGTATAGGACATTAATAACCTGATATTGTGTAAAACGAACAAATTTTGTATTCAAGTAACAAGTAAAAGGGCAAGCCCGTAGCCAGGGGGGGGGCTGGGGATTCAAACATCCCCAGAAATTTTGAAATTTTTGATTTCAATATTAAATTTTAACCCGTTAATAATCTTTTTCATAAGAATCCATATTTTACAATATTATATTACCTGGAAATATGTTAAAACTGAATCAGCCCGTCATAATCAAAAAAAATATCCACCCACCTGGAAAAAAATTTCTGGTCACTGCCTTGACCCAGCAACTTCTAATGTTTCACCCTGAGTTTTATTAATTGTCATTGCAAACGCTACATTTACAAGAAATTTTAGCTATTTAATTCTTGGTATAAAAACAGTTACAACAGTTGCGTTGCCAGTTAATATGATACAGATCTAAAAAAATTAAATTTACTATTTTGAATCTTGTACCGTTGCTCTGTTTCAGTGGACTTAAGTTTCTGATTAATATAATAGGAGCACTTACTTTTAATATTAATTTAAAACCATTTTAGTGTCTTATTGGATATGTTACTAATATCGGGATAACATTGTACAATAACTTCTTTCACAGTTTGTACCAAAACAAAAATATTATTGTTGTCACACACTTTTTGTAGACTTCTATAAGATAAACAATTCCACCATTATTTTGTTATATTTGAAAGGGTTTAGATTGCGTTTTCGTTGAAAGCTCCCAGACGGCTTATTTTTTCCAACACCTCCAACAAATATATATTTCAGGCAATTTATACAGTGATGGGCAAATGTGTGGAACCAAGTAAATATCTCTGGAATTATTAGAGATATCAAAATGAAATTTGGAAGGTGGATACTGCAGTAGAATGCCTATTTGTTTCCAATTTTTTTTTACAATTTTGAACTTCCTGTTTTACCGGAAGTAATGTCGATTTTAAAATTTGCAATGAATCACCCTGTATAGTATTTTAGTTTCTGATGAAACATTTTATTGCGAATACAAAAATATCGGATTTGATGTTGTTTACTTCAATACCTACCGAGATATTAACAGAAAAGTAACTAAGGAAAGGAAAAATTCGATGGTAGCTAAACTCGGTTCAGATTTCATTTACGCCCGATATAAACAAACCGCTCGGTAAGGATTTGTATTTCTATTGACCAATCGGTGGCATTATACCGCCAACGGCACTGCTTGTTCCATAGTCGAATACACGTGCGTTTGTTTAAATCAGGCACAAATTAAATCTCAATCAAGTTTAGTAGTCCATGAAATTCATTGCAGAAGTAACAGTAGTTATCAAAATAAGTTATTATTTTTTTTATTTGAACGTATAAAAATTGTACTGTTTTAATTTGATCGTAAAATGGCCGAATTAAGTGAAAGAGAAAGAATAGAAATATGAATGATGATTGGGTATGGGGAGAGGAATAGGACGCATTAAGAAGTTTGTGGCCTTTTTAACATTGTTCATCCGAATACACAAATATTCCGTTCAGTAGTGACGAAAACTTTGCGAAGGTACGACACAAGTGGAACATTTAGCAATTTACCAAAAAAGTGGACGGTTAAAAAGTGCAAGTAATGAAGGTGTAGCTCAAAATGTTGCTATATCTTTGGAAGAAAATCCTCACTTATCCACTACCGACCTCGCCAATATGCATGGAATTAGCCGTCGTTCAGTAGGAAGGATATTCAGGCGAGAAAAATATCATACATACAAAATTCGCCTCGTTCAAGAACTCTCCGAAGACGACTTCGACAGACGTTTGCAATTTTGTGAAAGGATGATGGATATTTGTAAACGTGATAATAATTTTATAAGAAATGTGGTGTTTTCAGACGAGGCTACATTTTGTTTAAATGGTACGGTTAATCGACATAACTGCCGCTAGTGGTCGCAAAGTAATCCTAATTGGGTACAAGGGGCTAATACACAACATCCCCAAAAATTGAACGTTTGGGGCGGCATTTATAACAACAGAATCGTGGGACCCTTCTTCCTACAAGAAACTTTAAACGGAGATAGGTATTTACAGCTCTTGGAGACACAAGTTATTCCGGCATTGAAGGTAAATGGACAATTACCAAATAATATCTGGTTTCAGAAAGATGGAGCACAACCCCATTACGCTCGCATTGTTCGAGATCATTTAGGTAGGACATTTCATCACAGATGGATTGGAAGAAGGGGTACTTATGAATGGCCTGCACGAAGTCCCGACCTTAATCCACTAGACTATTTTCTGTGGGGTTATTTAAAGTTTAAGGTTTATGTTGATAGACCAAATAATTTGCAAGAATTAGCTGCAAGAATAACTCAAGACATCCAGAGAATTACAACAGAAGTAATAGCTATTGTTACTAGAGAATTTAAAAACCGACTTGCTTATTGTCAAGAAGGAAACGGTGCTCAGTTTGAATATCTAATACATTAAGTTTAGTTAAGTTAAGTTTCAATGTTTTGAAAATCACTTAGATTTAGTTAATAATTATGATTATGTATTTCTTTAATAGATATTATATATTATTAATATATATTATATATATATTATATAGATTATATTATATATTATTATGTATTTCTTTAATAGATATTATAGATATATAATTATTCCTTAATTACTTTTCTGTTAATATCTCGGTAGGTATTGAAGTAAACAATATCAAACCCAATATTTTTGTATTCGCAATAAAATGTTTCATCAGAAACTAAACTACTATACAGGGTGTTTCATTGCAAATTTTAAAATCGACATTACTTCCGGTAAAACAGGAAGTTCAAAATTGTAAAAAAAAACGGAAACAAATAGGCAATCTACTGCAGTATCCACCTTCCAAATTTCATTTTGATATCTCTAATAATTCCAGAGATATTTCCTTGGTTCCACACATTTGCCCATCACTGTATAAAAACTTAACAAAGTATATAGTAAAATGTTCCTCCAGAATCACTCTATCCACTTATGAAAACAGTATAAAAATCGGTGGGGAGATTTTGGAGTTTATCGCGAACAGACAGACAGACAGGCAGACAGACGCGGCGGAGGACTTTGTTTTATAATATGTAGTGATGTTGCTATGGTTTTCTTTAAAAAATGACAACTCACTAAACAAGACTTTAATCACGTGCTAAAAAATACTATATATTGCACAAAAACGGATAAAACGCAAGTTCGGGACTCGCGATAACCTTTATTTTAGGAATTCCTCATCTTGCTGTTTGCTTCCGCATATTTGTTTCATGTTCTCCTTGAGATACACAAAAATATTAGTTTTTGAAGAAACAATCATGTGTGACTTAAGTTGGAAACAGATTATCGTTACGTCACGTGAGCTCACATGCTATTATGGCAATTCACGGCCCGCTCGAAATATATGCAATATAATTTATCCATGCTTTTAAATCAACTAGAAGTACACTATGGTCAAGGATAATTTACAAAGGATTCCTCGATAGTTGTAAATTTTTCCGAAAGCATACGTCACAAAGTGGCTGCTAATATTTGCACCGTAACCTTTTCTAATTAAGTTGTTATCAATATACCACATTAAGCAGATGAAAGAAAACCAGAAAAACTCTTTTATTGTCAAAAGACAAAGCACCACAACAACTCGAGAGCGGGCCCAACACACGTTGATACTTCACAAGGTGACTGGTTTTTATTATTTATTTTTTTTATCATTGATCAAGCAATGCTTTGTAAAGTATCTTTGTACTATGGGCACCTCATGCGGCTCACGGCAAGTTATACGTGACAGCATGAGTTTGTTTCTGCAAGTTTCTTTACTAAAGACGAAGTGCACGTTTGTATTATTTCAAAATGATCGTAAAGTGCTGCGTGGTAATATCCAAGGCATAACAAAACCAGCCATAAGATGTTTAGCAAGACGTGGTGGTGTTAAACGTATATCAGGATATACGAGGAAACTAGAGGGGTGCTTAAAGAGTTCCTTGAAAACGTTATAAGAGATGCAGTCACATACACCGACCATGCCAAGAAGGAAACAGTCACTGCTATGTGACGTGAGTACAGTTTGCTTATAAGACATGTTTAAAAGTGATTTTTTTTGTATATTGTGCTTTGAGAAAGGACAATATGTAGCTGTCGCAAAGAAAGTACAATTCATATTTTTCTTCCTTGAATAAACCAAACTATTGTGAAAAACTGACAATGTCCAACTGCGGAAAATCAGAATCAGCAACAACTTTTACTCACAATTAGAACACGTAAATTTGAGTACTTCTGGAAAATGAAAAAAAACTACTGTCCCCTACACAACATCATACAAGGCAAAATAGAAGCAAAGCACAAGGGGAATTTCCTGGTTAGCAAATATTGGTAAAAGGCATGGGATTACCTCCACTGAGCTGTTTAGATGTTCTGCTACTAGTTTTCGAAAAACTATGATGATAGACAAATCCAGAAACCGATAATTTCTTAGAATAATAACAAAGTAGAAAACATTGGAAGACTGATCGAGTACCAACGAGGGGTCAGGAACAACAGAATAGAAAGACATGTCAAGATTATCATGGACAATAACCGAATACAATGAAATGGAGAAAACATCACATCTCAGCAGTCCTTGGACATTCACGACAAAAGCTCTGCGTCTACACAAGTCGATTGAGAAGGTACAAAACCAGTAACCAACCGAAACGAGACAATGCACTATTCCGAAAATCAGGAAAAGGGTTTTATAGAAAACTCAACAACATCAATAATAATGAAACCCCTAGCTATCCCAATAAAACGGCCATCGAGCAGTTATGGAAAACAAAACTTTCCACAACAGTTTCCCATAACTCCAGAGCGAGCTGGATTAATGAGGAGGAGGCTGCACTTCAGAATTGTAATAAGATGCAACACCAACCATTTACAACGGAAGACACGTCCAACATAATGAAACATTTCCATAACTGGAAAGCACCAGGACCAGATGGTGTGCAGAATTACTCGATAAAGAAACTTTACGCCACCTGCGAAAAATTAGCAGTTCTTATTAATGATATAATTATCCATCCACACAAGAAGCCTAGTTTCCTTACGCATGGCGCTACATACCTGTTACCAAAGGATAACCTATGTACACAGGACCCAGTAAAGTACCGACCAATTACTTGCCTCCCGACCTTATACAAACTTATAACGTCGTGCATTAATCATCGCCTTTTCAGACATTGTGAGCAGAACAACATAATTACCGAACAACAAAAGGGATGCGCGAAAAACTCGATGGGGTGCAAAGAACAACTAATAATTGATTCAGTTGTCTGCAATCAGGCCCAAGCCAAACGACGAAATCTCTACATGGCATATGTGGACTACAAAAAGGCCTTTGATTCCGTTCCACATAATTGGCTCATTCAGGTGCTGAAACTCTATAAAGTAAATAATTGTATTGATAACTTTTTAGAATATGTCATGACTACCTGGCAAACCAAAATCTTTCTAAATGAAGCCGACTGTTCGTTACAAACCGACTCTATCCCAATCAGAAGGGGTATATTCCAGGGAGACTCTCTTAGCCCGCTGTGGTACTGCTTTGCCATGAACCCACTCTCACACAAAATGAACGCCACTTACTGTCGGTTCAGTCTCAAACGCAACAACGTACAAGCACTAAAGATAAACCATTTGTTATACATGGACGACTTAAAGTTGATGGCAGCTACGAAACAACAGCATGATGTGCTTTAAATAGTAGAAGGGTTCTCTAGTGACATCCATATGCAATTTGGCCTAGACAAATGCCGAATTTTCAATAAAGTAAAAGACAAAATACAGCAGGGGCCCTACGAAATAAGAGATGGCACCTCAATTGAATCCATGGAGAAAGGCCATACTTACAAATACCTTGGAATTAAGGCTCAACGAATTGATCACTCCACCATGAAAAAGGACCTATCAACAGAGTCCTATAGAAGGGTAAGACGACTGTTGAAAACTAAGCTTAACAGTAAAAATCGGTTTCAGGCTATTAACACCTTCGCGTGCCCAGTACTCAGTTACTCATTCGGAATAGTTAAATGGTGCAAGACTGACATTGAACAACTACAACGGAAACTCCGAGTTCTACTAACAAAAGCTTAAAATCACCATCCAAAGAGCTCTGCCGAACGTACAACGTTGCCACCTTATGTAGGAGAAAGAGGATTGGCAGATATAGGCCAGTTACGTGATCAGCAAATTTCTAATGTGCTTAATCAGTTCCAGAAACTCGCAGAATTTTCTGCTCTACACAGAATCATATGTCAGGTTGATGACTCAACACCTCTGCGACTGACTGAACAACAAGTTCAAGTATACCAGCAGACAACTGATCATAAACTGCACAAATGGAAAGAGAAGCCGCTTCATGGAAGACATATAAATGATGTCAACCAAGATTATGTCGACAGTTTACCGTCGAACTACTGGTTGCTCTCTGGTCATATGTTTCCTGAAACGAAAGGCTTTATATTGGCAATCCAAGATCAAGTAATTCCAACTAAAAACTATGTAAAGTACATCGTTAAAGACCTTTCTATCAACAACGACCGATGCAGATATAGTTGCCAAACATCTGAATCTATCCATCATATCACAGGAGGTTGCCAGGCGTTCGCTGCAACTGAATACAAAGAACGACACGATGCTGTGGCAAAAATACTGCACCAGGAACTGGCGCTGAAACTTGAGCTATCACAGTCGGTAAGAACACCCTACTATATATACAAACCAGAATCTATTTTAGAAAATAAGAACTACAAACTGTACTGGTACCGGACGATATTGACCGATCGGACTGTTGCTCACAATAGACCAGATACAGTTTTGATAGTTAAAGTCTCTAGAAAAACAACCTAATTGACATAGCAACAACAACAATATAAATATTAAGCAGGCTGAAAAAATAGCCAAATATAGGGATTTAGAATTTCAAATACAGAGACAATGGGACATGAAGAACACTCGAACGGTACCAATAGTTATGTCAACAACACGAGTAGTCCCAAAACATGTATTAAACAATTTGAAATACCTCAGTCTGGACGAACATCTTTACCAACTGATGCAAAAAGCCGTCCTGTTAGGAACAGCCCGGAAGGTCAGAAAAATCATGGGGAACTGCAGCCACGATGCCAACCACGGGCATGATAACCTGGCAAGGGCTCCCACAGAGCTACACCATTTGATTTGTAGTATATCTGGGGTTTAGTGAATTTTACCTTAAAGGCACACATAGTGTGAGTGTGATGCCATACATTGTATGGTCAAGTCGGATAAGGAGAAAACAATAGGTATTGTCCTAAGACCTATTAGAATACTATTCTATATGTAAAGGGGTATAGAAACACATTGAACAGCTTTCTGAATGGGGAACCTGTCCTTTTGGGGCTGAAATTTTTAAACTACTATTAGGTATGGGGTCCTTGATAAAACCATGACATGAGTAAAACGTCTCAGAGAAACGAGTGAATATTTCACAATAAAGTATTGATAGTAACGTGAATTAATATTTATTTGGACTAATTTTCTTGTACTACCAACTTCCGAAAACATCCGCAGTCATTTTGCTATTTGCCGGTTTAACTTGTTCTTCGTCTTCGTCTGTCACCTTCCTGATTTCCATTCTCTCCTCAGAGATTTCCTTTATCATTCCGGATAATGGGTTGGGAAGTGTGGACGAAAAATCAATCAATAACGTGTCATGATTGAAATGAAGGGAAAATGGGATGCGGGAAATATGTTTTATTCGAATCATTCGCAGAATGGGGTGACTTTTTTGCACGTTTAATGGTAAAGAATTAATATAAGGCGTTTGGAGAAGAGGGCGTATCGCCGGTTTACAAAAAAGCTTTTCGTCGATTACTATTGGCAGACTGACAGATGTTCGTTCAATATTATTTTACCTTTCTGTCGCAATCATGGGCAAAACTGAGTCATTTATTGCTTGAAGAAATGACCTTTTTCAATTTATATTTTTCAAATACTTAAGATATCCGAAAAAATAGAAAATTGGAGCGTTAGTTTTTCATTTACACTTTTTTCAGCTATACGATGACCTTTTCATATTTGCCATACCTCGTTTCATTATTCCGCTACCATTATTAACTTTTTTTTACGCAGGTCACATACATTTTAGTCTGATTTCATTGATATACAACTTGTTATACTTAGCATTTTTAGACGCACAAATATTTAAATAAAAAGAAATATCACCTTACTTGGCATTGACACCATTGTATAATTTTCTTTTATAAACGTGACAGTACTTCTCAAACGAAATTAAAGTATAAATAGTTTCAACCCAATGCTTTTCACAGATAAAAATAATCGAGATATGTTCAAAGCTTATGCAAATTAGATAAAAACAGCCACATAGAACATTATTTAAAATTTTGACCATTCATTAAGAACAACATTTATTAAAAATGTGTATATAAAATACCATAACAAGTGCTCAGATTGACTGCATTTCTCTTAAGCACATAAAAGAGCATTCGAGCATGTCTCTTATATCATCTCGGCTTCCAATAGATCTGAATCGTCTAATGACCAATTACAATTGTGCAAATTCTCATGTATTTAAGCAGTAACGATCGGATCTTAAGCACGTAACAGTCTCATACAATCTAAAGTTTTTTGGACGTATTCCATCTATCATATTCGTATTCTCTCTAGACAGAGACATATTCGTGCAACGTTATTAACAATAAGCTGTTATAGCGGCTAACGCAAGAATTAATACAACTACACCCATTATTCAATGAGATCTGAAATGGTCAAGAATGCTTTGAAAAGTTTAAAGAATTCAAAAAGTGGGTCGTCGCTTCAGGAATTTTAGTTAAAGCTAAAGGAAAAGGTGCATCTGTTTCTTTCAAATTGTAAGCATTGTCCTCTTCAGGAGCTTCAGCCTCGAAACCGCCAAGCACCTGAAAAAAATCTTTGAGTTGGAGTACAGTCTACTGCAAATCAAACAGCTCCAGCGAAAAACCTAATACGACAAAGAAAACTTCTGCAACGGGGCTGTAAAAAAAACAACCAAATAAACACAGCTTAAAAAAACCTAAGAGAATTGCTGCTGCTGAAACGATGATATCAACTCCGAAATCCACAACATCGACAACAAAATTATCGTCATTATCATCTGTTTTACTTGCATCCAAAGCAAATCTCCATTTAAAGCCAAAAAACTGGTAAGGTCGGCACTACCAAAAATCCTCACTATATTCAGTTAATTCATTCGTTTACATTTTTTTCCTGAAAACTTTGTTGTATTCGTTATTTCTGTGAATCGCATTTCCTCATATCGACCGTACTACAGACAGTTGAACGATTTTCTAAACGCTAAGGTCGACACATCAGAAACAATGAGACAAGGCCGTCACCATGGGGGGTTCGACGGGCGTCTTCACGGTCCATAAGCATTGATTTCCGATCGGGGCGAGATGCGTTTCCGAGATTGGGACAACTGTGAGCCGAGAGGTCGATCCCTGCATCTGCATTTCTAAAGGAGTCGCCTCGTCAGTCACCGTTTTTGGCTCAATATTTGCTCTTCACCGAGGATTTTGGTGGTCCTATTGAGATTGCATCTCTGTGACCCGAATTTGAATAAGTTCGTGGTTAGCGAAGCTTATGTGTATTTGGCAAGAGTGTATGCGATTCAGTTGAGTCTGCATTGTTAGTTGCTTACCTAATATTGTGGTCGAGGGTTGTGACATCGGTTGATGTTAAATCAGTTGAGCGAATTCAGCTCTAACGAAGCTCTTTGTTCCATATAATTTTGTTTTGTACAGAAGCTTGAAGCTCTCTTTGACATAAAATGCATTTGATTATTTCTATAAGTTATTTGTAGCATCCGCTAGTATAGTTTTATGTTTTTTAGAAAATAAAAACTCTAAATTTAAAACTCAAAAGTGTGAGATCTCAGTCTAAGCTCGTTGTCTATGAAACTATTATATGATGTATAATACAATAAAAAAATTTGAAGTTAATTCTTTGTCAGTTTTGCAATATCATAGCTAACTTAAAACTGAATTAAATGTATTGTTTTTTAGATATATTGGGTGGCGCAAAAAAATCAAAACATATCATGTAGATTAGCTAAACTGTTTTCAAGTTGTAATAACTTGAATGTGTTATATTCAGAACTTTGAGGTGGCTCTACTAGGGATCACGAAAGAATTCGGTTGTTACAATGATCCCATTGGCGTGCTGAGGGAAAAAGCAAGAAAATCTTTCTATGCCAGAGCAATATAGGGTCGTTGAAAATATAATTTGCTAAATAAACACTATAATGTTCTTCTTTGTGAACATAACACAAAAAGTAAACTAAAAGAGTTTGACTTAAACTGTTAAAAAATAGCATTGTCTCGCTTATGCTTCCTTAAAATCTTATCGCGTCTGATTGCTAATGAAATTAGTAACCAAGTATTTGAACAAATCTACATCTACATGGTTGGTTGAAATAGGTGAGTTGTTTGAGTTATGTCACTATTCTGACACACAGAAATATGTTTTTCTTGTTGTTTTCTGAATAATACTGGTGGCATATTTTTCAATGTCTAAGTGTTTCTTGGGAAATAACACCACAGTTTACAGAAAATTCCTGTATTTTCCAAACATTTCGGGGTCTAGATCAGACCCCGTTGTCAATGGTTAAGAAACTACGGATTGAAAAAGGCACAATTCTAAGATGTAAATTAAAATATTTGACAATGTTTATTATTGTTTTTTGAAGTAACTAAGAGATTTTATTTGTAATATACAGGGTAGCACAGAAATTTCTAAATATCATATAATCATAAAGTTACTTTCAAATTGGAAGAATTTGAAAGGGAGATATTCAGAATTTTATATGGCGCTCCTAGGTGCAACTTTGTTATAAGATAGTGCATTCGCCAAAAATGCGACCAAAGAACTTTGTTGATTCAGTGATCCCATTAAAATCATAAGAGAAAACCTAGGAAAAATCTTATGAACTATCCTGATATTGGGTTGTTCACAAGAACATGACCATTAGCAATTTCTTCCTAATCGGCTACCAGGAACGACTGAATTCTACGGAGGTAGTAGCCATACAGTCGTTTTCATTTAACAAAATTAAAGCAGACTCTTTTAGTTTTCTTTTGGTGTTGTGTTCTTCTTTGTGTAATATAACTGAATTTTGAAACTGTATTTTATGACCAAGGTCCCAAGCATTTTCACAATTTTGGATTTTTCCAATTGTCGTTTTTTTATGTAATTTTTGTGTTCGTTTATTCGAACATTCAGAGGTCTAGAGGTTTCTCCAATATATAATTTATTACATGCACACGGGATTTTATAAATGCAATTTTTTGTATTTTGAGTTGTTTTATTTGGTTTGGTTTTGATATAATTGATTTTAGTGTATTTCTTGTTTTAAATGATGTTTTGATATTAGATCTGTTTCCCACTCTTTTTAGTCTTTCTGATAGACCCTGTATGTATGGTATAGTTATTGTATTAATGTGATTATCTTGGGAGTCAGTGTTGCTTGGTGAAGTTTGATGTTGTTGTTAGGGATTGTTTGATATTCCATTTTGTTTAACTCGTTATTAATAAATTTATTTGGGTAATGATTGGCAGTAAGTACATTTTTATAACGTTTTTTCTTCATTGAATTTATTGATATTAGAACAGTTGGTTTTTGCTGTCATATAGAGATTTAATGATACCTCTTTTTACTGATTGATGATTAGAGTTAAAGTTGAGATACATGTTAGTATGAGTTGGTTTTCTGTAAACTTCTGTTTCAAATGTCGCTTGTGTTTTGGTTATTAAAATGTCTAAGAATGGTAATTTGTTATTCTGTTCAAGTTCTAGTGTAAACTGAATAGTTGGTTATGTGTTGTTTATGTCGTTAAGTAATGTAAATCCTCAAGATTATGTTCCCAAATAACGAATATGACATCAACATAACTTTATGATTATATGATCTTTAGAAATATCTGTGCTACCCTGTATATTACAAATAAAATCTTAGTTACTCAAAAATCAAATAATACACATTGTCAAATATTTAAATTTGCATCTTAAAATTGTGCCTTTTTAATCCGTAGTTTCTTAACCATTGACAACGGGGTCTGATCTAGACCCCGAAACGTTTGGAATATAGAGCAATTTTCTTTAAACTGTGGTGTTATTTCCCAAGAAACACTTAGACATATGTTTGTATTGTTGTTAATCACCAAATAATAATTTTATACATCAAAATACAAAGGAAATGAATTTGTTTTTTGATTTTTGTAGTTGAGAATATTAATGGTAGCATTAACAGTTAAATTGTAAATATTAGTTCTGCATTTATGACTAAGTGTTAGAAGATCGTATTATAATGACGGTACCATAGCCTTTTTTTATTTTCTTTTGGTTTTCTTCCTTCTATGCGTTTTATACTTCTATCCTTTAAAAGTCGCTTGGCCTATAAATGTATGTCCTTCTCACCGTTATTAACGGAAATGCATAATACAAATTGAAGTTTTTTGAAGGTGCAAAAGGAAATTCGAATGTGAGTTCATTCTATATTTCGTAGAATTCGAAGTCATCCGATATTTTGTGGAATCCAAAAAGTTGTTTGTCTGGCGCCCCGAGGCCGGCGGTTAGCGCTATTGAAATTCCTTGATTGATTGAGAATCCCATTTAGAGCCTTCTGAGAAAAAATAAATAAATAAGGAAAACATAACAAATAACATGTGTTGAAGATAAATTGATATAGTTGTGTGAACTTAAATGTTTTGGAAATACATGATAGGAAGTTCGGTTGAGTGTTTTAAATAAATTCAAGAACCTAGAGTGTGAAAATAAAACAAAAATGTGAAGACTAAAGAAATCATGGAACATAATGCCGGGACGGTCATTAATCATTTCGCCATCTCACTTGGCATTATCAATCGACACCATGCAATCAAAAACAAGCAATAAAACACACACACATAACAGATTACACGAGTGAAGCAAAAGGAAGATGTTACTGGAAAACCTAAGATCTTCATACCATATATCAAAGGAACAACTAACAGAATCGGCCGAACCCTCCGAAAGTATAACATAACTAACGCGTATAAACCACACCAAACCATAAGTACGACTTTGAGAGATCCAAAACCCAAAACCAAACTAGAAAGTCAGAGTCTATATAGCATTGCGTGTGAAACTTGTGCCAAATTTTTAGGCCAAAGGAACACTAGAATATTGATAGATTAGAGGAGCATAAACTGGCTGTCGGAAGAAAACAAACAAAGTCTGCTCTATTTCTGCACCAATTACGAACCGGTTAGAAAATCTATTTTGGCAGCTGCAAACAGATTGTCACCATAACAAATTATAAAACAAGGATGGTACGAGAAGCAATAGAAATAGAAAGTCCATACAACTAAATCAGAGAGATGACCCTCTGTACCTCTGCAACATTTGGTATTTAGTAATCAGCATAGAACAATGATTTACATAGAAGGGAAGCTCTTATGGGAGAGAAGAGAACACTAAAAAAGGTTTTCCCTGCATCCGTATGAGGCCGCTGATATCTGAATATTTGTAATTTCTTTACACTTTTCTTTAACCTGGTGAAACAATTGTCAATATTAAGTTAAAACTTACATCAGTGTGGTTATTTTAATATAATATTAAAATGAATGTTCATCAAGTAAAGACAGAAACTATCTTCAGTTTTCTTTAACATAAATTTAGCAAGATCTATCTCATTCACCAAAGTTGATTGTCATTATGAATTTATTAACCTTAAAAAGAAAAATATGAGATTTGCTGTCACAAAGGTTAAAACAGTGTTGTTTTCAAAATTATTTGAGTATAGAGTACATACAAGATTTGGAAGTCGAGAATTACTTCCAAAACAAAGAAAACATATTTAAGATATTCTTTGAAGGTATGAATCGAACAGTTTTACGAAACAGTGTAAAAAGCATTACTAATACTGGAGTTGATTAAGTATATTATGATAAATACAAAAACCGGTTTATCATCCAGTGCTTTCCGTTATTTATACCAGATAATTGTTCATATGTTTCATATGCTCCACAGAGTAACGACATTAAAGTAACTTAACTTCACTTTAAGTGAATCAAAAAAATAGTAAAACTGATTTTCATTGAAGACTATGATTCTGTCATCATTTTGACTATTGTAAACCCAGAAATGTTAGCATTACTGAGAAGAAAATTTGATTGGGGTATGTTAGCATTAACTACAGACCCCAAGGACAACAGAGTCTGACCTAGACCCCGAAATGTTTCGAATATACAGCAATTTTTTGTAAATTGTGGTATTATTTCCCAAGAAGTACTTCAACATATATCTTTGGAGATAAGTTGTTGATTTTATCTATTGTAACTAACCAAACAGAAGTATGTGACAGTTTTTGTATAAACAGTAGTAATTATACCCTATGCATTTTTGACTTATTAAAATTAATTTCATTTATCTTAGAACTAACCATTTAACAAAATATTCATATATTTATTGACAACAGCTAATAGTTGGATGTGTTAGAGGAATTTTATAGTTACATTGATAGTTAGGCACTTCATAATACTAATGCAACTGTTATCCTTTCTACTAGTCCTTTGAAATTAATTCTGTTTAAAAGTTTTATGGTCATATCCAGCTTTTGATTTGGGTGAAGAGGCATTTATTATATTAGGTGCTAAATCTTTATATATATAAATCTTCTGTACGTGTGTTAGTCATTGAACTCCTCCTAAACGGCTGGACCGATTTTGATGAAATTTTTTGTGAGTATTCCAGGGGGTTTGAGGATGTTTTAGATTCACCATACGATCAACTAGATATTGTTTTTTTAGTTAAATTATTTATTTAAAAATTGTTGTTTATGTTAGCACAACTTACATAGGATCCGGCAGACTGCGCTGTAGTCGCTGTGTCAAATATTCAAGAGTGTGCTTTAGTTTCAGTTACGTCTGATAAATGGCGTTCGGATTATATTGTTACAGCAATTTGTAAAAGTTTACATGGGACAGGATAACGTCTGTCGGGTCCGCTAGTATAATATATAAATTTCATTACATCTACAATTTCATAAGGCAGCAGTATTTAATTAACCATATGAGAGATTCACAAATAGCCAAGGTTCAGCATGTCAAAAAAGTGGGGACAACAAATATGTTAACTGATTGGATTTTCTCCAAAAGAAAATGGCTGTAAACTTCCATATCAACACAGTTACCTGTAATCTTAATGGCACAGCAACCAAATTTAATGGAACAGTAACCAAATTTGCTGGATGCATCATTGTTATATATGGTTAGCAATCTATGAATCCTTAGAGGTTCAATATTTAGCTAGAATATATTTTCAAACACCAAATACTGATTACATTTTTTATATCACATTGTTTGTCTTCATTGTGCTTGTTGAAATACAAGAGCAATTCAAAAGAGTTAGAACAGATTTTTCAACATAATTATTTGCACTAAATGTTATGTTCTTGGTTACAATCATTTTTAGATGTATTTTGTGTAATAAATAATACTATTTTTAATTTCATTATTTTTTGTACACTATCAATATTTTTTATTTGATTTTCAACAGATATCAGCTGTGATATAATAAACCCTTTTTTCATGACATTGTTGTTTTACCGTTTGACTACACATATATTTACTGTATATCCATTTCTTTATTGAAAGTATTATACATATATTTCGAATCAGATATTTTATAAATTATACCTGTATTTTTGTTTTGATTAATACACTTATTATTTCATTGTCTTTTGTTTAATGAAAGTGTGAATACATATCCTTTCCTATTATTTAATAGCAAAAATTATGTCAAATTACATAACGGGGGGGTTTGAAGAGAATGATGGTAATTCAAATTACTAAAGATTAATACAACATGTTTAATGTTACTGTTATTCAAATATCTATTATTATATATATATATATATATATATATATATATATATATAATGTTTGATAATAATTCTAACAAGCTTTTTTACCTTTATTCTCCATCAAACCTATTGTATAATAGGTAGCTAATTTCCTGCTCAAATTATGCTTACTCAAGTTTTATGTACAAGGTGTACAGCATATTTCTTTACAGCTGATATCTTGTTTTTTAGTGAATCATTGTTAACGAGAACACGTTATCTTTTAAAAAATGTATTCAAAAACTTGCGCCAATACATTCAACTTTTTTCAAAACTTGCCGTTTTTTGTTACATTTATAAAAAAAATAATTTGTTTCATTAACATTATTTTTAGAAAACGTTCCTACCATTACTAAAAAACAAGGTATCAGCTGTAAAGAAACATCTCGAACACCTTGTATATATTTGAATAATTTAGTGTCTTATCTACCACTAGATGTCAGCACCAGTAAGATTGTCCAGATTAACTCAACTGTTGACTAATAGAGGGCGCTGATTGCAGCCAAAACTTTTCCCTGCATCCGTACGGTGCGCTGAACTGTGTTCCAAATCGAAACACTTGAGTTTCCCTTCTATACGCTAGTTCATTTTTCTATGGTAATCAGTAATATGAACCCAAACCAACAACAAACACAGCGGACCTGAAAACTGGTCACGTTCGCGGAGAGAGGGGCGCCAACTCCAACCAATCAACCTTCGACAAAGGCCAATAAATTCATTGCTCTGACACAACAACTAGCAACTACCTGACAATGCATTAATGATGCCTTGGCGGAATGTCTGCAAGATTTAAAAATTAATCACGATGACGAACGTATACGCTACAAAGAATAAAGTTATATACAAATAAAAAAGTCGTAGATTCTCTTTAGTCTGCAGTATTCGATTGCTTTCATAAAAACTCAATATTTTTCTAGGCAACTAGTTTTTATTGTTCCTTTAGTGAAAGAATATTTGCTAAAACAAGAAATCAAGTTATCAGAAGTCATTCGCATTACATACAATCATAAATATCTGCACATTGAAAACAATTAGTAATGATTATTAGTGACACTGGCGAAAAGTCGTTAAACCTTCAAGTACAATTTTTTACATACGTTTCTTTTTATGAATATCAAAATTTCCTATTGAAATTGATTTCATAAACAAGCATCTTGTAATTTACCAATAAGGATGAAAAGGCCAAGACAAAAAAAAATTCAATTCCTGAAATTAGTATAATTTGACCAACAAGAAATTAATTCTTAACCGAATCACTTCCAATCAAGCAGAGGGTGAGATCTCTCGTTTAGCATGCTGTCAATTTTTGAACCGATACAGAACAGATGCACGTTCAAATCCGATGTTTATTTATTTTGCGGTTCGTGGCTGTTGTGTTGTTGTGTTATTCTGTCGGATATTTCGTTAAATCGTTAATATTTATGGTTGAAAATGGCATCGGGATTTACAGGGAGATATTAATGAAATATATATAACAGGGACAGGAATTTCGTAAAAGCGGTAAGCTAGGGTGATATTAATGAAATTTGTGAACAGTACGCTACACCACTTTCGGTTTGTTAATAACTAACTACATAATAATGTATGCGGTGCTTAGAAAAATGAAATAAAACTGATGTCTGGGAATTAGTGTCTTTTACTATAAATTAATTTCAATGTTTTCACTAGTTTACTTATTTGATAATAAAATACTCGTTAAAGAAAAAGTTTACATTTACTTACTTTTATCAGATTTCACAAAGACATTACTTAATATTGGAATTATTTCCATCCGATATTTCATGGAACTGGAAATGTTGGTCTGTCGACACGAGGCTGGCGGCTGGCTCCAACATATATCCATGGAATTTCCTCGAATCTTCGAGAATAAATGAAGGAAATTTCCCGACCGTTGACCTATTAGAGAATTCCGAAAGATATATATATGATATATATAAATAGAGACAGCTGGCCATACCATTCATTCAGTATTCGACTGCCGTATATAAGACAAATTGTAAATAGTTCTGTGAATATAAATTGTGGAAATAAATTAGAGTGAGTTGGACTGTGTTTATCAGTAATTCCAAGAGTTATAGAGTTATTTTTTAAATTATATTGTGACGTTACTATATAAATCTCACATTTACCTCAAAAAGAATATAAAACTGTCGATGAGTCCAACAAAGCCTGAAGAAAAACTTCTTGGAAAACCTGTCAACTATCCCAGTATACGATTTCCTAATATTTGTAGGATGATTTCACCTTTAACTACATTAGTAAACAGATTTTGGATTCTTATCAAATTATGAAGTTTCTGGTCTCTTGTTTGCTATGGGAACTTCAGAAGGTCTACAAATAGTCAAGAGTTGATAGAGATGGTAAATATTTGAAAATTTACTTGCTATGGTTAAAAACACCTCTCCGTGCCTAAAAACCATAAACAAATTTGACTCTGGAGGAGACCGCAGATTGTTTGTCTGATAACCTGGTTTCGCAACCAAGAATGATGTTTTTTTATTTTATAAGACTTGTTTATTTATTGTTTGTTTCCATGGTACTTCTCAGGGTTATTTGTATTACGTATTCCGTATTTGTAGGGGCTTGTATATTCTTTTATACATATGTTCTAAGAACTTGTTTTTTATTTTTTCCGTATTTATATTTAATAGTTAATTCGTTGTATGCTTTGGTAATGAAGACAATTTATTATTGCATACGTGATTGACAAATACTTCAAACTCGGAGTAAATATGCAATACACTTATGTTTACACACAAAGACTAGTTGATCATTTTGTAGTGGTTTCTATCCCTCAGAACAACAGAAGAAGACTTATGTAAAGAACAATCTGAAACAATTTGCCACTACTACACTTTGCCCCATTACAAATCATATGTTACAGAATACAGAATACTTAAGCACCTCCTCAGCATTATTTAGAAATTACTAATAAATTTAAGTATCTATCTTCCACGTATTTGCTTGTTTGCTTTCCTCTGAAGCATATAATACCCGGCGTCTAAATTAATAGTACTGCCCGCAATTTCAAGACACTCTCAGCTTTGAATCAATAGATACCCCTAAAAGTTTTTCTTCGCGATCTAAAGCTTTTACAACAGCAAGCTGAATCTTGGAGTCATGAAACTTTCTAGCCCCACTAAGTAAACACCATAATTAGTACAGTTAACGAAAGTAACCAAAACCCTGTGATTTTGGCATTCATAGCAGTGTATCTTGGTATGTATAATGTCGAAAGAAAATTTTGTCCAGTAAGATCTGCAGAATATTTAACGCTCCACTGAAATCAATGAAATGGTCGTCCACAGGAAGGCAGTAAAGATATAAGTCAAAAATATGGCAAAACGTAGCTTACTGGCATTCTTTAGTGATTTCTGGCTATAGTTTTTATTTCGTCAAAGATCTTTTGATATAATGTATCGATGTTGTAGGAGGGGGGGTCTTCCTTGACTTGTCCGTTCTCGTTGCTGCTCTCCAGGATTCCAGCCTCAATGTATGTTTACCTTGCCTTCAATGTGATGTCAATCATAGTCCTTTCCATTGGCCATTGTGTTATTTGCACCTGTATTGATTTTATTGACGGTTTCAAGTTCGTCGCACCATAGGTGCGCAGTGATTGAATTCTTCAAAATCATACTCATTCCGCAATGTCTTCAATACCAAAAATATAAATATAATACTAAGAAAAGGGAAGTAATCAATGCCGTGAAGATCAGAATGCTACAGAAGTTGTCTTATAACTGGGATGACAAGGGAAGAGGCAGGATGGTGGAGACTTTGTAAAAAATAAATTTCCTAACGAGCAGCAATTGTTTGTTCAAAACAACACTAGAATTCTTCAAAGCAGCTGTCAGCAAACTAAAAATTATCAATACTCTTGGACATAGACCTTTTCTAAATGTTTCTTCTGATCTGAGCAGTTGCTATCCAATTTGTCTCCATTATTTTGATGTCGTCAGCAAGTTTAGTCAAGGAAGACTACGGGGTAAGCTTGCCCGTTTTTTGTCCGTACTCCATGATTTTTTTTTGTCCTTCGGTTATCCTGCATCCTTGCCACATTTCCAACCCACCGCCATTATAGCCTCTATATGTGGTTTAAGACATCTTCTCCAGATCTTCTACATACTTCTTATCCTGCCCCTCAAAGTGATGCCAGTAATAATCTTTCCATTTTGCATTGTGTTATCAGCAATTTAAATATTAAGTGTCCCGGTTTCTGCACTATAGATCTGGACTGGGATTACGCACTGATTGAAGACTTTTCTCTTGTCCCTGATATTTATAATTCTCGCCCGTCTATATATCTTTGCTTTCCAGCGTTACTGTTTGACTAGAACCAGATTAGTCATAATTCTAATTTTATTTATTGTGAGACCAATTTTCCATGTTACGTTGTGCAGATCCTTTATCATATGTCTAGACTGGCCTAAATTCTAAATTATGAAGACTATGTCGTCTGCAAACCTCAAATGTTCATTTCTTTAGTCTCCCAGTGAAATGTTTTTAAAAGCATTTTCAATAACTTTTATAAATAGTTTTGGAGTGTAGATTAACAGCTGTAGCAGTCTATAGATAACAAGATAGCAATATTAAGAAACAAAATTTTCCAATTTCACCTACATTTACACTACATCATAAAACTGATTAATGAATAGGAAGGTAACCACGTGGTCCGCTCTTGGAATACTATGTTCAAATGACAATATCGTTTTCTGACTTTTTGTGGTATAATAATTTAATGAAATTTGATTTGGGGCAGCATTTCAGGAAAAAATTCAAATTTATTATATCGTAACTTGAGTGTTCTCATAAATGTTTAGTGGATTGAATGTTTATTATTCTGTAAATTATATTGAGGATTATATATTGTAATTTGGGTTTACTGGTAAAGAGTTTTCTGTTATAAATATAGTCTTCATTAACATAAATATTGTAGTAAATAATCTTTTTACCCAAATATAATAAAAAATAACCATAATTCAAGCATACACTACAATCGTAAAATACAAATCCCTTTAATATCTCAAACTCCATATCATTGACTAGAAATCTTGCCCGGGCTGACCATAATAAATTTATTTGTCGAAAACTAACTCCGTAGAATAGGAATTTATCGTATCTACAATAATCCAGGTAAAATATGAAGTCACATCGGTTGCTTTCATAAACTGTTTTGACCACCCAGAGCATCCATGATATAAAAACTTTTTATTACGTCACTTCATGCACAATGGATGTGAATAACAATGGGAAGTGAATAACCAGAACGAAAATTCTTTTCATTTTGTTGCATAAAATTTGAAATCTACTTCAGCAGTTGAATGGTTTTTCGGAGCAGATGGCTGCTGCGATTATTGATGTTCGATTATTCGCTGACTTCGTCGTAGAAATAAATGATAGTAGGGTGACAAAAAAACATGCGTAGAATCAAGCATAGAAATAAAAGTTATCCATTGATCTTTGAAAGTATTGTCAAACAGGGGCTTTGCCTTTTTTATCAAAAAAGATCGTTCCAGTTACAAGATTTATGGATATTAATGGCATTTTGGTTTATTACTATTTCTAAACTGTAATCAAAAAATATCTCTCTGTCTCTGTCAGCCTTTGGGCAACATCTATGTGAAGATTTAGACAGTGGGGACATTTCTTTATACTTACTACTTCTGATCAGTCACAAGAGATTTCTTCTTAAACTGTAAACAGTAACTGAACATACTTGAATAGTATTTAATCAAAGATATCAGTAGTTTATTACAGCGGTTTTTGTTGAAATAAGTTGGTTGATTCTTCTTTATATGTTCGGACTACCTCACTCATCCCGGCTTCTCAAGGGCTACAAAAATGAACATTCGACGTATATATTGATCTTGAACTTTTTTTCATTTGATAATTTTCACATCCCCATAATTTATATATTATATGGCAACAACCCCTTCAAAAAATATATTATTTTGGGTTTAATATGAAGAACTAATGTATTTGACTTGTTTGGGATTTTTACTTTTGACATTGTGGTTTTCCCGTTTTTATTTGAGATTTTTTGATATACATTGTCATTGCCATTTTTGACAGTTTTTTCTCGTATTTTTGATATTTTCGAGATATTTTACATTTTGACGTTTTTGAAATTTCTGACATGTTTAACACTTTTGACTTGTTTTGACATTTTTGACATTTGAAGACGCGAGATCTAGGATTTTCAGTAAAACTAGCACATAGAGGTTCCGAATCTGGAGCCGTTCCATGTAATTGCTGTTATACGTAACTCCTAGGTTAGAATGTCACGATGAAATTTTCTGGTTAACTTCACCTGTCAGAGATATAGAATACTCTCTTCGAGGGGTCATTCTTTTGTACGCAAGACAATATATATGTATACATATATATATTATATATATATATATAATATATATATATATATATTATTTGTTTTTAAGTTTTCGCGGGCACTAAATGTATTAGATGGTTTCCGGGAATTCATCCGCGTAGTTGATAACTGATCCCTGCCAGTATCGATGGTAAAATGACGACTGATCAGTATTCGAGTAACTAGACAATATTAACATTTTTTACATTTTTATTTTTTATAGTTTTGATGTCGTTAACAATTTTGAAGTTTTGTCTATTTTAAATTTTGAGATTTTTCCAAATTTAGGTTTTCGACAAAGGAATTTTGACAATTTGGACAACTTTTATAATTTTTTTATGTTTAATGTGTCTAATATTTTAACATTTTGTGGTTATAAATACTCTCCTGACAATTATCGGGTACGTGATTGACACTAATAATTAAATTCATTTCAGGAGAAAAGCATATGTACCGACTTTCACATCTTCATCATTTTTTGTTCCCTATAATTACTAAGAAAGTGACTTTTGCAAAATTCCAAATTAATTGTGTATTAATTTGAAGAAATAATATCATAATTCTGATATCTGTATTCTTTTCGGCTACCGAGTAAATTTTTCTTAAAAAATACCCCACATAACGCTATCGGAAAAGTGCATTTTCAGAAAATGAAAATAAACTTCCATTTATTTTGGTGGGCATATTTACACCCGTATTACTCCTATTTCGAAGATAGTTAATTATACTTAAAATAATAGCGACCCCCATTTTACCCTCTTAATATATCAATTTTCGAATAATGATAAATCCCACTTCTATTTATTTTAGAAGGCTAAGAATTACATCCATATTACTTTTCATTTCGAAGTTATTAAATTAGTAGTTCAATTTTCCCAAAATGACGAATTACGTACAACTTCCCTTAAAGAAAGGAATCAACTTGTTAATTCTCATGATTCTATTATTTTAGGTTCCCGAAACATATTTTTTTCAGAAAAACCTCTCTCCACCTGTTCCCCATGAGATAATTGAATTTTTACATAATGACTGAAATCTTTTTTATTTACTTTGACAGAAGAGTATAAACACCAATTTTCACGCCTGTGGCACATTTAGTTTCCAAGATATTAAATTTAAGTTAAAACAGTATTTATATTGAGAAAAACCATATTTCATGCCAGAAGTCATCCACCATACACTTACGTGATCGATAGGGACTTCAACCCAAGTCCAGAGTATATGGCCGATTCTTGTACAAATTAGAGACACATCTAGACCTCTAAATATACGAATAAATGAGCACAACAATTACATACTTAAAGAAACCATATTAATTTTATGAACATGTATGGGACTTAGTTACAAAATAGTTTTTGACAATTCATCGATATTACACAAAAATTTTACTGCTTCTACTTTCGTAGTATCGGCACAGTTCAACTGTTAGGTTTTCCCTTATGACGTCAAAATCAACCTTACAACAAAATCGCACCTAGGACCGCCACATATAAATCCTAAAACACATCTTTCAAATTTTTCAACTTCTGAGCTACTTCGTTTGTCTAACAGCAAGCTATCTCCGTAGTTATTTCATCCATAAGTAGTTTCTAAATGATTGAGGAGGTAATTGATTATTTTGAATGTTCATTTAGGATTTTCTCTCCTCGCAATGGTTTCTGAAAAATACAAATAAGTTAAGTATTTGAATATCAAGGTGCAGTATCTAAGGGCAGTTTGTGGAAACTGCCCGGAACACTAGTTGTCCTCTTATAGAAAAAACTCTCCCGCAGGATTAACTGTGACAAAGTAGGTCTACAGATTTGTCAACTAGTATTCCAGTATAATATGTTGGGATGTATTTTGTGTTGTACCTATGTTTTTTTTGTGACGTTTCGATTCCTTTGCTTGAATGTTTTGCACTATATTCGCTTGACTTTTTTGGTAATGTCAATTGACTGATTAATTGACTTTGAATTTTCCTTTTTGATGTTCATTCGTCAGAAGTTGTTGCCATGCACCCGGTATCTCTACAGAGGGTGTCCCGATTTCTCTGTCCCTGTTTGAATTACATGGTTAGAAAAAGTTGAATCAGTTTTATGTAGTCTAAAAGATCTATAGTGTTCTAGGTACCTGTTAGCAAAATTTCTAGTTGTTATTCCCACATAGAAGCTATACAGTCCGAACATATCAGCTTATAAACTCCTGACCTGTTGTAAATACTAACTTTGCTGAATCTAGTGATTGATTGAACACGGTTTCTAAACGGTTTTATTTTAAGTTAGCTGAACTCGGTTCTTTTTTAAATATAAATTATTTCAAATTCACTTAGCTGGCGATACATTCGTACATAGGTACACGAGGCATTTTAGCATTAGTAAACATGGATTTTGGATCCCGTCTGTCAGTTTGTTTCTTGGTAAATTAAAAGAAAATGCAAAAAATTAATACAATATTAATTGATAAAAAAAGGGAAAATGAAAACAAAATCACAAAACTTTACCAAATTTTAATCATTTGCTCCTTACTGTAGCATTTATGTTTTACCAGAACAATATTAAATTTAAACATCTCCTTCTGGGTCTTACGATTTCTTTGTCAGTGAGTATGTTTAATGTAAATGCTGATCTACTTGTCGGCTTTTCAAACAAGTACCTGCTGATACTTTATCAGATTTGTATAATTGATTACGACATACCACCCGAAAAGGATTCCGTATTCCCGAAAAATGAACTTTTGTTTGCACAGTATCTTGTCCTTCCGTCAACAGAGATGGATCTGCTGGCTGTGAAATTTTGTCAACTCAGCACCAATTGTTATCTAAATACACGTTCAACCAACCTTTCTCTTTGCCAGCTCGGCGAAGCATAGATTTCATTTCCTAAACAAATACATTCTACACGGATAATAAATTATTATAACACCTTCTCCACTATTTGCTCTGTCTCTAAATAAATACAACGGCCGTTCGTATTGTTGTACCTTTTCATATTGTCAAGAGAAGAAAGAACAAATATTGAAAAATGCTGCAATTTATGATGAGAAAGATAGCTTTTTTGTATTGTTTGAAATGTTTTGTTTGTTGAAGATGCTTGGTAGGGTGTGATGTGTGAAAAATCGTCTTACTATTTCGATGACTTAAAAGAGTGGGACTTTATAGACAAATATACAAAGCGTTGTGAGATATTAACAATCTATACTTATATAAGGTATTTTTTTATTATTTACATTTTTGCTTCTATTTTGGGATATTTTAATTTAGAGACTTGAAATACGTCAAAACAGTCTAATAGAGGTAAAGTTTATATATGATAGAGACAAGGATGATAAACTTAAAAAGAAAGAAGGTATAATGCGGATTGGGGCTAAATATATAATAACTTTGCTTGTAGTAACTGTTTATATGCCAAAGATGTACTTAAACTTAAGGATATTAATTTTTGTCATCATGTATTTGATATTAACTGTCCAAGTTATTTGAGGCAGTTGTCTTTGTGCAAAGAGAAAATTAATTATCAATCCTAGCAATCAAAAAGAACGGATTTTGATGACAAAAAAGTTGACTGAGTATTTATTTTCAAAATGTAGGAGGTTTTCTAACGAAGATTGATGACCTACGACAAGCGGTCATCTGTAGGTACAGATTACAGTGTCATTGTGTTGGTTGAAACCTGGATTAATTCCAACTCTGATAATTCCGAGTTGGGTTTACATAATTACAACATCTTTAGAGTTGACAAAAGCCCAATAACGAGCCTTAAGCTGCGTGGTGGTGGGGTGTTAATTGCAACAATGAAGAATTTGGATGTGAGTGAAATAGTGTTGCCTATCAGTAATGTGGAACAAATTTTTGTTTCTATTAAATGTCATGGGCAAATGTTAGTGATCGGTGGAGTCTACTTTCCCCCTGGTTCTAACCGGCAGTGTTACATTGATCATTGCCGGACTATTGAATCATTTAATGTCAATTTTGTTGAGTCAAAATTATTTATTTGTGGTGATTACAACTTACCTGATGCAATTTGGAGTAATGATTGCTTTAGGGCTACTGTTCAAGATAATCCTAATTCCGCGGCTATGGACTTATGTAACACTGCTGGTATTTGCAATTTGTATCAAATTAATGACGTATATAATAGTAGAGATGTATTACTTCATTTAATTTTTTCCAGTTTCTCAAATGTTATAGTAAATGATTCTTGTGACCCAATTTTTGTTAAGAGTATTCATCACTCACCGGTTACTTGTGAGGTACTTAACAATTACATTGCTCCTATTTTGAAGTACGAAGAATACTTTTTCGACTTTCGTAACGGGAATTATGAGGCGATTAATCATCACCTTGCTGATGTTGAATGGGAAAATGTTTTATCGAATAAGGATATTAATGAAGCTACTCAGAGTTTTTTATAACATTTTATATAACCTAGTTGAGATATTTGTTCCGATGAAGAGGTTTAGATCATCTACTTTTCCAAATGGTTCAATTCTGATTTAAAACAGTTAATTAAGGAGAAAAAAGTATTCATAAGAAATATAAGGAAATTGGGAGTGAAGATGATTACTGCCTCTTTACAGAAGCTAGAAGTCGTTTAGAAGTATATAAATGATAAACGCAATTCGTATGTTTTACCTTCCAAGATTTGGTATGAAAGTGCTGCGGGTGACAGTAGTCAGGAAATTGCTGATCAGTTTGGTAAGTTTTTTTCCACCATAACCAAATTTCTGTGAACCAAGTTCCTGCTTTTAATTTTGGTCAATCTGCTGATGCTAGGGGTTATATCATTGACATTAAATACATTATTTATGTGCTTCAGGATACTCCACGGAAACTTTCTACAGGTCCTGATGAAATACCGATTTATTTTATTAAAAAATGTCTATTCACATTAACAAAACCCATTCAATTGTTGTTTAATTCATCCCTATCCTTTGGTATTTTTCCTGAATACTGGAAAGCAAGTTATCTTAAACCTATCCATAAGTCAGGTCCAAAAGATAAAGTTGAGAACTATAGGGCGGTGTGTATTCAGTCAGCTCTACCGAAGCTATTGGATTTATTGGTAAATAAATGCTGTGTGTTATAATTTTAAGAATTTAATGGTTGGCCAGCAACATGGATTTTGTCAAGGGAAATCAACGACTACAAACCTTGTGTTGCATAATAACTTTATATTAATTCCTTGGAGTCTGGATCGCAAGTAGACTCGGTATATGCTGATTTTACGAA
Organism: Octodonta nipae; assembly: GCA_034190945.1. NCBI lineage: Eukaryota > Metazoa > Arthropoda > Insecta > Coleoptera > Chrysomelidae > Octodonta > Octodonta nipae. The sequence continues at coordinate 124,824,816 of CM067220.1, read as the reverse complement.
AGCATTTAATAGGGTCAACCATGAGACTCTAATTGCAAAGCTCATGGGTTACGGAATTAGTAACACTTTACTTGACTGGATTGGAAGTTACTTGTCGAATCGGACACAAATGGTTAATTATGGTGGCAGAGTATCGAAATCAATTAAGGTTACTTCAGGTGTCCCCCGGGGTTCACATCTTGGGCCGTTACTGTTTTATTTGTTTGTGAATGATCTGGCAACTGTATTTAGGTCGAGTAAATTTCTTATGTTTGCTGATGACATAAAAATTTTTAAGGCAATTAAATGTATCTCCGATTGTGAATCTTTACAATCTGATCTAGATAATTTGTCTCGTTGGTGTGATATAAATGTCTTAAATTTAAATTTGAAGAAATGTTTTAAAATAACTTTTACTAAAGCTAATTCTCAATTTTATTATACATACAAACTGAAAAATGCTAGTCTTGTTGAAGTTATTCAGTTGAAGGATTTGGGTGTAATGATGGATAAAAAGTTTAGATTTAATCTACACATAAACGAAATTACCTCTCAAGCTTACAAAATGTTGGGATTCATTTATAGAAATTCTCAGGAGTTTTCTATTGCTACTTTTAAATTATTGTACTGTTCATTAGTATGTTCTGGTCTTGAGTATTGCAGCATGATTTGGTCTCCTTTCTATATGACCTACAGCAGTCAGTTAGTAAGAGTTCAGAATAAATTTTTGAGGTTCTGTGGTTTTAAAATGGGCTTAGTAGGGGATGATTATAATATTGTTGATATTCGTGTACAATTGAATATGAGTTCGCTACAAAATCGTAGGTCACAATATGAATTGCGTTTTTTACACAAATTGTTCAACGGTTATATACTGTGTCCTGAACTATTGGAGTTAATTAAATTCAATACAAGCGTTACTAGAACACGTTGTCCTGATCTGTTCTTTACCGATTTTCATCATACCAATTACGGTAAAAACGAAGTTATAACTAGACTTCTTCTTACTGCAAATAACTATCATGGGAGATTAGAATTTTTTGATTCTTCTTGTTCTTCTTTTAAAAGTATGGTTAGAAGATTACAATAACAGTTTTATATTAATAATAGCTTTTAAGTAATATTTTGTACCTTGACTATTTCATCATCCGTTCTCATTATTATAATGGTTTTCATTTCTTGTAAAAGGGTTTTTAACCCGTTAATAAATAATAATAAATAAATAAATAAAATATTTTTGTAAAGGTACGGTTTTTGTCTGACTTCTTAATGTATGGCCATACTTACACATAAAAAAATAGATAAGTACGGTAATCAAATGCAAAAACTTAATTGCATTTGTTTCGACACTAACCTCCAACTGACACCACACTACATTGATTTTTAAATACCCACACGACTTAATTTTTTCTGTGTAAGAAACAAGAACCACGTACTACAATAGAAGTTTCTTCGTTTATAGAAAATTAATAACTTGTAATAAAAAAAACATATATAATATCCGGTTAATATACAATACCAAAGTTTCTGAGATGGTTTTTCATAATCTGCTTTACTTGCATGTACAAGCTCAGATCACAGTACACCAGCATGGTTTTATTAAACAACGATCCACCATTACAAACCTTTTGTGTTTAACTCAGTACATTTCTGAACATCTAGATAACAATGAACAAGTGGATGTTGTCTATACGGATGCCTTCGATAGACTTAATCATGGTGTATCTCCCTCACTTATTATATTGTTGGAATCATATTTTACAAACAGAAGTCAGTACCATGAGTGCCGTGGTTTCAAGACAACAGAAATGGTGTCCATATCGGCGGTTCCTCAAGGCTCCGTATAGGGGCCACTATTATTTGTATTGTTTATAAATGACATTGTTGGTGTTGGTGTTCAATATCTGCTAGATGCTGATGATATTAAAATCTATACTGTAATAGAAAATGTAAATGACTGTTTTAGGCTACAGAAAAGTCTTGACAATGTGAATGCCTGGTGTAAAAAAAAGATCTGCCATTAAATGCATCAAAGAGTCATTCCATGTCTTTTGCCAGACGGCAAACTCCTACTTTATTAGACTATTAAATTAAATTTTAATTTGCATGTTGGAAAGCAGCTTATAAAAGTCTTGGTTTTATAATTCGAAACTCGTAGAAGTTCTCAAACCCAAGCACTCTGATCTAACTTTATAACGCCTTTGTGAAATCTCAGCTTGAATACGCTGCTTTCGTTTGGCACCCAGGGTATAAAAACTACAGTGAGATGGTCGAAAATATTCAGAGGCGATTTTTGAAATTTCTAGCTTTTAAAATTGACGGTTCATATTCTCCCATAGATTTTCCTCAATCTGAGCTATTGAAGAGATTCTCTCTTCTTAGTCTGCACGATCGGAGGAGAGTTCACTCAGTTGTCTTTCTAAGCAAGTTGTTTAGAAACAAAATAGATTGCAGTGACATTTTACATCAATTACATGTGCTTGTTCCTCGACCAATCTCACGTACTGATAATACATTTTATTTTCCAAAACCAAGAACTAATATTTTAAAGTTTTCACCTCTCTATTTCATGTGCGAAAGTTGTAACTCTGTAAAATTAGACAATGTTAATTCCTCCATAAATGTAAGAAAAAAAGTAATCATCTTTTCTATTAATCTGCTGTATAATGTTTAGTAACGAATTGTCCTTACTTTTTATATTTCTATGTTTTGTCCATGTACTATAATTGATCTTTGTAATGATGGATAGTGTTATAGCAAATAAAAATAAATACCTGCACAGAATTTTTTTTTCATTTTAATAAATATTACAATTCTCTTTGTCTTCTAAATGTTATTTGTTTGATATTCTTGTTTTTTATGTTTTCGTGGGAATAACAGCACAATTGAAATATAAAGCTCTATATTGAACGAAAAATCCAAGCGTTTAAAAGTCGATTCTGACTTCATTGTCAATGGCTTTATATGTATTGAAAACGTAAATTGCAAAATGATAAATCAAACTTTCATTTCCTCTTCTGCTTCAACGGTTAGGGAAGATGGTCTGTCTGCATGGTGCCTCACTTTAAAACCTAAATGTCGTTTTAAGGCTTGGAATAAATTTTGGAACAATTTTCTGTTAGATTGGCGACTATTGGGACACAATTCATTATACCCTCTCCCTGTGGATCATGCATTAAATTGCTCTTGGCAATAAACAGCAACCAAATCTGCAATTTTTCAACATAATCAAATAACGAAAAGGAATATCACGAGACAGGCAGATTATTGAAACAGCTCTTTGACAAGTAATTTGAAATACAGTAATAACTTGGCAAAATTACAATAAACTAGTTTGTCAATTAAAAACTAATAGGACAATACATGAATAAGCTGCAACAAAAGGGGTCTCTACATTATTTGGTTTTGTTGGGGTTGCAGTGATATCCATATATATTATTTTAGTTCCTAAGTAATAAGTCTTGAATTTTCTTCTTTGGAGCGACACAACTTTTTAAGGAAGCACCTTTGTACTAAGGCATGTTTGGTTTAATCCCCTACTTGGGAGTCAAATAACTGTAATTGTAATAAGGTGTGTCCCATAACTCTCCCTATTTCTTCAAGTTGCTTGGTTAACTCAGCTGACACTGAACCCCTACGTGTTTATTTGGTTTTCCCTATGTTTATGGCGATTTATTGGATTTGTTGTCAACTCTGCCAGTTAACATTGCCGTACTTTTGGCTTGTGGGAAGCAAATAGACAAATTTAAGATAGGTTTTGGTCGAGGAGAGCGGGCAAAGAGAACTTTTCTGTTGTGAAATACCAGCAATGTATTTACATTAAGTAGTAACCACTGACATAGGTTTAAGAGCCGTCTTATCCCAAGTGTGAGATGGTGTTAAAAGAGTGTGTGATCGAATATTTCCAAGATGGATATTCAGTCATAAAAATTAGGGTGTCTCCAGAAAAGAACTAATAGCAATAATACGGTTTCTAGATTTTTCACACAAGTAACGTTATGGTCATCGCTTTTTACCCAGAATTTAGGAATATTGGTGCTCAACCTCCAAAGACGTCACTATCTGTTCCTGTGCGCTTCTGATAAATAATTCAGTAATGGATAGTATATGTATAATATAATAATGTATAATAATACAGTACTATTTTTTTTCTTAAGTAAATATAATTACCTGCTCCTATAACTGGGAGGCAATGTCCCCCAGAGATCCGATTTGGAGAAGAGTTTTGAACTGTTTGTTTGGAGCTCAAGTAGTTTCCTATTGTTTTAATCCCGCCTGCTTGGGTGACTTTTGTTATTCGCATCCTTCTGTACTATGCCACTTAGGTTACCTATACTTCACTTGATGTGCTAAATATTTGGTCTCTCGCCCTCTAATGCACGCAATGTGGACTTCCGCCATAAACTCAGAGCCTGTTATCGCGATTTGTGCAACACTAAAACATATTATGAAGAAGTGTTCCAAAATTTAGTTTTCTATAGTTAACTAAAAAAGTTAAATCAATAATAATTTTAGATATGAAATAATGTGGGCTGGTACATTATATAGAGTTTATTCGGCAACACTCGTGTTTGTAATTTTTTTGAATGTCGATTTGTCTTAATTAGGCAGTATAAGATACTTTAAATAAAATTAATTCAAGAAAGACTTTTTCTTGGTGTATTATACCTCCCGCTTGCTTGCATTCGCTTCCATTTAATTTACCATCGAAACAAAAGCGAAGCGTGCATCATTAGCAATCCCAGCCGGTTCATCGAAGCCAAAGGGTTAAATCAAGGGTAATTAGTAAATGAGCTCCAGACTTTTCCAGAGATCCGTGGATATTGTGTTAGACGCGGATAGAAAGTCCACTAACTTAATACAATAGAATGATTTATGAGAAGTGTCTGGCCCTGATAAGGTTTTCCCTTTCGTATTTTGCTTTTCGATTTCATTTGCAGCTCGACGGTGCTTTCTACGTCCTCGCTTGATACCGGGACAATGTGGCCCTGGAAATCCGGCCATTGTTTATGCCCTACTCAGGACTGAGCTTTGCAAATGGATATTCTTGAGCTGCTCGAAGAATATCGTGTGTTTGGAACGTGAGGAGAGATCGCGCTGAGTGAGATTGAAGTGAAAGTGGCAGATATAATCCAGGTATTTAGTAACTTACCTAGTCAAGATATTTATTCATGTTTTGTAAAATTTGGTATCTAACCCAAAATTTAAACGACTTAATTTTCAATCTACTCTGCCTAGCAACATTTAATTTTCATTTTATATATTAATACGTGATGATGAAAACGCACTATTCCATTTTTTGAGGATAAAGAAACGTATATCATGCTAGAGGTATTATGCCGTAGATGTGCAGAATATGCGTAGGTGGTTCATTGATTTCTTTTAAACTACGTAAAATAAAGAGAAATAATTGCAAAATAACCAACAGATTTAGCGCCGTTTATAACCAAGGAGCTTTTTGCATTTGCAAAAGAATTATATTGAAAACTTTTACGAAAATTACTCAAACACTAATTAGTTCGAGATTCTAAAGCTAATTGACAAACTTTGATGCAAGTCCTCACGTGATGAATATGAAAATTCTACGATTAACTAAAGTGTGGCACAAAACTATGTACAGTGAACTATAATACATACACAGAACGTTCTATCAATAAACACTTACACAAAATTTTGTTGATGAAATCAGATGCAAATGTTTTTGATTGGAATGAAGAATTGTCATCTAAACTTTGCAAATTCATTCAGAAATGATTGTATTTTGAATTATTTATTTATATTTATAGTATCTACAATTATAAATTGTAATAAAATTATACTCTAAGAGGCAGGGCCAGTTTTTGGTCTTCATCGGGATAATAGACAGAATATATTGTATTTAGTTCCATTCCTAATGTAGATCACGTTTCCTCGTTGAAGCGATAACCGAGGCTGAAAGAGGTTTTTTTATCCTCATGGTCGAGAAAACATTTCAAACTTGTCAGTGTAAAACATTGCTATCTATTTATGCCAATTTCTACGGAACCAAGAGCAGTGCCATCAAAGTAGCGGATAGGGGTAGAATTGTCACCTCGTCATCGAGAAAATTTACGCCATTTGCACCAGTTGCTTGTTTACATATAAGAAATGATACTCCAAAAGGGCGGACAGCTAAATGCTGGCACGAAAGGCCTTATAACAGAGTAAATTTGACTCACACTGTTAACGGTCCTTATAGATAAAATGAACGACAGTTGTACTATTTACTTGTTTATAAGTAAAAAATCATAATCCAAAAGGGTGGATAACAAAATGTTACGAAGAACTTTGAAATGCAGTACATTTAACTAATACGGTTAACGCACGATATCCAGAAAATGGATGCCGTTTGTAATAGTTATACTGTCATAATTTACAAAAAGGCATAGTTTAGTCGTGGTGATGGACCTCTAAACGGTGTAAATTAACGCACAAATTCGGGCACTACCTGACACTACAGCTGCAAATGAATTATATAAAATAATATTAATTTTGTATATTGTATTAATAATTTCATGTAATATGTATTTATATACGAAATCAATAATATGTAGTTAATTACTAAAAATGAAATAAAAAGTTAATTCCTTGAATTTTATGTTTTTATTCATACTTTTTGCAAACTTGGGCGTTTTATTACCTTCAACAAATGTCAAAAGTGAGTATTTTCCTTATGTATTAACAATAATATATAAAATTAGATTCCTAATACGGGCACCTTCAGTATATAACACTAGACAGATGTCTCTGGTAACATCTGCTCCCAATCAAAGATTTTAGGGGTGAGTTTGCGCATTTTAAAATTATTGTGAATTTCTACTTTTTGATTGAATGTCGCAATTTTATATTTAACGTCTACCATTTTTATATCTTAAGAAGTTTGCCAATTTGACGTCTACCAATTGGGGGGAGGTATATTCCGCTATGATCTACTATCGGACTACCTCTGCCTGGTGAGATACCTCTTGACACTGTAGCCCTTATGTTCTCCAAATGCTTCAATTTCATTCTTTGATAGAAGATAGGTCGAATAATGCTTGAAATTTTTAATAGTGCAATTGCTGCTCCATTGCATCAACTCAAGTAAGCATTCAAACTTAATTGTAACAAAGAAGCCGCCAGTGTTTTATTTACTAACTGAATTTTAAAATAGTGCAATGTAAAATAAGGGTGAGATATAGTTTAAATTATCACGATATCTGCTTGTTTCAAGTCCGTAGCCAGCGGGGGGTCTGGGTGTTCAAACCCCCCCCCACGAAATTTTGGAATATTGGGTTTCAACATTCAATTTTAACCAATTAATCAATTTTTTCATAAGAATAAATTTTATACTTATACATTTTTATATATCCTGGATAGTGCATTACCAATCAACCCACTACCAATCAAAAAAATTATAGGGTGCCACAAAGAACAGTAATCGGGCCTATGTTTTAATGTTTATTAGAAGAAGAGATACAGAGTCTTGCTGATAATACTTTAATCATCTGCAAAGCTACAACCTGGAATAAAACCAAAGAAAAGGCAGAAAAAAAATAATAGTAATCTTGAATTGTGACAAAAAATTAAGTTTGAATGTTAACAAAATAGTCATAGTTCCTTTTCGTTATAAGAAACACTTTCCAACTTACGACA